>BLSH010402744.1:209899-230488 GCA_018402905.1 Glandirana rugosa | reverse complement strand
ACCAATGTTAGGGAATATTAAGTGCTTATACGCCAATGTTAGGTAATATTATGTGCTTATATGCCAATGTTAGGTAATATTAAGTGCTGATATGCCAATGTTAGGTAATATTAAGTACTTATATGCCAATGTTAGGGAATATTAAGTGCTTATATGCCAATGTTAGGTAATATTAAGTGCTTATATGCCAACGTTAAGTAGTATTAAGTACTTATATACCAATGTAAGGTAATATTAAGTGCTTATACGCCAATGTTAGGGAATATTAAGTGCTTATACGCCAATGTTAGGGAATATTAAGTGCTTATACACCAATGTTAGGGAATATTAAGTGCTTATACGCCAATGTTAGGTAATATTATGTGCTTATATGCCAATGTTAGGTAATATTAAGTGCTGATATGCCAATGTTAGGTAATATTAAGTACTTATATGCCAATGTTAGGGAATATTAAGTGCTTATATGCCAATGTTAGGTAATATTAAGTGCTTATATGCCAATGTTAGGCAATATTAAGTGCTTATATGCCAATGTTAGGTAATATTAAGTGCTTATATGCCAATGTTAGGCAGTATTAAAGAGGAATGAGTACCAGCTGTTTTTTTTAACCACTTGCAGACCAGTCACCATCATTATACTGCGGTAGGTCGGCACGATCCCGCAAATCGCCGTCATTGTACTTCGGGGCGGGATCTCATATTTGTGGGCATGTGCGCGCTCCCACTGGCCAGCGGGGGAGCCAATCAGCGGGTGGGGCGGACTCGACGTCTGCCGGCCACCCGCAATCATTCCCCACAGTGTGTAAACAAGGCAGATCTCCGTTCTGAAAAGGGAGATCACACAGATCCTGTCCTGCTATGTAGGAAGACCGATCTGTGTGTTTCCCCAGACAGCCCATCCCCCATACAGTTAGAACACACAGTGAGGGAACACATTTAACCCTTTGATCGCTCCCGATGTTAACCCCTTCCCTGCCAATGCCATTAGTGCAATAACAGTGCATATTTTTAGCACTGATTATTGTAATAATGTCACTGGTTCCCAAAAAAGTGTCAAAAATTTAATTTAGGTGTCCAATCTGTCCGCCGCAATGTTGCAGTCCCACTAAAAATCACTGATCACCGCCGCCACTATTAAAAAGTAAATAAATAATGAAAATGCCATAAATCTATTCCCATAGTTTGTATATGCTATAACGTTTGTGCAAACCAATCAATATATGCTTATTGCGATTTTTTTTTACCAAAGATATGTAGAAGAATACATATCGGCCTAAGCTGATGAAGACATTAGTTTTTTTACTTTTTTTTTGGATATTTATTATAGCAAAAATGAAAAAATATTGGGTTTTTTTTTCCAAAATTGTCGACACTTTTTTTGTTTATAGCACAAAAAATAAAAACCACAAAGGTGATCAAATACCACCAAAAGAAAGCTCTATTTGTGGGAAAAAAAGGACATTAACTTTATTTGGGTACAGCGTCACACGTCCGCCTAATTGTTAGTTAAAGCGACACAGTGCCGTATCGCACAAAATGGCCTGGTCATTAAGGTGGTAAAACCTTCCGGGGATGAAGTGGTTAAAGAGGAGTACCAGCTGTTTTTTTGGGGTTTTTTAAACACCCATGTGATGGTCAGATCTACACATATATAAATTGGTAATCGAGTAATAAATGTATGCTTTGGCAGTCTTTTTCTTGTTAAAAAAACATACTTTGCTCCTCCCTGTGAGCCCACTCCCATCTTGAGTGTGGGCATCTGAAGCCCAGTCGTTGCTTCTTCCAGGATACAGCGCATGCGCATATTGTAAGAAGGGGCGGCACACGAATACCGCAATGCTGCAAGCAGAGGATGCCCGTTGACTCCTGGGTTTGATGAAACTCATATACCAGGAGCCAATGCACGGCCACCGGTCAGAAATGACGTTCCTCGCCACGACGAGGAACAGCAGAAGCGGAGCATTGGCTGGCGAAATAAGGTACATCGATTGCTGTAAATAAAAAAGTGCCCAATGATAGACCGTGCAGTAGTCACGAACGCAGGGGGCGATACATTTAGAATGTGGATGGAACTCGGCTTTAAGCGCTTATATGCTAATATAGGATTCAAGGAAGAAAACACATGATATTTAGGCAATATTTTCTGATCCCGGAGTTCATCTTTCAGTAATGTGATTACAGTGTGTTTCTGCTTCTTAATGACACTGACTGCTCTCCATCTCATATAACCTGATTTCCCATAACAAGACTTTATGTCGCTCCTATTTATTGTGGAAACATCTACTAAAGCCAAACTGCTACGTGCAGATGTCATTCAGCTTATATAATCCAGACAGAACAAGAATGTAACACGAAGAAGATGAACGGCTGGGACCTACTAAAATTAAAAAAGGCAGGGAGGAAGCACACAATAAAAAGTGCCTTTAAGGGTGTGCTTTGTCCACCCCCTGAAGAGGAAGGACCTCCCCTGGGACATAAGGCTCCTGACAGGGACATAGGATTCCAATGGTCTGCCAAGCTAGAAGGCCTACTAGACCCCGTTATTCTAGATCAGCCAAAGCCAACCTTTGAATACTAGGTCAATGGTAGGGTTGCCACAACATGCCTTTAATCCTGGACACATGAATTACACAGGTTCTGAGGCTAATTTAATGCAGATAAGGTACCAAGTGACCACCCCCCCCTGAAGAGGTAGGACCTCTCCCTGATCCCCTGGGGTGCAAGGCTCCTGGCAGGGACATAGGGTTCCAATGGTCTGCCAAGCCAGAAGGCCTGCTACACCCCGTTCTTCTAGATCAGCCAAAGCCAACCTTTGAATACTAGGTCAAGGGTAGGGTTGCCACATCATCCCTTTAATCCAGGACACATATGAATTAAACAGGTTCTGAGGCTAATTTAATGCAGATAAGGTACCAAATGACCACCACCCCCCCCCCCTCCAAAGAGGTAGGACCTCTCCCTGGGGTGAAAGGCTCCTGACAGGGACATAGGGCTCCAATGGTCTGCCAAGCCAGAAGACCTGCTAGACCCCGTTCTTTTAGATCAGCCAAAGCCAACCTCTGAATACTAGGTCAAGGGTAGGGTTGCCACATCATCCCTTTAATCCAGGACACATATGAATTACACAGGTTCTGAGGCTAATTTAATGCAGATAATGTACCAAGTGACTAACCCCCCTCCCCCGAAAAGGTAGGACCTCTCCCTGATCACCTGGAGTGCAAGGCTGCTGACAGGGACATAGGGTTTCAATGGCCTGCTAAGCCAGAAGGCCTGCTACACTCGGTTCTTCTAGATCAGCCAAAGCCAACCTTCGAATACTAGGTCAAGAGTAGGGTTGCCACATCATCCCTTTAATCCAGGACACATATGAATTACACAGGTTTTGAGGCTAATTTAATGCAGATAAGGTACCAAGTGAGTTTAATTACCACCTTAATCAGCCACAGAACCTGTGTAATTAATATGTGTCCTGGATTACAGGGATGAGGTGGCAACCTTAGTCAAGCGTGTCTCACAAAAACCACCAAATGGGAGGAAGGAACCAGAAGGCCAAACATCCTCCTCCTAGATTTCAGGGTAAGCCCAAGGACTCACACCCTTTATCTTAGTGAGAAAAAAAAACAGACACAAAAGTGAAAGAGTGACAAACAGTGGAGGAAAAATAAATTAAAATAAATAAGTGGTCGTGCAATGTGCCCTGGCTGGGCAATGAGGAAAAAATTGATAATTGTTTTGCGCAAAAGGCCCAGCCCTAAAAGGTGCAGGGCAGAAAAAGTTTTAGTGACTTTGATTATGTGTCGGTTCACACTGTGGGGTCCCACCAGGGCTGTTGATAAGGCAGTACAGCCAACCCTACTATACTGTGCCTGAGCCCCATCAGTTTAAAAGGGGGGCCCAGGCACCTGCTGAGCAGAAGGACCAGCTGTACTGTCTTATTGCAGACACTGATCCTCTTCTGCCTCCCCCCTGCAGCGCTGCTAACTTCTCCTTCTCTCTCTCCCTCCGGCTGCATTGCAGGGGCATTGCTTCTAGCGCTTCCATTTTTCTGGGGAGCCCTTCCATCTGCTGTCCAGGCCCTTCTGTGTGCCACCTTCCTCCGCAGCACCTCCGGCTTCCCTCCTCTCCTGCCAGCAGATGCTGCGGGGCACACAGGGATATGTTTCAGGATCTACAGAGGGGGGAAAGGACCAGTAAATATAACATTTGCTGGTCCCTTCCTTTCATGAATGAACACAGTGTGTGATCGGTACCAATCACTTCTGTGTCCATTCATGATTGTTCCATTAAAACAGTGTTTACTATGCTTCAGTTTGTGAAAGAGCAGGAAGCCTCAGAACGCTTCCTATCCATTCATCTGTGCATCTGAAGCTGTAGAGAAAGGAACTGACAAATCTATGTCCTCAGTCACTTTCAACCAGGTGGGGGGCCTGTCAGGTAAGCTGTATGGGGCCCCCGTGATTTCTAACGACAGCCCTGAGTCCCACACCCAAGTGTTACTAAGAGTGACGGGGGTACAGACACCGCAGACTCTGCTTTTCCACCCCATGGGCAGACAAGGTAGACCTTTACAGTTTTCCCCAAGGAATTACTCACGTGCCTCGACAGCCTGTGGGCGCCCCAATTTCTGTTCCAGCTGGTATTAGCCTTCCGAGCCCCCATTGTACCAGCAGTGGTACATAGCCAGCAGTGGCGGCTGGTGCTCAATATTTTGGGGGGTAAACCAACGCTACTCACCCTGCCCTCCCCCCCACCGCAGGAGATGGACAGGAGGACAGCGATGCCCCAATCCCCACGCCAGAGACAGACGTGAAGGCAGCAATCACCCCCCTCGGGAGACGGCTGGACAGAAACCTCCTTACCTTAGGAGGCAGATGACAAGGGCTACTGCTCCTCGCTCCGGGCCCATTGCTGCTCCTCCCAACCGAACGTGAAGTGGGTCCTGAGACTCTCTGGCCATTGAGGTCTCAGGACACGCTTCCTGATTGGCCGGGAGGATATATTTTAGTGCTCTGCGTCAGGAGTCCACCCTTTTTTGAAGCCAATTAGAGCCTCAGGCTCTAATCAGGTGCTTAAAAAAAACAAAAAACATTGAAATACATGCGACTAGTGCCCTAAATGTAGATTAGGGGCGGGCATATGGATTAGGGGGTGGCGCCCCTGCGCCCCGAATGGATGGGCCGCCACTGATAGCCAGCCACTCCAGCTCCCGGGCAAGCCAGAATGACAGCACAGCACCCCTACTGGACACCGATAAGAACAGATATTACACTTGATCTTAGCCAAAAGGCCAAGACTGTGTAATGACATCCCAGGACTCACTGCCGCCGCACACACTGGCCCATTGAGATGCATTAGAAGATGGGGCTGCATTCTGTTGTGGGGGTTACATTATGGAGTAATTGTCAGTCAAATTATAAACACTGGTTAAGAAGCTAGCACTTCTTGCACCATTATGCGTAAAACGACTGTTATGACATCTGTCATAGGCCAAAATGATATCATACAGATATGGGACTTTTACGGCGCCAAGTAATACATGAAACATGTTACACTGTTAAAATCCAATCATTTATTCTAAAATTATTCAAATGTAACCACTTTCAGTTTGAAAATACTAGTTTCACAACAACTATATATTGCATAACATACAGTCAGGTCCATAAATATTGGGACATTGACACAATTCTAAACTTTTTGGCTCTATACACCACCACAATGGATTTGAAATGAAACAAAATGTGCTTTAACTGCAGACTTTCAGCTTTAATTTGAGGATATTTACATCCAAATCAGGTGAACGGTGTAGGAATTAAAACAGTTTGTATATGTGCCTCCCACTTTTGAAGGGACCAAAAGTAATGGGACAGATTAACAATCATAAATCAAACTTTCACTTTTTACTACTTGGTTGCACATCCTTTGCAGTCAATTACAGCCTGAAGTCTGGAATGCATAGACATCACCAGACACTGGGTTTCATCCCTGGGGATGCTCTGCCAGGCCTCTATTGCAACTGTCTTCAGTTCCTGCTTGTTCTTGGGGCATTTCCCCTTCAGTTTTGTCTTCAGCAAGTGAAATGCATGCTCAATCAGATTCAGATCAGGTGATTGACTTGGCCATTGCATAACATTCCACTTCTTTCCCTTAAAAACCTCTTTGGTTGCTTTCGCAGTATGCTTCGGGTCATTGTCCATCTGCACTGTGAAGGACCGTCCAATGAGTTCTGAAGTATTTGGCTGAATATGAGCAGATAATATTGCCTGAAACACTTCAGAATTCATCCTGCTGCTTTTGTCAGCAGTCACATCATCAATAAATACAAGAGAACCAGTTCCATTGGCAACCATACATGCCCCACGCCATGACACTACCACCACCATGCTTCACTGATGAGGTGGTATGCTTTGGATCATGAGCAGTTCCTTTCCTTCTCCATACTCTTCTCTTCCCATCACTCTGGTACAAGTTGGTCTTGGTCTCATATGTCCATAGGATGTTGTTCCAGAACTGTGAAGGCTTTTGTAGATGTTGTTTGGCAAACTCTAATCTGGCCTTCCTGTTTTTGAGGCTCACCAATGGTTTACATCTTGTGGTGAGCCCTCTGTATTCACTCTGGTGAAGTCTTCTCTTGATTGTTGACTTTGACACACATACACCTACCTCCTGGAGAGCGTTTTTGATCTGGCCAACTGTTGTGAAGGGTGTTTTCTTCACCAGGGAAAGAATTCTTTGGTCATCCACCGCAGTTGTTTTCCGTGGTATTCCGGGTCTTTTGGTGTTGCTGAGCTCATCGGTGCATTCTTTCTTTTTAAGGATGTTCCAAACAGTTGATTTGGCCACACCTAATGTTTTTGCTATCTCTCTGATGGGTTTGTTTTGTTTTTTCAGCCCAATGATGGCTTGCTTCACTGATAGTGACAGCTCTTTGGATCTCATATTGAGAGTTGACAGCAACAGATTCCAAATGCAAATAGCACACTTGAAATTAACTCTGGACCTTTTATCTGCTCCTTGTAAATGGGATAATGAGGGAACAACACACACCTGGTCATGGAACAGCTGAGCAGCCAATTGCCCCATTATTTTTGGTCCCTTAAAAAGTGGGAGGCACATATACAAACTGTTGTAAATTCCTACACCGTTCACCTGATTTGGATGTAAATACCCTCAAATTAAACTGAAAGTCTGCAGTTAAAGCACATCTTGTTCGTTTCATTTCAAATCCATTGTGGTGGTGTATAGAGCCAAATACATTAGAATTATGTTGATGTCCCAATATGACTGTATGGGGTCTAAAACCTCGTACACACGCTTAGATTTTTGGACGACAGAACGCTGTTTTTTGTTGGATGCTTGTCTCATGTCAAAAGTGAAGAGGTTACTAATGATACAAAAATTTTCGTACGACCGAACTCAACGTCAGAAGTGACGTAATGTTTCAATATTTTTGCATTTTTTTTTTTCGTTTCTGAGCATGCCTAGTCTCGCTCATACGATTATTTATTAGTGCGAAAACTGTACTAACGGAACGAAAATCAGACGTTGCGTCATACGAAAAAAAATTTCTAGCCTGCATATCCAGCTTTTGTCTGTTGACAAATCAAAATCGGCTGTCGAAAGGAGCATACTAACAGTAAGAATTCCCATCTGAAATTTGCATCGTGTGTACGGGGATTTACACTGGGATGCCATTAAAGCTCATGTGCGTGTAAGGCTCCGTTCATACTAGCGCGTTTTTTTATGCATTTTGCAGTTTGCAGAAATGCAGGGAATTTTTTTTAACATGGGTTCCTATGGAACATGATCACATCAACGCTTTTTTGTGCCTCTGCGTTTTTGGAAAGGGTCAGGGACTTTCTTTTATGCAAAGAGCAGCGTTTTGCATGTACTAGACTTCAATGGGCATGCAAGAAAAAAGTCCTGCATTTTTTTATGCATTTTTAATGCGATTTTGCGGCAATTTGCGTTTTGCGTTTCAAATCTGCCCAGCAACAAAATGTTCTCAAAAAAAAATAATAAAAAATATTAAAAATAAAGACACGCAAATTGCGGTAAAAATGTGGTAAAAACGCACCAAAAAGCGCTTAAAAATGCAGAAAGCACAGCAAAAAGCTGTGAAAAAAACGGTAAAAAGAAAAATGCGTAGATGTGAATCGAGCCTAAAGGCAGTGCTTTTTGACAATATAGTGTATGTTATGCAACATATGGTTGTGAAACTAGTATTTTCAAACCGAAATCTGTTATGTTTTAATAAATGAATAATAAAAGATTGGATTTTAAAAGTGTAACATATTTCATACATTACTTGGCACCTTAAAAGTCCCATATCTGTAAGAAATTGTTTTGGGCTATTAGTGACTAGAGGGATGTTGGTGCCTTGGTGCCTAGACACACAATCCTGACATCAGGTATATACAAGTGATTTGACATCCAAGCAACTAAATAAATGGACTGAACAAGCTATTAGTTGAAAACCATGTGTGGCCTGAATATAGAAATTGGGTAAATAAAATTGATTTATTCTAAATTATTTTTCTTCTTGTTATTATTGTATCTTATTATACAGTCATGTCCATAAATATTGGGACATCGACACAATTCTAAACTTTTTGGCTCTATACACCACCACAATGGATTTGAAATGAAACAAACAAGATGTGCTTTAAATCAGACTTTCAGCTTTTATTTGAGGGTATTTACATTCAAATCAGGTGAAAGGTGTAGGAATTACAACAGTTAGTATATGTGCCTCCCACTTTTTAAGGGACCAAAAGTAATGGGACAGATTAGCAATCATAAATCAAACTTTCACGCATAGACATCTCCAGATGCTGGGTTTCATCCCCGGTAATGCTCTGCCAGGCCTCTACTGCAACTGTCTTCAGTTCCTGCTTGTTCTTGGGGCATTTTCCCTTCAGTTTTGTCTTCAGCAAGTGGAATGCATGCTCAATCGGATTCAGGTCAGGTGATTGACTTGGCCATTGCATAACATTCCACTTCTTTCCCTTAAAAAACTCTTTGGTTGCTTTCGCAGTATGCTTCAGGTCATTGACAATCTGCACCGTGAATCACCGTCCAATGAGTTCTGAAGCATTTGGCTGAATATGAGCAGATAATATTGCCCGAAACACTTCAGAATTCATCCTGCTGCTTTTGTCAGCAGTCACATCATCAATAAACACAAGAGAACCAGTTCCATTGGCAACCATACATACCCACGCCATGACACTACCACCACCATGCTTCACTGATGAGTTGGTATGCTTTGGATCATGAGCAGTTCCTTTCCTTCTCCATACTCTTCTCTTCCCATCACTCTGGTACAAGTTGATCTTGGTCTCATCTGTCCATAGGATGTTGTTCCAGAACTGTGAAGGCTTTTTTGGATGTTGTTTGGCAAACTCTAATCTGGCCTTCCTGTTTTTGAGGCTCACCAATGGTTTACACCTTGCGGTGAACCCTCTGTATTCACTCTGGTGAAGTCTTCTCTTGATTGTTGACTTTGAAACACATACACCTACCTCCTGGAGAGTGTTCTTGATCTGGCCAACTGTTGTGAAGGGTGTTTTCTTCACCAGGGAAAGAATTCTTCGGTCATCCACCACAGTTGTTTTCTGTGGTCTTCCGGGTCTTTTGGTGTTGCTGAGCTCACCGGTGCGTTCTTTCTTTTTAAGGATGTTCTAAACAGTTGATTTGGCCACACCTAATGTTTTTGCTATCTTTCTGATGGGTTTGTTTTGTTTTTTGCAGCCTAATGATGGCTTGCTTCACTGATAGTGACAGCTCTTTGGATCTCATATTGAGAGTTGACAGCTACAGGTTCGAAATGCAAATAGCATACTTGAAATGAACTCTGGACCTTTTATCTGCTCCTTGTAAATGGGATAATGAGGGAATAACACACACCTGGTCATGGAACAGCTGAGCAGCCAATTGTCCCATTACTTTTGGTCCTTTAAAAAGCGGGAGGTACATATACAAACTGTTGTAATTCCTACACCGTTCACCTGATTTGGATGTAAATACCCTCAAATTAAAGCCGAAAGTTAAAGCACATCTTATTAGTTTCATTTCAAATCCATTGTGGGGGTGTATAGAGCCAAACATTTTAGAATTGTGTCGATGTCCCAATATTTATGGACCTGACTTTATTTTTTTAAGTACTGTATATGTACACATATATATTATTGTATCTCATTATTATTTTTTTCTAAGTACTGTATATGCGTTTATATATGTGTGTGTGTGTGTGTGTGTGTATGTATATATATATACACACACATACATAGATATATATATATACAGTCCCTGACAAAAGTCTTGTCGCTTGTGTACAAATTGACCTGAAGTGCCGCTGAAATATATTTCTAATCAAGATTTATTTACAAGAAATGGCTCATTTTAATCCCAACAGCTTTTGTAATAATGTTTCAGTGCAAAACGAAACTGTCAAAAAGTATTCTAATATTCACAGCTTGGTAAAGCCCATTGAGTCAATTTTTGCAAAGACATAAGTGTTGTCGCCTTGTCATATGAGCTTCACCTGTGACAAATAATGGATCAATTAGGTCTCAGGTGTGTATAAAAACAACCCCAGTACACTAGACCTTCACATCAACTGCAACTAGACCTCTGCAAACATGCCTAAGATTCACCCTGAGACTAAAGCTTTGATTATCAAGAGGCTGAAGAGCAGATCCACTGCTGATGTGGCAGACACCTTCAATGTGTCTCAGCGTCAAGTACAGAGGATAAAAAAAAGATTTGAAGAGACTGGAGACGTTTTTGACAAGCCCGGGTCAGGCAGACCCCGCAAGACAACTGCTCAAGAGGACCGTTTGTTGGCTCGAAAATCCAAGGCCAGCCCATTTTCCACTGCAGCAGAGCTCCACGAGACCTGGTCACCTGAAGTCCCTGTGTCAACCAGAACAGTTTGTCGGATTCTGTCTCGAAATGGCCTCCATGGTCGAATCAGTGCCCAGAAGCCAGCACTAAACAAAAGACAATTGAAAAACCGTGTGGCATTTGCCAAGGCCCACAGCCTGCTAAAAGGATGGACTCTGGAAAAGTGGCAGAAGGTGGATTTTTCAGACGAATCTTCTGTTGAATTTCACCACAGTCGCCACAAACATTGCAGGAGACCAACTGGAGCCCGCATGGATCCGAGATTCACCCAGAAAACAGTGAAGTTTGGTGGCGGAAAAATCATGGTCTGGGGTTACATCCAGTATGGGGGTGTGTGAGAGATCTGCAGGGTGGAAGGCAACATCAATAGTCTAAAATACCAAGAAATCTTAGCTACCTCTTATATTCCCAACCATAAAAGAGGCCAAATTCTGCAGCAGGATGGTGCTCCATCGCATACTTCCATCTCCACATCAAAGTTCCTCAAGGCGAAGAAGATCAAGATGCTCCAGGATTGGCCAGCCCAGTCACCAGACATGAACATCATTGAGCATATGTAGGGTAGGATGAAAGAGGAAGCATGGAAGATGAAACCAAAGAATATTGATGAACTCTGGGAGGCATGCAAGACTGCTTTCTTTGCTATTCCTGATGACTTCATCAATAAATTGTATGAATCCTTGCCAAACCACATGGATGCAGTCCTTCAAGCTCATGGAAGTCATACAAGATATTACATTTGGATCTCACAGCACCACTACTTAATTTGCTGACATATTTTTGTATTTGTAGTAAATTTGTTCAATTTCTGTATAGGCGACAAAACTTTTGTCTTGCCAAAATTTGACCTTTCTGTCTTGATTAAATGATAAATCTTTTTTCAGTGAAACTAATTTATTTCAGTGCATTAAACATCATTTGGGAGGGTTTTAGCTTTTCATATGAGCTATTTCTAACACCAATTGATTAATTAAAAGTCAGGTTAATAGCAGGTGTTTCTACAAAATAGATAAGCGACAAGACTTTTGTCAGGGACTGTATTTTATATATAAATATTTATTTTTATTATTTATGTTTTAAATATTTTTTTAAATGATTTAAAATATTATGTTTATAATATATTTATTATATATACAGTGCATATATTATATTATTATTTTTTTTTTTTTTGTACTTATTCTCTGAAAACACTTTTTTTTTTCAGCAGCTGTAATGGAAACAAAAAATAATGATGAGGAACATTCAGAAAGTAACACCAACAATGGACGAGTCTCCAGTTGAGTGCCTTGGAGATCATGTGATCTGTGTAGGCTCCTCATCTAATAAGACAACACAACAACTGCTGCCGAGCCTGCTGTCTGGCAAAGGTCATCTCTTGTTGGGTTCCACCATCTGGACATGGGTTTCCATTACCTAGTGAGAACAGCGTCTCACACCGGTCACCAATTTGAGGTAGCCATCAGGGCTTTACAAGGACAAAGTCCACCTTTATATTATACATGCCTACAAAGTATATAGATTGCATTCTTCAGTTTCAACATTATACACAACTTATTTATGGTCACAGACCGGTGACTAGTAGGAAAGTAAAACCAGACTATAGGGGATTGAGAAATGAACCTCATTTTGTTGTAAGGGAATGCATGCAATGGAGAGCAGACAATGCATATCATAGATGTCAGGAACTGTACTTAAAGTGGTAGTAAACCCTCCTATCATTTTCAGCCAAGGAAGCTGTCATCTTGGCCTCCAACTACCGTGATGCTGCACATGTGATCAGCTTTGACACCAGCCATTGGATGGTTTGACAGTTTGGTTTAGAGCACAACCAATGGGAGTGTTACATTTCCAGCACGTGCTGGAAATTTAACTGATTTTTAAAATGTAAAATGGATGGGTTTACTAACGCTTTAATATAGAGGTATGAGGCACTGCATGTAATAGAGAGGCGTTAAGCAACATGAGGAACTGCATTTATTAGCACTAGTAGTAGCTGCTCACATTCAACTGGACTTGTTCTGCAATGTTGAAGACGTTTCAAAACATATCAAAGCAACTTCTTCAGTTCTAACAAGTGCCCGAAGGATACCCCAGCCTTTATATGCTCACAGGTAGCACCAACACCTTAATCATCCATTCACCATTGAATGTGTCAAGGCCGATGCTGATTGTCCGTGGGATGTGTGAAAGCTGTGGAACCATCATCCTTGGTGCCCAGATAGGTGTCAATCCTTTGAGTCACATGGCTGAAGCTGTGAACTGTTCACTGATACAGAGATAGTAATATGGCATTATATGTAGAAGACAGATGGTGTCAAAGGCCCCAACCCCTGTTCAGAGATGGTTGCTCCATTCTGATGTAGATGGCCACTGTTACGCCTCTTGTGAATTGGTTGTCTTCTCTGCCCAAAATGTGTAAGCTATGAAATGTCTAACATTACAAAGTTCACTTGAATGTGACTAACTAAGCTATACCATGACCAAGATAAATGAAAGCCTTCACATGCATTTAGTAAAAGTGTGTGACACTGCATGTATTATGCAAGCATGAGGCACTGCATATAATAGAGGTATTAGGTACTGATTGTTATGGAGAAGCATTAAGCACTTGGTGTAGCAGTGAGATGTAAGTCACAGCATGAACAAGAAAGGGCACTAAGTGTAATAGAAAGGCATCAGGCATAGGGTTGCCACCTTTTCTTTAGGCCAAACCCAAACACTTTAGGGGCGCACAGCAATTATTTTTATAGTATAAACTAGATATATATATTGCAATTAAATAACATTTCTAATCATATGAAGTTAATCACAAGAGTCCCCCTATACATCAGAGTCCACAGAGTTCCCCTTTTACATCTGAAATCGTAGAGTTCCCCTATTGCATCTGAACCCACAGAGTTCCCTTACACTGTAAGGGGGGACTCTGCAGACTCTGATGTAAGGGAGAACTCTGGGGACTCTAATATAAGGGATGCCTTGGGAACCCTGATTTATGGGGGAACACTGAGAACTCTGATGTATGGAGAGGACTCTGATGTAAGGGGGAGCACTGTGGCCTCTGGTGTAAATAGGAACTCTGATGTAAGGGGTGCTCTGAGAACCCTGATTTACCTTAGTGTACTCACTCAGAGGCAGGAAACAGAAGGGGGAGACTTCAGTCACAGAAAGGGATGGATGGTGAGCTCACTCACCTATTGGCAGTCAGCACCTCTCATCCAGGTGTATCTGAGACTGCTGGACTTTAAATTTCCAGCCACCACTTTCCTTTTCTGAGGCACAGCACCAGGAATTGGAGTGTGGGCAGACACAGATGGGTAGGGGCACGAAGAAGAGGAGTAGATTGAGTCCTCTCTCCTCTCCCTTCTGTGAGGGGGGGACTATTAGTGCTGGCTTTGACCAGTGTGAAAGAGAGTGTAACAGACACTCTCTGCTTACATAACTGCAGCCAGCAACCCTGCTGGGAAGCCATAGTCCGGTCTGAATAATGTGTCCGGGTTGTAGGTGGTCTGAAACCCGGACGCATGATTCCAAACCCGAACTGTACGGGGGAATCCCAGACAGGTGGCAACCCTAATCAGACACTGTGTGTAATCAATACAGAGGAACGAGAAACGGAATGCTTCTGCTAGTGTCATTCATCTCCTCTGCCCTCTTCTCTCCAAAAAAACCAAACAAGTCTTGTAGAACTATTGGAGTCATTAGGTTAAGATCCATGTTGCCTTTCCACAAATCCACAAATGAGGCATTGAATATATGAGAGAGGTATGGGGCACTGCATATAATGGAGAAGGATTATGCACTTGGTGTAGCAGTGAGATGTAAGTCACTGCATGTATAAAAAAGGCATCTGCACTTGGTACAATAGAGAGGCATTAAACACTGCCATGTGCCATAAATACAGAGGTATGAAAAACTGATTTCTTCTGCTGGTCCTCTGCTCTCTCCTCTCCATAAAAACAAACAAGTTATTGTAGGTCTATGGATGGCTTTAGGTTTGTGAGGGCATGAGGCACTGCATATAATGGACAGGTATGAGGCACTGCATATAATAGAGAGGTATGGGGTACTGCATATAATGGAGAAGCATTTGGCACTTGGTGTAGCTGTGAGATTTAAGTCACTACACGTATGAGAAAGGCATTTGGTACTAAGTGTAATAGAGAGGCATCAGGCACTGCGTGTAATAAATACAGACGTATGAGAAACTGATTTCTTCCACTAGTATCATTCATCTCCTCTTCTCTCTCCTCTCCATGAAAACAAACAAGTCAAGCTCTTGCTGGTCTATAAATGGCTTTAGGTTTATGAGGGCATGAGGCACTGCATATAATGAAGAGAGGCACTGCAATAAATACAGATGTATTAGAAACTGATTTCTTCTGCTAGTCCTTTGCTCTCTCCTCTCCATAAAAACAAACAAGTTATTGTAGGTCAATGGATGGCTTTAGGTTTGTGAGGGCATGAGGCACTGCATATAATGGACAGGTATGAGGCACTGCATATAATAGAGAGGTATGGGGTACTGCATATAATGGAGAAGCATTTGGCACTTGGTGTAGCTGTGAGATTTAAGTCACTGCACATATGAGAAAGGCATTTGGTGCTAAGTGTAATAGAGAGGCATCAGGCACTGCGTGCAATAAATACAGACGTATGAGAAACTGATTTCTTCCACTAGTATCATTCATCTCCTCTTCTCTCTCCTCTCCATGAAAACAAACAAGTCAAGCTCTTGCGGGTCTATAAATGGCTTTTGGTTTGTCAGGGCATGAGGCACTGCATATAATGAAGAGAGGCACTGCAATAAATACAGAGGTATTAGAAACTGATTTCTTCTGCTAGTCCTTTGCTCTCTCCTCTCCATAAAAACAAACAAGTTATTGTAGGTCAATGGATGGCTTTAGGTTTGTGAGGGCATGAGGCACTGCATATAATGGACAGGTATGAGGCACTGCATATAATAGAGAGGTATGGGGTACTGCATATAATGGAGAAGCATTTGGCACTTGGTGTAGCTGTGAGATTTAAGTCACTGCACATATGAGAAAGGCATTTGGTGCTAAGTGTAATAGAGAGGCATCAGGCACTGCATGCAATAAATACAGCTGTATGAGAAACTGATTTCTTCCGCTAGTATCATTCATCTCCTCTTCTCTCTCCTCTCCATAAAAACAAAAAAGTCAAGTTCTTGTAGGTCTATGGATGGCTTTAGGTTTATGAGGGCATGAGGCACTGAATATAATGGACAGGTATGAGGCACTGCATATAATAGAGAGGCATGGGGTATTGCATATAATGGAGAAGCATTAGGCACCTGGTGTAGCTGTGAGATTTAAGTCACTGCACGTATGAGAAAGGCATTTGGTGCTAAGTGTAATAGAGAGGCATCAGGCACTGCGTGCAATAAATACAGCTGTATGAGAAACTGATTTCTTCCGCTAGTATCATTCATCTCCTTTTCTCTCTCCTCTCCATAAAAACAAACAAGTCAAGTTCTTGTAGGTCTATGGATGGCTTTTGGTTTGTGAGGGCATGAGGCACTGAATATAATGGACAGGTATGAGGCACTGCATATAATAGAGAGGCATGGGGTACTGCATATAATGGAGAAGCATAAGGCACCTGGTGTAGCTGTGAGATTTAAGTCACTGCCCATATGAGAAAGGCATTTGGTGCTAAGTGTAATAGAGAGGCATCAGGCACTGCATGCAATAAATATAGACGCATGAGAAACTGATTTCTTCCCGAGTATCTTTCATCTCCTTTTCTATCTCCTCCCTATAAGAACAAACAAGTCAAGTTCTTGTAGGTCTAATGATGGCTTTAGGTTTGTGAGGACATGTGGCGCTGCATAAAATAGAGAGGTATGGGGTACTGCATATAATGGAGAAGCATTAGGCACTTGGTGTATCAGTGAGATGCAAGTCACTGAACGTATGAGAAATACATTTGGTGTAATAAAGGCATCAGGCACTGCGTGAAATAAATACAGATGTATGAGAAACTGATTTCTTCTGCTAGTATCATTCATCTCCTCTTCTCTCTCCTCTCCATAAAGACAAACAAGTCAAGTTCTTGTAGGTCTATGGATGGCTTTAGGTTTGTGATGGCATGAGGCACTGCATATAATGGAGAGATATGAGGCACTACATGTCATAGTTAGGCATTAGGCACTTAGTGTAGCATTGAGATGTAAGCCATCGCATTATGAGAAAGGCATTCGGCACAAATTATAACAGAGAGGCATTGGACACTGTGTGTAATAAATATAGATGTGGGAGAAACTGAATACTCTTGTAGAACTATGGGTGACTTTAGGTCACAAATCATGTTGCCCCAAATCTGGGCTGTGATAGGATGAAATCAATGGGTTTCCATATTCTGATATCTCAGCACAATGAGCTTCTCGGTGAAAGATAAAAGTACTGCCAACTGATCTGTCACTGGCAGATAAAAGCACAACGCAGGATTATGTTATTATCACTACTTACTAAGGACCTGTCAGTGCCTTACAGAAGACTACTGATGAGTCGAATTTCCCTGGGTTCAGTTCAAGCAGAGTTTGGCAAGCTTGAAAATTTGGATGTGAGACCCATACCCCATCGAAACCAATGGGAGCTAAGTCTGACAAATTAAAAATGCCCATTTTCTAGGCTAATAAGCAAGCGGTTGCCAAAAGTGTAGCATGCGTGGCGGGCACTGCCCTGGGTACCAATGCAAAAAAATATAGAAAAAAATAAATAAATCCATTTGGCTAGAGACGGTGATTAAAGTGGAACATTAAATATGCATAATTCCTTTAACCACTCAACGACCGCCCATCGTCATTTGACGGCGGCAGTCTGACTCGATAACGCAAATCGCCGTCACCTGACGGCGGCTGCGCGATTGAGGATTGCACGCTTACCGTGTAGAGGGGGAGCCAGGGAGTGGGTAGGGCGGACTCGATGTCCATTGGCTACCCGCGATCGCTCCCCCGTAGTGACAGAACTGGGATCTGTGTATGTAAACACACGGATCCCCGTTCTGACAGGGGAGAGGAGTGTGATCCAGTATATGGGAGCAGGGATCTCTCTCCTCCCCCAGTCAGCCCAGGCCCCACATAGTTAGAAACACAAGGCAGGGAACACAGTTAACCCTTTGATTGCCCCCCTAGTG
Source organism: Glandirana rugosa (assembly GCA_018402905.1). Taxonomy (NCBI): domain Eukaryota; kingdom Metazoa; phylum Chordata; class Amphibia; order Anura; family Ranidae; genus Glandirana; species Glandirana rugosa. The sequence continues at coordinate 212,425 of BLSH010402744.1, read as the reverse complement.
TTAACCCCTTCCCTGCCAGTGACATTTACACAGTAATCAGGGCATTTTCTTGGCACTGATCGCTGTATAAATGCCAATGATCCCAAAAAAGTGTCAAAAGTGTCTGACATGTCCGCCGCAATATCGCAGTCCCACTAAAAATCGCAGATCACCGGCATTACTAATATAAAATAAAAAAATAAATAAAAACCCCATAAATTAATTCTCATCATTCATAAATGCGACAACTTTTGCGCAAAAACAAAATATGAGGAAGAATATATATTGGTCTTAACTGATTAATAAATTTGTTTTTCTATTTTTGGATATGTATTTTAACAAAAAGTAAGAAATATTGTTTTTTTTTACAAAATTATCACTCTTCGTTTATAAAAAAAATAAAAACTGTAGAGGTGATCAAATACCATCAAAAGAAAGCTCTGTTTGTGGGGGAAAAAAAGAATGTCAATTTTGTTTGGGTACAACGTTGCACGACCGCGCAATTGTCAGTTAAAGCGACGCAGTGCCAAAAAAGTGCTCTGGTCCTAAAGGGGGAAATCCTTCCGGGGCTGAAGTGGCTAAATAACATGCTTGGGGGGTGTCCTAAACCTGCCTGTAAAGGGGAGCATCTTTGTTATGCATAGAAAATGCTGCAGCAGTAAAGTTAAAAAAGTGTTTTAAATTACCAGCGAATGCTGGCTTCTTTAGCACACAGATCTTTCAAAGGTTCTGCTATGCATTTTGGGGGTCTTTTTGAGGGGTCTGTATGCTGTTTTTTTTTTTTAAAGAAGGTAGCAAATGACGCTTGATTGCTGGCTTCTTTTTTTTTCTTTAACAAAAACAGCATAGAGATCCCTTTAATAAAAGGTGCAACCTTACGTGTTTTAATGCCACAGTCTTTTTTATGAATACGTAGGGGAACCATGTACCCCTACTCATTCACAAGGTGGGGTGACTGATATTTGAGTACACCCTTATTATTAAAGGGAGCTCCAGATTTCCGATAAGCTCCCTGCCTACAGACCCCCACAATTACCAGGCCAGGGTTGAGGCCCGTGTTCTAATCAACATGGAGAGAGGGTGCTTTTCCAGGGGGAACCCTCCATGTTGAGGGTATGTGGCCTAGTATGGTTCAGGAGAGAGAGGGCACACGCTTGTTTTCCCTTTTCCTTACAGCCAGGCTGCATGCTTGGATTAAGGATCTGGTATGGTTTTTAGGGGGACCTAAAGCTATATATATTTTTTTTTTCATGGTGTCCCCCTTGAAAGCCATAAGGGTCTGGAATAGAATTTGGGAGGTGGGTACCTCACACTTTTTTTGTTGTTATTCTTTCGTTGGGATTCCTACCAGACCTAAAGGGCCTGGTGTGAATTAGAGGGAACTCCAAGCCTTTTTTTTAAACTATCCCAGCCCCTTTGCTTACATGACTAGGGATTCCCACCCACATAAGTGAATGGGGCTGGTCATGTCATTGGTTCTTAAAGGGAAGCTTCACCCAAAAGGGGAAGCTCTGCTTGCCTTCATCTTCCCCCTCTCTGTTGCCACATTTGTCACCTTTTGGGGGGAGCGGTACCTGGTTTTGACTGCGGCAACCTAAGCCGGAAGTTCGGCCCCCTCCATGCCCCGCAGCCTCCTGGGCACACTTCACAGATCCCAGAAGACTAGGGTTTGCCACATCATCCCTTTAATCCAGGACACATATGAATTACACAGGTTCTGAGGGTAATATAATGCACATAAGGCACTAAATGAGTTTTAATTACCACCTTAATCAGCCACAGAACCTGGAACCTGTGTCCTGGATTAAATGGATGATGTGGCAACCCTACAGAAGACTGTAGCCCATTCACATGCATCAAGCAGCGCACTTCACTGCCGGTTTCCCAAGATGGGGCGCCAGCACCTGATAGTCAATTGAAAAAACAGCTCGGGTGAGGACACCGCTGGATGCCTAGACAAGTAAGTAGCCTAATATTATAAGTCAATGGCTACAGTATTTGTAGCTGCTGACTTCTAATTTTTTTTTTGGTGGGGGAGCCTGGAGCTCCTCTTTAAGGACTTTAAGCACCCATCTGCATCCTTAACCACTTCAGCCCCGGAAGGATTTCCAGCTTTAGGACCGGAGCCCTTTTTGCAATTTGGCACTTCGCCGCTTCAAATGGTAATTGCGCGGTCATGCAATGCATTTTCCTGCGTTTAAAGCAAACCGATGACGTAACGTACTGGCGCGTTAATGGTAAACTTCGCCGCTTCACGGTTTAACGTTTTTCCCGAGGCCAGGATTTCGACCTTTAGGAAGGCCCCGACTTCACCAATTCCTACGTCTACCCACGAATTTCAGGAATTTCTCCTCGAGGTCCGAGGGGGTGGTTTTTTTTTTAATCTTCAGTCGTCGATGTTTATGACATCGGTAACTGAATATTATAATCCGATGAATGAACAGATCCGTAGGTCGCCACAGGAGTGGGCTCGACAAAAAAGTTAACTGATAGTCCACGACCGCGGGGTAGAACCCTTTGGCCGTCACTTCACGCGACGAACTACGT
>BLSH010402744.1:192644-203995 GCA_018402905.1 Glandirana rugosa | reverse complement strand
ATAGTGTGACAGGAGGGTGACAGGTAGTGAAAGGGTTAACTAGGGGGCGATCAGGGGGCGATCAAGGGGTTAAATGTGCCTATGTGGCCTGGTGTCAGTGTAGTGTTGGTGCACTCACGTTTTTAGCTGCTTCTTCTTCCTCTCTGATGTCGAAAAGGACTTCAGAGAGGAAGAGGAGTGAACTTCCCCTGCCTCTGTTTACATTTACAGAGGCAGGGGAATAATGCCATTGGCAGGGCGATCTACAGGGCCAGGCCAAAAATCATTGGCCTGGCGCTGTGGAGTGATCTTCCCTCAAGCCAATGCCGCTGCAGTACACGCGCCCAGGGGGCGCGCGCGCGCGCATTGCTCGTTATCGCGGCCGCCGTCGTATGACGGCGTTTTGCGATAACGAACCACTTTGTCGCCGTCAGATGCCGATCGGCGGTCGGCAAGTGGTTAAAAACCATTGACAGCTTGTAAGATGTGTAATAGCAGATGTAATACTGTTATTGTGCATGACATTAAGACTGAACCTTAAAGTAGAGCTATAGGCAAAACTTTTTTTTCATTTTGAACAGAGTAAGGAAGAGTTATAAACCCTGTAAAACTTTTTTTTCCCTATTTGTTTCCCATTGCAGAGATTTCCCTTCACTTCCTGTCCCATAGCCAAACGGGAAGTGAGAGAAATCCCTGAAAATTAAGGGAATCCCTTGGGGATCACCAGGTCCCCAGAACTAGTGTCCCCATTGGAAGATTTCCCCTCTATTACTTTTCTGGGGGCAACCAAAAATTTGGGTTTTCTTTTACTTTCACTTTCAATGATAATGGTAAACAAATAACAAGACAAATAAAGAGGGTGAATCTCCCTAATGGGGGCACAGACAGGAATAAAAACTTACAGGTGTTCTAATCTCTCTCCACTCTATCCAAAACTAAAAAAAAAAAAAGATTTGCCTTTAGTTATACTTTAAGCTCATTCCTATAGAAGATTTGTCACTGCAAATAATTTACGTACTACAAGCAACAAGTGACAGCAATCAGGCAACTGCTTAACTGCTGGGACACATGCATGCGTCATAATGGAAATGTACTACAGTGGTCAACCAAAAAAACAAGTCAATGGAGACACTGTGGTTGATGTAGTGTACAGGGGACACAGAGTCACTGGAGACACAGGAGCACCGAAGTTATTGGAGACACTATGGTTGATGTAGTGTGCAAGGGACACAGAGTCACTGGAGACACAGGAGCACCGAAGTCAATGAAGACACTGTGGTTGATGTAGTGTACAGGGGACACACAGTCACTGGAGACACAGGAGCACCTAGGACACTAGACACACTGTGATTGATGTAGTGTACAGGGGACACACAGTCACTGGAGACACAGGAGCACCTAAGACACTAGACACACTGTGGTTGATGTAGTGTACAGGGGACACACAGTCACTGGAGACACAGGAGCACCTAGGACACTAGACACACTGTGGTTGATGTAGTGTACAGGGGACACACAGTCACTGGAGACACAGGAGCACCAAAGTAAATGGGGACACTGTGGCTGATGTAGTGTACAGGGGACACACAGCCACTGGAGACACAGGAGCCCCAAAGTCACTGGAGACACAGGAGCACCAAAGTCACTGGAGACACTGTGGTTGATGTAGTGTGCAGGGGACACAGAGTCACTGGAGATACAGGAGCACCCAAGTTAATGGAGACACTGTGGTTGATGTAGTGTACACGGGACACAGAGTTACTGGAGACCCAAGAGAACTGGGGTCTCTTTTTTTCTAATTACCACAGCCGTCATCTGGGGGAAATCCTGAAAGCATAACCTGTTGGTACGCCTTGAGGACTGGAGTTGAGAAACACTGATGTAGTGTACAGGGGACACATAGTCACTGGAGACACAGGAGCACTGAAGTCACTGGAAAAACTGTGTTTGCTGTAGTGTACACAGGACACAGAGTCACTGGAGAACCAAGAGAACTGGGGTCACCGGAGGCACTGAGATTACTGAAGTGCACAGGAAACATAGAGTCACTAGAGGCTCAAGAGCACTGGGGTCACTGGAGACACTGAGGTGGAGGGAGTGTACAGAAGACATGGAGTTATGAAGGCTCATGAGCGCTGGGATTACTGGAGACACTGATGTTGATGAAATGCACACAGAACACAGTCACTGGAGGCACAGGAGCTCTTAGATCATTGGAGGCACTGAGGTTGAGGGAGTGTACAGAGGACACGGAGTCATGGAGGCTCATAAGCGCTGGGATTAATGGAGACACTTAGGTTGCTGAAATGCACACAGGACACAGTCACTGGAGGCACTGCAATGAGGAGCTTAGCTTAGGCATCCCTTCCCCATTTGAAACCAACGCCAGTCAGAAGAGCTGTCTTCTGAAGGACCATAGCACCGACACTCTTAAACCCAAAAGTGCCTGAGGCCACTGGATTGAGGGAACCTGCCACTGGATTGAGTAACAGTTAAAGAGGAAGTAAACCCTGATGGGGTTTACTTCCTCTATGTTACCCTGCAATGTAAAAGCATAATGAGCTAGTATGCACCGCATATTAGCCTATTATGTGGCACTTACCTGCATTGGAAGCCAGTGATGTCCAGCGATGTCCCCGCTCCAGGCTGCATCCATCTTCTGCCCCTTCTTCTTCCGGGGCCACGATCTCCGGCTCTGTGACTGGCTGGAGTCGTGTGACTTCACTCCCGTACATTCACGCAAGAGCCGATCTCAGTGAAGGAACGGCACAGAGGCCGTTTCTTCACTGCGCATGTGCCTGGTGACGTAGGCAGTACACTGCATATCTCCTAAACCGTGCAAGTTTGGGAGATATGCAGGATACCTACAGGTAAGCCTTATTATAGGCTTACCTGTAGGTTAAAGTGGTTGTCACAGGTTGACAACCACTTTAAGTGCTACATAAAAGTTTCCTGACGGTGACAACAGTGGACCATGTTGTGTAAATTTTGTTCAAATGGTCACTTGATGTTACAGGGTGACAATGCAGTAGTACAAGTTGGAGACAGGGACACGGTGTTTCCACCCTATAACAGGAGGTGTTTGAACAAGGACCTTCATGAGGATCGCTATTAAAAAGGGACCTTTGAAAAGAAGTTAACATGTGCTTATATGAGATTTTAGTGATTGGACTTACATCTACCAATAAAGTTTGTAAAAGTCAAGAATTTCTGATATTTTGCCAAGCATTTATTTCACCCGTGTACTTGGCCATCTGGCAAGAGTTCCACTTTAGAAACAAACTGTACTGTGTTGGGAAATCAGCTGCTCCTTTGTGACTAACTCTCCAGAACAACAGATTCCGAACTGAACTCTACATGAACTCCGGAGTGCCAAAAAACACCCAGCACAACATACGCTAAGCTCCGCTCCTCAACAGTAATTGCGAGTAATGAAAATAGAATGAAATATACATAAAATGCGGCATCAATAATATATCATCCTGCTGAAAAATTTACAGTGACTTCACAATCCATTCAACGTGTTATTTAAAGTCGTTCCAGCTCTCCGTGTTTGATAAAGATACCCTCGGGGGGACTTCTGTGTGCAGAAACTCCCCATTCTTTCTCAAGCCTAGATGGAGAGGTAATTCCATAATTTATCACTTGTGGGTTTCACCCCCGGGGAGGAGAAGCTGACTTGCAGTCTTTAGCTCAGGTAACAGTTGCACAAGGAATTTCATTCTGACTGGTGGTGGACCAAATGGTCCAATGTGGAGGGTTCCAACTCTCCCAATATTTGTATCCCTTTTTGTTTTTTCAGATTGGAAGACCAAGCAGTGGCACAATGGAGAGACTGATAAATGAATAAAATACTGTTACAGCTCCATTGAAAGTTCCACGCACTGTTGTTGGGGGAATGCTGTAATTAAAAAAAAGGGGGCCCCCACCTTGCAAAGTACCCTAATTCTCCTAGTTCTCCTAACATTGAGGGACAAGGGCCCTTTCCTCACCTCTGTGTGCCCCAAAAAGGAAGTAGGGGGTAATAGTAAACGAGAAGGGATTATGGTGGAAGCCACTTTTTTAATAAGTGGATGACCAAATATTTACCCGCTCCCAGGGTAAAAAGTACAGGGGTACATTAGTACCCCATACCAATCCCACGAGGAATTAAAATAAAAATTTAAAAAAACACCAACAATTAATTAAAAACCTTTAATAAAACACAAACACATACTGGCTTATGAAATAAAGTTTATTAATGCCTCCAGAAATAAATCCAGAGTCGATTACGGTGTCCAGTGAGGTAACCCACGTCAATGACAATGAGCCGGTTGCCTGCTGATGATGCAGCAATTCCACCACTAAAGTCTGGTTCACACCTATGCAGGTTGCAGTTTGCGTATCCCAGTTGCATTTTGCGTTTTTCAATACACGTTTTTGATCTACTGAAGTCTATGGAACCCGAAACCAGAAAAAAGTCCCTGGCCCTTTCCATAAAATGCATAGATGTGAATGTGACCCATAGGAAACCAATGTTAATGGACTGTATTGTGTTTCTGCAAAACTGAAAATGCGCTAAAAAAAATGCATAGGTGTGAACCAGGCCTTAATGTCAGATTCCTGGCTGTAGTATACAATACATTCCCTAATTTGGTTAATGACTTCAACTTCAAGCTACCACATCCAGGAATCTGTCACTTAGTTGTATTAGTGTGGTGTGTACAGCCCACACAAATTCTATCACCATTGACTTCAATGGTATTTGGATTTGGTTCAGCGTTTTTGCAGATTTTTTGGCCTGTTAGGCCTGATTCACATCTATGCATTTTTAGTGCTTTTTTGCAAATTTGCACTATAGAACGTGTTCCATAGGAACCCATGATAAATGGAATGTAGTGCAAATCTGCAAAATGCAAAAAGCACTAAAAATGCATAGGTGTGAATCAGGCCTTAGGCTGAATTGCCACCCAATTGGACAAGGTCATGTTCAAGCAACACTAAGGATGGATTCACACCTATGCATTTTTTGTGTTTTTTGCATTTTGCAGATTTGCACTGCAGAACATGTTCCATAGGAAATCATGTTAAATGGACTGCAGTGCAAATCTGCAAAAAGCACTAAAAATGCATAGGTGTGAATCCAGCGTTATAGCATGGTACATTCCCAGATCAGGTGGGCACAGTCATCTTTTTATTAGTGCCACACTGTATTTCCAAGCTGAAATGTTGCCTCGTTGATATATTAGGGCACATAGTTTTTGGAACAGGACATTTGCAGCCACAGTATTATTGGTACTAGTAGAAAGTAACATTCATTGTGTTTGTATAGTCAAGAAATGGTTTATCTGTGGCTTTGCAGCTTACGGTTACATTTTAGAGTTCAGTTTTAGGGTTACATTGGGTTAGGTTTAGGACTTGGGCTGTGACTTAGGGTCAAAGGTTACATTTTGTTAAGTTTAGGAGTTGGGCTGTGACTTAGGGTCAGAGGTTACATTGGGTTAAGTTTAGGAATGGGGCTGTGGCTTAGGGTCATAGGCTACATTGGGTAAGTTTAGAAGTTGGGCTGTGGTTTAGGGTCAGAAGTTACATTGGATTAAGTTCAAAATTAGGTTAGCGTGTAGGTTTAGGGCCAGAGATTGCATTAAGTAAAGTTTAATAATTGGGTTGTAGATTAGGTTTAGGGGGAGAGGTTAAACTGGGTTACGTTTAGAAGTTGGGCTGTGGTTTAGGTTTAGGGACAAAGGTTACATTGATTTAAGTTTAGGAATTGGTTTGTGGTTTAGGTTTGGGGGACATTGGGTTAAGTTTAGGAATTGGGCTGTGAGTTAGGTTTAGGGCCAGAGAATACATTGAATTATGTTTAATAATTTGGATTTGGTTTAGGTTTGAGAGCCAGGGGTTACATTGGCTAAGTGTATGTGATGGGCTGTGGTTAAGATTTGAGGGACAGAGGTTAAATTGGGTTAAGTTTAGAAGTTGGTTTGTGGTTTAGGGCCAGAGGTTACATTGGATTAAGTTAAGAATTAGGCTGTGGTTTAGGTTCAGGGCCAGAGATTGCATTAAGTTAAGTTCATGAATTTGGCTGTGGTTTAGGTTTAGGGGAAGCGGCTACATTGTGTTGAGCTTAGAGGTTGGGATATGGTTTAGGTTAAAAGGTTACATTGCATTAGGGTTAAGAGTTGGGCTGTGCTTTAGGTTTAGGGCCAGAGATTACACTGAATCATGGTTAGAGGGTGGGCTGTGGTTCAGGTTTAGGGACATACGTTACATTGGGTTAAGTTTAGGAACTGCAAAATAAAGCATAGAGACATGGATGGGGGAGTCAGATGCAGTGCAGTTTTGCTTTAAGTTTAGGTGGTTGGCTGTGGTTTAGATTTGATATTGTGTTTAGTTTAGGAGTTGGGATATATTTTAGGTTCTAGGGCCAGAGATTATGTTCTGTTAAGTTTAGTAGTTGGGCTGTGGTTTAGGGTCAGAGGTTACATTGGGTTAAGTTAAGCATTAGGCTGTGGTTTAAGTTTAGGGCCATAGGTTACATTGAGTTAAGTTAAGCGTTAGGCTCAGTGGCGGATGGTGAAGTTTTAGGTTGGGGGGACACCAGACAACGCGTTTCCTTTTTGAGCCCTCCCACTTCTCATAAGCCCCATCCCTTATCAAATCCATCTACTCCTTTCCCTGTATTCCACCCATAGTGTCAGGAGTATACGGCTCAGCATTACAGATACGGTATACAGCCCAGCATCACAGATACGGTGTACAGCCCAGCATCACAGATACAGTATACAGCCCAGCATCACAGATACGGTATACAGCCAAGCATGAGCATCACAGGATACGGTATACAGCCCAGCATTACAGATACGGTATACAGCCCAGCATGAGCATCACAGATATGGTATACAGCTCAGCATCACAAGATACGGTATACAGCCCAGCATCAGAGATACGGTATACAGCCCAGCATGAGCATCACAGATACGGTATACAGCCCAGCATGAGCATCACAGGATACGGTATACAGCCCAGCATCACAAGATACGGTATACAGCCCAGCATCACAGATGGGGTATACAGCCCAACATTACCGATATGGTATACAGCCAGCATCACAGATACGGTATACAGCCCAGCATGAGCATCACAGATAGGGTATACAGCTCAACATCACCGATATGGTATACAGCCAGCATCACAGATGTGGTATACAGCCCAGCATCACAGATATGGTACACAGCCCAGCACGACAGATATGGTATACAGCCAGCATCACAGATATGTTATACAGCCAGCATCACAGATATGGCATACAGCCCAGCATCACCAATATGGTATGCAGCCCAGCATCACAGATAAGTTATACAGCCCAGAATCACAGATATGGTATACAGCCAAAATCACAGATATGGTATACAGCCAGCATCACAGATATGGTATACAGCCAGCATCACATATATGGCATACAGCCCAGCATCACCAATATGGTATGCAGCCCAGCATCACAGATAAGGTATACAGCCCAGAATCACAGATATGGTATACAGCCAGCATCACAGATATGGTATACAGCTCAGCATTACAGATAAGTTATACAGCCAGTGTCACAGATATGGTATACAGCCCAGCATCACAGATATAGTATACAGCCCAGCATCACAGATACAGTATGCAGCCTAGCATCATAGATAGGGTATACAGCCCAGTATCATAGATATGGTATATGGTCTAAGCATTACAGAATATATCAAAGAAAGTATCACAATGCTGCAGTGGGCATAAAAAAATATGATCTAAGAGCAGTGATTATTATTACCGAGATCTTCAGAAAATGGCACTGCTCAGGCCGTGCGTTCCAGCCACAGAGCCTTGGCGTCACTTACGGTTTCTCACTGGCACAGAGTAACTGGAAGTGATGCCGCGGCTCTGAGGGAAAGCACCGCCCATGTCCTACGGCAGTGACGACCAAAACAAATACATCAAGAAGAATGACACTAAGACACATTGCATTGCGCCACAAAGCATTACAAAAACCATGCCAGTGAAGTGTTTCTCCTGCAATCGCTTGATTGCATAAACGTCACGCTTCCCATAGTGCACTGTATCCGGTGCGCGACCCCAACACAGTGCACTTACAGGACTTTTTTTTTAAAGGGCCTTTTTTTTTGTGACTAGCTTATGGATCCTTATGGATGGGCCACCACTGGTTAGGCTGTGGTTTAAGTTTAGGGCCAGAGATTACATTGGGTTAAGTTTAGGAATTGGGCTGTGGTATAAGTTTAGGGCCATAGGTTACATTGGGTGAGTTTAGGAATCGGGCTGTGGTTTAGGTTTGAGAACCAGATATATTCGTTAAAGTGGAACTTCACTCTTGTGAAAATTCCCAATAAGTTTGATGTGTCACATGACCCTCTTCCTATTGAAAAAACAAAAGTTGGATTCAAAATGGCCGACTTCAAAAGGGCTGCCATGGTCACCACCCATCTTGAAAAGTTTCCCCCCTCACATATACTAATGTGCCACAAACAGGAGGTTAATATCACCAACCATTCCCATTTTATTAAGGTGTATCCATATAAATGGCCCACCCTGTATATGCTGCTAGCATTAGTAAATAGATAGGAACGTATATCATATTTACTTGTTTTAAACTACCTTTTTTTTTACTTTTTTTTCTTCAGTTACTTCCTGGTTTCTTGCCTAGGCACATTATGTCATACATCCCAGGAGCCTTCTGGAGGGATTTTCCCAGATAAGCACGCCCTCCTGCTTGTATGCATGAACTAAGGGCAGATGGATTCCAGGAAGTCAATGCTGCATGAATCATCTACCCTTACTCATGATGGCCACGGACATAAATGCTAGGGGGGGTTCACAGTTATTTCTCTGCAAAATGAAACATGGTGACATGGATGGGGGAGTCAGATGCAGTGTAGTCCCTCTTTAAAGCGGTAGTAAACCCGCAAAGCTATTTTTACATACAGGTAAGCCTATAATAAGGCTTACCTGTAGGTAAAAAGAATATCCCCTAAACCTGCATGGTTTAGGAGATATTCGCCCTGCATGCAGCCGCTGACCTTAGCGGCGCATGCGCTCTGACGATCCGGCCGAGGCGGCCGGCAATTCATAGCTGGCTGCCGGAGCGAAGAGCTCCCGCGCGCATGTGCAGGAGTGAGGTCACGCGGCTCCGGCCACTCACATACTAACATTTTATGCTATTGTCTTGCAGGATTTTTTTTTATTTTTTTTTATTTTTTAGCAGCGGGTTTACTACCGCTTTAAGTTTAGGTGGTTGGCTGTGGTTTAAATTTGAGGGACAGAGGTTATATTGTGTTTAGTTTAGGAGTTGGAATATATTTTAGGTTCTAGGGCCAGAGATTACATTCTGTTGAGTTTAGGAGCTGGGCTGTGGTTTAGGGTCAGAGGTTACATTGGGTTAAGTTAAAGTGATTGTAATAAGTGATTCTAAAGGTTCAATTTTTTTTTTTTTAAATAACAAACATGTCATACTTACCTCCTCTGTGCAGTGGTTTTGCACAGAGTGGCCCTGATCCTCCTCTTTTGTGGTCCCTCAGCGGTGCTCCTGGCTCCTCCTGTTCTCCAGCTGTCCCCTCAAGGAAGCACTTTCCATGGGGGCAGCTGCGCGGATGCGATTCCGAGTCCTGTTGTTGCGTCCATCGACACAGACAGCAGGATTCGGCCCGCCCTCCAGCTCCCGTGTCACTGGACTTGCCAATGCTCCCGCTATCAATCTAGCCAATAAGGACGCGAGTCAGCAGCTGGAGTTGCTAAGGTCGTCACCGGCACAGGGACAACTGGGGTCAGGTAAGTAAAACGGGGGCTCTGGGGGGCTGCTATAGTAGAAAAGGTTTTTCACCTTAATTCATAGAATTCATTAAGGTGAAAAACAGCGAGGGTTTACAACCCCTTTAAGAGTTGGGCTGTGGTTTAAGTTTAAGGCCATAGGTTACATTGGGTTAAGTTTAGGCATTGGGCTGGGGTTCTCCTTAGGTGGACGTCATATGATGTCCTGGAGTTTAAATTTTTTTAAATAACAAACACATTATACTTACCTCCTCTGTGCAGTTGGTTTTTCACAGAGAAGAACGGATCCTCCTCTTCTTGGGTTTCTCTTCTACTCTCCAGGCCCCTCTCTTTGGTGAGTGCCCCCTCAGCCAGCAGCTTTCTACAGGGGGCACCCGAGTGGAGTCACAGCTCTGTGTATCCATTCAGACACAGAGCCCCACCCCCTTTCTCCTCTGGTTGTATAACTGATTTTGATTGACAGCTGCGGAAGCCAATGTCGCCGCTGCTGTGTCTCAGCCAATCAGGAGGAATGTCTGGGACAGCTAAGACACTCATGGACATTACTGGAGAGAGATGGGGCTCAGGCAAGTAATTAGGGTGGTACTGGGGAGGCTGCTACACACAGAAGGTTTTTTTCTCTTAATGCATAGAAAGCTTTAAGAGAAAAAAAACTTCTGCCTTTACAGCCCCTTTAAGTGGTTAAATCTGAATGATGCCTGCATCTGTAGGCATCATTCAGATATCATTCTTTTCTCCCAGCAATTCCCTGTCATGTAAAAACAATCATAGTGGCTGTTTAACCACTGCGCCCATGCGATTGGCGCGCCGGAGAATGAATCGGCCGTTTAACATACCGGTAGAGCTGAACGAGGACCAGATGGAGGCCTTGTCTCACTAACCCTCCTGCTAGCTTTCTTACCATTGCCTTATACTTTGATTTGTGTGTGTTTGTTTGTTTTTTACCTCTTTTTTTCTCCTTTCCCTCAGAGATTTTTTTAACAATCTGCTAAAACTTTTGTGAATCAGTACTGCTTGGACCTTGAAGAAGAGGACACACCCTGAAAGCTTGTCCTGAAAAATTGTATGTTAATAAAAAAAGTATCACGGACAGTACTCAATTTTCTTTGAAAGTTGAGCTAAAGAGTAGAGTTGAGCGAACACCTGGAAGTTCGGGTTCTGCTGGTCCGTCCGAACTTCGTGACAAAGTCCGGGTCCGGGTCCGGACGGAACCCGAACGATCGCACGGAGGGCCTGGGCCTGAAACAGTGCTTCAAGCCTGCCTGGTCGTCTTGGGCTTGAAGGTCCACAAGCGAGTTGAGATGAGAAATCGAGTTGAAAGTTTCTTTTAACTCATGACAGGCACTATGAAAAAAATAATTGTATGTTAAAAAGTCCTGTTCGAAAGTCCCACACAGGAGAAGAAGTTCCAGGTTCGTCATGACTAAGTGTTTTCAAAATCGTCTAACAATTTTTTTAGAGACTCCCTTTCCTCTTTTTTTCTCCATTTTTTGTTTGTTTGTGTGTGTTTAGTTTCATATTCCGTTACCATTCTTTCGATCGTCCTCCCAATCACTCTGTTCCGGAGGTAG
>BLSH010402744.1:117600-138296 GCA_018402905.1 Glandirana rugosa | reverse complement strand
CGGTCCTCGGGACCCCCCAACAGGCCAGGTTTGCAGGATAACTGAAATACATCACAGGTGATATCATTTGCTGCTCAGTGATTGCAGTATTCTAGTCTGCATCTCCTCAAGGTAATACTTAAAATCTGGTCTGTTGGTGGGTCCCGAGGACCGGAGTTGAGAACCACTGGTCTAGAGCACTCTGCAGCATTACAGGCCTCCTCAGACCACCGTCCAGAGCACCGTGCAGCATTACAGGCCTCCTCAGACCACCGCACAGAGCAAAGTGGAGCATTACAGGCCTCCTCAGACCACCCTCCAGAGCAAAGTGGAACATTACAGGCCTCCTCAGACCACCATCCAGAGCACTGTGCAGCATTACAGGCCTCCTCAGACCACCGTCCAGAGCAAAGTCGAGCATTACAGGCCTCCTCAGACCACCGTCCAGAGCAAAGTGCAGCATTACAGGCCTCCTCAGACCACCGTCCAGAGCAAAGTGCAGCATTACAGGCCTCCTCAGACCACTGCCCAGAGCAAAGTGGAGCATTACAGGTCTCCTCACACCACCGTCTAGAGCACTCTGCAGCATTACAGGTCTCCTCAGACCAGCATCCAGAGCACTCTGCAGCATTACAGGTCTCCTCAGTCCACCGTCTAGAGCACTCTGCAGCATTACAGGTCTCCTCAGACCACTGTCCAGAGCACTGTGCAGCATTACAGGCCTCCTCAGACCACCGTCCAGAGCACTCTGCAGCATTACAGGCCTCCTCAGACCACCGTCCACAAAACTCTGCAGCATTACAGGCCTCCTCAGACCACCATCCAGAGCACTGTGCTGTATTACAGGTCTCCTCAGTCCACCGTCCAAAGCAATCTGCAGCATTACAGGCCTCCTCAGACCACCGTCCAGAGAACTCTGCAGCATTACAGGCCTCCTCAGACCACCATCCAGAGCACTGTGCAGTATTACAGGTCTCTTCAGACCACTGTCCAGAGCACTGTGCAGCATTACAGGTCTCCTCACACCACCATCTAGAGCACTCTGCAGCATTACAGGTCTCCTCAGACCACTATCCAGAGCACTGTGCAGCATTACAGGCCTCCTCAGACCACCGTCCAGAGAACTCTGCAGCATTACGGGCCTCCTCAGACCACCGTTCACAAAATTCTGCAGCATTACAGGCCTCCTCAGACCACCATCCAGAGCACTGTGCTGTATTACAGGTCCCCTCAGTCCACCGTCCAGAGCAATCTGCAGCATTACAGGCCTCCTCAGACCACCGTCCAGAGAACTCTGCAGCAATACAGGCCTCCTCAGTCCACCATCCAGAGCAATCTGCAGCATTACAGGCCTCCTCAGACCACCGTCCAGAGAACTCTGCAGCAATACAGGCCTCCTCAGACCACCGTCCAGAGCACTGTGCAGCATTACAGGCCTCCTCAGACCACCGTCCAGAGCATTCTGCAGCATTACAGGCCTCCTTAGACCACCGTCCAGAGCAATCTGCAGCATTACAGGTCTCCTTAGACCACCATCCAGAGCACTGTGCAGCATCACAGGCCTCCTCAGATCACCGTCCAGAGCACAGTGCAGCATTACAGGTCTCCTCAGACCACCGTCCAGAGCACTGTGTGCATTGCAAGCCTCCTCAGACCATCCACAGCACCGTGCAGAATTACAGGCCCCCTCAGACCACTGTTCAGATCACTATGCATTAAAAGCCTCCTCAAACCACTGTCTAGAGCACTGTGTGCATTGCAGGCTTCCTCAGACCACTGTTCTGTCAGGGCTGGGCTCAGTCCTTCCTTCTTAGAGCTCTAGTGCTCAGCTATCGGTTAATTGCCAGTACTTTTCAGTCCACAGTAACTCACCTGCTCTTCATTTCCTGCTCGTCAGCTAGCCCTGCTGGCTATTTAAACTGCCTGGATCAGATCTCCTGTGCCTTTGCCTGGTCAACATATTCGGATACTCTCTACTGGGTATTCATGTTAAAGACTTTGCCTGGCTGACTTCCCTTCTGGTTCCTGATCCTGTTTGCTGCTTCTACTACGCTGATCTCTGGATTCCTGTTTTTCCCTGGATATGTTGAGCAGGCGAAGGCACAGGAGATCTGATCCAGGCAGTTGAAATAGCCAGCAGGGCTAGCTGAAGATCAGGAAATGAAGAGCAGGTGAGTCACTGTGGAATCCCTGAGTCCTTGAGTATTGGCCAAATATAGTAAGATATCGTCTGCATACAGAGCTATTTTGTCTTCATATTTACTTCTGCAAAATCCTCTCACCCCTTCATTTGCCTCAACATAATTGCAAGGGGTTCTATCACTATTGAGAATAGAAAAGGTAATAATGGACACCCTTGTCTAGTACCTCAGGAGAGATTAAAGGGGTCTGACATGCTCCCATTAACTCTTATAGAGGCCTTAGGTGTTGTGTATAAGAGCTTAACCCAATTACAGAAAGTATCGCCAAAACCAAAACGTTTAAATACTTCCCATACATACCGCCATTCTATACTGTCAAATGCCTTAACAGCAACTAAAGACAGCAAAGCTCTGCTAGATGAGTTATCAACAGGAGTTTGTATATTTAGGAAGGTGTGCATTACATTTACAGCAGCTGAGGAGTTGGGCATAAAACCTGTGTTGATCTGAATGTACAACGTTTTAACTCTCTTTAATCTATTGGTCATAATCATAGCCAATAGTTTAATATCGTTATTAAGCAACAATATTGGCCTATAAAAGTCGGGAAGTAGCATATCTTTCCCTTAGGTATAACCACAATTATGGCTTCATAGACAGCGGCAGACAGCCTTCCCTTAGAGCAGCATTAAAGGTCTGTAACAGAAGAGGTAGGAGTAGTTTGCTATATTGGCTATACACTTTGTAAGGGATACCGTCTACTCCAGGGACTTTTCCTTTAGGAAGAGATGCCACGGCAGCTTCCAGTTCTTCTATAGTAATCGGATCATTCAACATACATTTATCAGAGTGTAACAAGTTGGGAAGGTTGATATCGTCTAAGAATTGAGAAAGTTCAGCATTTACATAAGTAGCTCTTGAGCTATATAACTCCTGGTAAAAAAGATTTAAAGACCATTAATACTGTGTGTATTACAGGCCTCCTCAAACCACCACCCAGAGCACTGTGTGCATCACAGGCTTCCTCAGACCACTGTCCAGAGCACTGTGTGCATTACATGTCTTCTCAGACCACCATCCAGAGCATTGTGTGCATTACATGTCTTCTCAGACCACCATCCAGAGCATTGTGTGCATTACAGACCTCCTCAGACCACCGTCCAGAGCACTGTGTGAATTACATGTCTTCTCAGACCACCGTCCAGAGCACTGTGTGCATTACAGGCCTCCTCAGTCCACTGTCCAGCGCAATGTGTGCATTATAGGTCTCCTCAGACCGCTGTCCAGAGCACTGTGTGCATTACATGTCTTCTCAGACCACTGTCTAGAGCACAGTGTGCATTGCTGGCCTACTCAGACCATCCAGAACACTGTGTGCATTACAGGCCTCATCAGACCACAGTCCAGAGCACTGTGTGCATTAGATGTCTTCTCAGACCACCATCTAGAGCACTGTGTGTATTACTGGCCTCCTCAGACCGTCCAGAACACTGTGTGCATTACAGGCCTCATCAGACCATCGTCCAGAGCACTGTGTGCATTACATGTCTTCTCAGACCACCGTCCAGAGCACTGTGTGCATTACATGGCTTCTCAGACCACCGTCCAGAGCACTGTGTGCATTACAGGTCTCCTGAGACCACCACCCAGAGCACTGTGTGCATTACATGTCTTGTCAGACCACCGTCCAGAGCACTGTGTGCATTACGTGTCTTCTGAGACCACCGTCTAGAGCACTGTGTGCATTACTGGGCTCCTTAGACCATCCAAAACAATGTATGCATTACAGGCCTCATCAGACCATCGTTCAGAGCACTCTGTGCATTACATGTCTTCTCAGACCACTGTCTAGAGGACTGCGTGCATTACTGGCCTACTCAGACTGTCCAGAACACTGTGTGCATTACAGGCCTCATCAGACCATCGTCCAGAGCACTGTGTGCATTACATGTCTTCTCAGACCACCACCCAGAGCACTGTGTGCATTTCAAGCCTCCTCAGACCATTGTCCAGTGCAATGTGTGCATTACAGGTCTCCTCAGACCACTGTCCAGAGACAGTGTTCACTACATGTCTTCTCAGACCACCGTCCAGAGCACTGTGTGCATTACAAGCCTCCTCAGACCACTGTCCAGAACACTGCGTGTATTACTGGCCTCCTCAGACCGTCCAGGACACTGTGTGCATTACAGGCCTCATCAGACCATTGTTCAGAGCACTGTGTGCATTACATGTCTTCTCAGACCACCATCTAAGCACTGTTTGTATTACTGGCCTCCTCAGACTGTCCAGAACAATGTGTGCATTACAGGCCTCATCAGACCTTCGTCCAGAGCACTGTGTGCATTACATGTCTTCTCAGACCACCGTACAGAGCACTGTGTGCAATACATGTCTTCTCAGAACACTGTCTAGAGTACTGTGTGCATTACTGGCCTCCTCAGACCATCCAGAACACTGTGTGTATATTACAGGCCTCATCAGACCATCGTCCATAGTGCTGTGTGTATTACATGTCTTTTCAGACCACCGTCCAGAGCACTGTGTGCATTACATGTCTTCTCAGACCACTGTCTTCTAGAGCAATGTGTGCATTTCTGGCCTCCTCAGACCGTCCAGAACACTGTGTGCATTACAGGCCTCATCAGACCATCGTCCAGAGCACTGTGTGCATTACATGTCTTCTCAGACCACCACCCAGAGCACTGTGTGCATTTCAAGCCTCCTCAGACCATTGTCCAGTGCAATGTGTGCATTACAGGTCTCCTCAGACCACTGTCCAGAGCACTGTGTTCACTACATGTCTTCTCAGACCACCGTCCAGAGCACTGTGTGCATTACAAGCCTCCTCAGACCACTGTCCAGAGCACTGTGTGCATTACAGGCCTCCTCAGACCGCCCAGGACACTGTGTGCATTACAGGCCTCATCAGACCATTGTTCAGAGCACCGTGTGCATTACATGTCTTCTCAGACCACCATCTAGAGCACGGTGTGCATTACTAGCCTCCTCAGACCGTCCAGAACACTGTGTGCATTACAGGCCTCATCAGACCTTCGTCCAGAGCACTGTGTGCATTACATGTCTTCTCAGACCACTGTCTAGAGCACTGTGTGCATTACTGGCCTCCTCAGACCATCCAGAACACTGTGTGCATTACAGGCCTGATCAGACCATCATCCAAAGCACTGTGTGCATTACATGTCTTCTCAGACCACCGTACAGAGCACTGTGCGCATTACATGTCTTCTCAGACCACTGTCTAGAGCACTCTGTGCATTACTGGCCTCCTCAGACCATCCAGAACACTGTGTGTATTACAGGCCTCATCAGACCTTCGTCCATAGTACTGTGTGTATTACATGTCTTCAGACCACCGTCCAGAGCACTGTGTGCATTACATGTCTTCTCAGACCACTGTCTAGAGCACTGTATGCATTACTGACCCCCTCAGACCGTCCAGAACACTGTGTGCATTACAGGCCTCGTCAGACCATCGTCCAGAGCACTGTGTGCACTACATGTCTTCTCAGACCACTGTCCAGAGCACTGTGTGCATTACATGTCTTCTCAGACCACTGTCTAGAGCACTGTGTGCATTACTGGCCTCCTCAGACCATCCAGAACACTGTGTGCATTTCAAGCCTCCTCAGACCATTGTCCAGTGCAATGTGTGCATTACAGGTCTCCTCAGACCACTGTCCAGAGCACTGTGTTCTCTACATGTCTTCTCAGACCACCGTCCAGAGCACTGTGTGCATTACAAGCCTCCTCAGACCACTGTCCAGAGCACTGTGTGCATTACTGGCCTCCTTAGACCGCCCAGGACACTGTGTGCATGGCAGGCCTCATCAGACCATTGTTCAGAGCACTGTGTGCATTACATATCTTTTCAGACCACCATCTAGAGCACTATGTGCATTACTGGCCTCCTCAGACCGTCCAGAACACTGTGTGCATTACAGGCCTCATCAGACCTTCGTCCAGAGCACTGTGTGCATTACATGTCTTCTCAGACCACTGTCTAGAGCACTGTGTGCATTACTGGCCTCCTCAGACCATCCAGAACACTGTGTGCATTACAGGCCTCATCAGACCATCATCCAGAGCACTGTGTGCATTACATGTCTTCTCAGACCACCGCACAGAGCACTGTGCGCATTACATGTCTTCTCAGACCACCACCCAGAGCACTGTGTGCATTACTGGCCTCCTCACACCATCCAGAACACTGTGTGTATTACAGGCCTCATCAGACCATCGTCCATAGTACTGTGTGTATTACATGTCTTTTCAGACCACTATCCAGAGCACTGTGTGCATTACATGTCCTCTCAGACCACTGTCTAGAGCACTGTGTGCATTACTGGCCCCCTCAGACCGTCCAGAACACTGTGTGCATTACAGGCCTCATCAGACCATCGTCCAGAGCACTGTGTGAACTACATGTCTTCTCAAACCACTGTCCAGAGCACTGTGTGCATTACATTTTTTCTCAGACCACCGTCCAGAGCCCTGTGTGTGTTACATGTCTTCTCAGACCACCGTCCAGAGTACTGTGTACATTACATATCTTCTCAGACCACCGTCCAGAGCACTGTGTGTATTACATGTCTTCTCAGACCCCCGTCCAGAGCACTGTGTGTATTACATGTCTTCTCAGACCACCGTCCAGAGCACTATGTGTGTTACATGTCTTCTCAGACCACCGTCCAGAGCACTGTGTACATTACATGTCTTCTCAGAGCACCGTACAGAGCACTGTGTGTGTTGCATGTCTTCTCAGACCACCGTACAGAGCACTGTGTGTGTTGCATGTCTTCTCAGACCACCGTCCAGAGCACTGTGTGTGTTACATGTCTTCTCAGAGCACCGTACAGAGCACTGTGTGTGTTGCATGTCTTCTCAGAGCACCGTACAGAGCACTGTGTGTGTTGCATGTCTTCTCAGACCACCGTCCAGAGCACTGTGTGTGTTACATGTCTTCTCAGACCACCGTCCAGAGCACTGTGTGTGTTACATGTCTTCTCAGACCACCATCCAGAGCACTGTGTACATTACATGTCTTCTCAGACCATCCAGACCTTTTAGGTACCAAAAGATGTTATATAACACCTAAATCTGTAGCTGTGTAGTTTGTTTAAACCTTAATACCATAAATAATAACACCTTATTAGATTTTTTTTTCCAAGAGTATATAATGAGTTTTGAAATTCTAGAGAAATGTGTAAATAATGCATTACAATTTAACTAAATCCATTCGATTTTAGTCGACTAAAATGTACTGCGGATTTTAGTTGACTAAAATACGACTAAAACTAAAATGTAATTTTAGTCAAAAGATTATAACTAAAACTTAATTGAAATTTGACGTCACAATTAACAGTTATACAGGGGAAGGCTGGCAGTTCACTTTCAGTTTTAGGGGGCGCTGTAGTTTTAGGATAGGTTTGTCTATGTTGTTTTCTCTACAAATATATCTTTAGACTCTGGCAGAGCTCCGGACATATGAGGAACACAAAACCACCCTGACCATAAAAACACTACGAGTCATAATGACATGGTAGCCCTGCCAGCTGCCAGGCGGCCCAGGTACAACAAAAACTCCACCGTTCACACGCTGCTTCCCGAAAATATCCCCGGCGTTCTGCACACACATACAGGATGCTGCCCTCCCATTGGTGGAGGAATGACCTTTGTACCATATAGAGGTCTGTTTTTACCACACTTCCCAAAAACAATATCATCATGACATGGTAGTCCTGCCAGGCTGCCCTGATACAATACAAACTCCACCATTCACATACTCCATACTCCATCCCCGGCGTTCTGCACATATACAGGACGCTGTTCTCCCATTGGTGGATGAACAACCATATATCATATTGATAATAAAGGAACAAAATAATGTCAACCCAAATCTGCTTCTAAGCCCGCGTTTACAATTAGGCACCACTCACACTTTGGCATTTGGAATCATGGGCAGAAGCGCTGCAATTCTGCCCGAGATTCCATATCGAGTGGCAATCGCTGCACAGCATGCAACGCGCCTTTGGGTGCCATTATTGTTGAATGGCATCCAAAATGCGATGCGGTTCTGCCGCAATTGTTGGCACAGTGCGCCTTTTAAGAATCGCGCAACGCTTGTCACCCAAAAAACAGCAGGAGATTTTGTTTGGGGGGCAACAAATGCGCAAAAACCAGGTCATTCAAGTGAATGGTCTAGACCTATGGGACAAGCAGAATCGCTCAACCAAAAGTATGAATTGCAGGATTTTGCGGGCGTTTATGAAATGAGCAAAAAGCTCCTGCATTGCCATTCATTGTCAGTGGCGATACGAAAAATAAATGTGTTTTCTGCACAAAAAAACCCAAAAACTTTTAAAACGTGCTGCGTTCATATGCGTTGCGTGTAGGGCAGCCTATCCATTTCAAGGTGAAAGACACACAAAAGAAGCCCCGAACCCTTTTGGAAAATCATGCCGCACTGGTACTGCAGTGGCGCAAGTGTTAGCAGATGTGTGGGAATGATATTATGTTACTGGTGTCTGCTACAGGGAAACGCGTTTCGGTGCATATCAGGAAGTCTACCATGTGACCTATTAAAATGTGTACATTTTCCCTACATTGAACCTAAAGATTCATACTACAGAGTCTATTTATACAAAAAAAAATTGCTTAGCATTTGCACAGCTGTTGCAAATAAGCCCCATTATGTGCTTAATTTGCTTATTTCCTAAGATCGCTCGCTCCATCTTGTGGCCATAATGTAGTATTTTCCTGATATACCTTAATTAGGACAATTCTGTATTATGGCCACTAGATGGAGCTGACGATCATAGGAAATAAAAATATTAATGGGGATTATTTGTGACAGCTATTTGAATTCTGAGCAAGTAAAAAAAAAAAGTAGACCCCGTGGGCTCATTCACATTAGCAGTTGGGGGAGGTAAAGCCCCACAGTTCAGCCTCGCTTTTACAGCCCCCAACCGCTACCCCCTATAAGTGCAGAGGCAGTGGCCATGGGTGTATGCATACCAAGGCCACGATGACTTGTTTTGCAGCTGCGGCAGGCATTATCCCTTCTGCTGCTTTTAGATGGGCATAGCGCCTGCCAAACGCGACCCATTCAAGTTAATGGGGCCATCCTGCAAGCACCCTGCAACTCCAAGTGGTTGCAGCATGCTAGTGCGGCAATCAAGGGGTAAAGGAGTCAGTGAGAAGGCGATACACCGCCTGTCAAATGTTCTTTGAAGAGCAATAAACGTTCAGCTCGTGTGAATGAGACCTAAGGCCCCATTTACACTTTAGTGTTTTGTACATGTGCGCAAAATTACACGTTTTTGCCTGTGTCAACGAAATGCTTGCAAAAATGACTGTCTCATTTGTGGTGCCATTCATTGTTAATGGCACCCCAAACATGGCTAGCAGATGCTCGGTTTTAAGCACAATAAAACATGCAATAAATGCATCAAAACACTTGGCTAAAATTGCGCGAAGCTCAATGCGCAAAAAGCTCCATAAGTTAATTTGACGCATGTGTCGCACATAGGGCAGCCCATTGAAATGAATGGGCTGCCCTATGTGCAAGAATGTGCATCGAATGCATACAAATGAATGGGCTGCCCTATGTGCGTAGTGCGAGAATGTACACCAAACATACACAAATGAATGAACTGTCCTATGTGCCTAGCGTGATAACATGCACCAAATGCATACAAATGAATGGGCTTCCCTATGCGCGCAGCGCAAGAACGTGCACCAAACGCACACAATTCAATGAACTGTCTTATGTGCGTAGAGCAAGAACATGCACACATATGAATGGGCTGCACTAAACGCACACAATCAAATTGGCTGCCCTATGCACACTACGCAAGAATATGCGACACAAATGCATCACATAGTGCAAGAACATGCACCAAACGCACACAAATTAATGGGCTGCCCTATGTGCGTAGCATGAGAACGTGCACCAAAAGCACACAAGCGAATGGACTGCCTTATGCGCAAAGCGCATGATCGTGCACTAAGAGCACACAATCAAATTGGATGTCCTATGCGTGCTACGCAAGAGTGCAAAAACGTGCAACAAATGCACCGTGTAGCGTGAGGACATGCACTAAACGCACACAAATGAATGGGCTGCCCTATGTGCAAAGCACGCGATAGTGCACTAAACGCACACAATCAAATTGGATGCCCTATGAGCTCTATGCAAGAGTGCAAAACCTGCAACAAATGCACCGTGTAGCGTGAGAACATGCACCAAAAGGACACAAATAAATGGGTCCCTATGTGCAAAGCACGCGATAGTGCACTAAACGCACACAATCAAATTGGATGCCTTATGCACGCTATGCAAGAGTGCAAAACCTGCAACAAATGCACCGTGTAGCGTGAGAACATGCACCAAAAAAACACAAATAAATGGGCTGCCCTATGTGCAAAGCACGCGATAGTGCACTAAACGCACACAATCAAATTGGCTACCCTATGCGCGCTACGCAAGAATGTGCAACAAATGCAGCGAATAGTGCAGGAACATGCACCAAACGCGCACAAATGAATGGGCTGCCCTGCGTGCTAGGCAAGAATGTGCAACAAATGCAGCGAATAGTGCAGGAACATGCACCAAACGCGCACAAATGAATGGGCTGCCCTGCGTGCTAGGCAAGAATGTGCAACAAATGCAGCCAGTAGCGCAAGAACATACACCGAGCACCCACAATTGAATTTACTGTCTTATGCACGCCCATTTATGCTGCCTTGTGCACGCTACGCAAGAATGCGAGGATGTGCAACAAATGCAGCGAGTAGTGCAAGAACATACACCAAGCACCCACAATTGAATGAACTGTCTTATGCACGCCCACTTATGCTGCCTTGTGCGCGCTACGCAAGAACGCCAGAATGTGCAACAAATGCAGTACATAGTGCATGAACATGCACCGATTGCACACCATTGACTGAACTGTCTTTTGCGCTCAAGAACGTGCACCAATCGCACGTGATCGAACGGGCTGCAACTATGCACATAGCGCAAGAATATGCACCGAATGCACATAAACGAATGGGCTGCCCTATGCACATAGCGCACAAACCTGCACTAAACGCACACAATCAAATTGGCTGCCCTATGCACGCTACGCAAGGATGCAAGAACGTGCAACAAATGCAGCGCATAGCGCAAGAACCAGCACCGATCGCACACAAATGAATGGGCTGCCCTATGCGCATAGCGCAAGAACATGCACCAAACGCACACAAATGAATGGGCTGCCCTATGCGCATAGCGCAAGAACATGCACCAAACGCACGCAAATGAATGGGCTGCCCTATGCGCATAGCGCAAGGACATGCACCAAACGCACAAATATGAATGGGTTGCTCTATGCGCGTAGTGTGAGATTGTGCCCCAAATGTGCACAAGTGCGGTAGGATCTTATGTGCATTCTCAGTACACTTCGATGCAGCCTATTGCGCGCGGTTGCATCGCCCTGTAGCTGTACATTACATGGAGTGTCATGAGCTGTGCGTGTTGCAGAGCTGTGGGGAGGTGTGAAGGAGCTGCATGCTGTAGCTATATGTGGAACGTGACGGGAGACCTGAGCTAGTAACCACCAACAATCCCATTAGCATCTCCGTCACCGCGAGGCCTGAGCCAGCAGCGTATCTGTGACCGCGTGCTGAGGTGCAAGTAGCAGACAGGAAGCCCCCAGGCTGACTCACATTCTCATCAGCTGGTGACTGCACTGACGCAACTCGCTGTCACTGTACCGCCACCACTGCTGCTCACTGCACAGGCCTTTCACAACCCAAAAATGGGATCAAAGGCTTACAGGGATTAACTGTGCCGGGCACTTCCACTACTGCGTGACAGACGTTGATTGTTCGCCTGCGAGACTTGTACATTCCTCTTCTGTAGGGGGCCCATTTACACTAACGCATGCGTCGCTGTACCATTCATTGCCCTTCTTTCAAGGAAATGCACTTGTGCTGCAATGCCGCAATGTACCCACAAAAACAAGGCATGTCTCATTTGTGGCGCATTTTTTGGGTCACATTGGCAGCCCTTTATCTTTAATAGACTGCCTTAACACAAAAACCGTTATTGCATGATATAACGCGAATGAGCGGTTCATGTACGCAGACGCATTCACCGCACAAAAGTGCAGATTTTTTTGCAAGCGTTTACAAAATGCAAGCAAAACACATGTCACCCTGGCAATGCTGTCCATTGTTTAGGGCACCCCAAACACAGCAAACAGACGCCCACTTTTCCATGCTGAAAACCACTCAACAAATGCATCAAAATGCATGGTAAAAAAACAGGGGCAAATGCCCAAAAAACTACATGGCCACTTGGACCTCTGACCATCCCTAGTCATCCAGTAACATCTGACTATCATACTAAGTCATCCAGTGACCCCTGAGCATCCTAAGTCACTGAGTGACCCCTGAGCATTCCAAGTCACCCAGTGACCCCTAACCATCCCAAGTCATGCAGTGACCCCTGAGCATCCCAAGTCACTCAGTGACCCCTAAGCATCTCAAGTCACCCAGTGACTCATGAGCACCCCAAATCACCCAGTGGTCCCTGAGCATCCCTAGTCACCCAGTAACCCCTAACCATCTCAAGTCACCGATTGACCTCTAAGCATCCTAAGTCACCCAGTGAGCCCTGACCATCCTATGTCACACAGTGACCTCTGACCATACCAAGTCACCTAGTGAGCCCTGACCATCCCAAGTCAGCCAGTGAGCCCTGATCATCCCAGGTCACCCAGTGACCCCTGAGCATCCTGTGTCGCCCAGTGACTCTTGACCATCCCAAGTCAGCCAGTGATCTCTGACTATCCCAAGTCACCCAGTGACCTCTGACCATCCCAAGTCACCCAGTGACCCCTGACCATCCCATATCACCCAGTGACCCCTGACCATCCCAAGTCACCCAGTGACCCCTGACCATCCCATATCACCCAGTGACCCCTGACCATCCCAAGTCACCCAGTGACCCCCGACCATCCCAAGTCACCCAGTGACCCCTGACCATCCCATATCACCCAGTGACCCCTGACCATCCCAAGTCACGCAGTGACCCCTGACCATCCCAAGTCACCCAGTGACCCCTGACCATCCCATATCACCCAGTGACCCCTGACCATCCCAAGTCACCCAGTGACCCTTGAGCATACTGTGTCACCCAATGACCCGACCATCCTGTATCATCCAATGATCCCTGAACATTCTGGTCATCCATGACCCCTGAGCATCCTATGTCACCCAGTGACTCCTGAGCACTCTCTGTCCCCAATGATGCACTCTAACATACGGGGGGTTTGTAGGGCATGCAGCCTGTTCATTCTCAGTTTATTTCTCTTTTGGAATGGATATATATGGAAAAGGCAGTTAAACTGTTTTTTTTTTTTCTGTTTCCACCAGTGCTCCCCATTCACACCTCGCATTCTACTGGCCAGATAAAACAACAAGTCGTGTGCTCAGCCTGCCGCCACCCCTTTAAGACGCAGGCTGAGAAAGGCCTCGGCTTTGAGATTTAACTCTACAGACAAATGATGCAGCTTAGCCTCCTCCAGGGCAGTCAGAGATTTAATTCTTCTCAGGCACGATCGTTATAAATAAAACACTTTCGTTCGCTGCAAGCTATCCCATTCCACAAAGAGGCAATCCTGAGCGCCGGGCCTCCTGCCAGGATCAGACGGGAGAGGAAACCCAGGCAAGAAACGACATGTTACCCCCCCCCCCCCTTCCCCATTCGAAGCAATATTTTACTATGGAGAATCATAAAGAACTTGTATACACCGAACGTCATTGAAGCCAGGCTGCTGTGAGATGTGTATCCAGAGCCCAAATGAATTAAATGCACAAGGCACACTCAGATGCAAAATTCATTCAGTCCCACTCCTGAGCTCTTTACTAAGTAGCCCTGTTTATCATTTGAGACCCAGAGATGTCATCACCTGGAACTTTCTGCTGGTCTATGTTCCGAGTTTGGTGGGAAAGTAGACATCACAGCACCCTGCCTTGGATCCTCTTTAAAAAGTGAAAGAACACATCCCTGACATCCCTTTAGATGTGCATGCTCCTGCCTGCTGACTGCACGCTGCCATTTTTTGATCTGCTGATCAGTTACTTGATTGCATAGCTAAAATCTGCATCAGGGAGGAGCCAGTGATGATGTTGGTTGTAAAATAAGGGTTTGCAATGAAAATGGAAACGTTTTATTTTCGTTTTAATTGCTTTCTGTTTCTCTTTGCAAAGATTCCTATTCACTTCTTGTTCTGGGGACAGAAAACCTTTCCTAAGCACAGGGAAATCCCCTCTAAGAAAGTCATCCCCAGAATGGGAATCCCTAATTGGAAGTCGATTTCTAAGAATGGTAACATTTAAGATTTCCTGTTACCGTTAGTAGACATGTGCAGAACAAATTATTTTGTTTTGTTTTGTTTCAGTTCACTATTTACATTATTTCAAGTACCTGAAATAAATAAAATAAATTTCATTAAGTCAAATTTGTCTAATTCATTTTCAGAATTCGATTTGTTTATTCAAAATTGAATTCGAATTCTGTTTGAATCAAATTCTATTCTAAATCGAATTTATTCTATTTGAACAATTTTGGATGAGAAGTAAGTGGGATTTCAGGGTGCCAAAAGAATTTCTTTTACATATGATTTTGATTAAAAAAAATGTATATTTTATTTTAACCAATATAAAATTTTAAAAAATTTGTATAAAATGATATCACTCAGGTCTCACCCTTATGGACGATTACTTGAACTAATCTGGGGAACAAGGTGATTTCACCTCCTTGCAGGCACTGTGTGTGTGGAGGAAACTCTTACAACAAAAGTGTGGCAATTGGTGGTTACCAATTAAGAAATTGCAGATTCAACCCCCTGATATATATGTGCCTCATTGTAACAACAAGCTTAGAAGCAGCAACTGATTTTTCTAACAGTGGCGTTATCTCCTTTATGGCTCACTGATACCCCTGGATCGTTCACATTTAACAGCAACTGCTTCTCCGTATTCTCTGGGACCTGAGTAATATAATTTTGTACAAGGTGTTGAAAAGACTCCTGAGGAAGCCGATATCAAGGCGAAACATATAGAGCGCACACCGTTATACTTCTACTCATATTGTATGACTCATCTTCAATGGTCTTTTTTACATTTTATATTGGTTAAAATAAAATATAATTTTTTTATCAAAATCATATGTAAAAGAAATTCTTTTGGCACCCTGAAACCCCATACATTCTATTCAAAATTTGGAAGATGGTTATTTCAGATTTGTTTAAATTAGTTACTATTGGAATTCAGAAATTTGTCCACATTTCAATTCGGAACGAAACGAGCTGCGCATGTCTATGAGTAAATGGTCGCCCAGATCAATAGAGAGGGCGATCTCCCTGGCATAGGCACAGCAATGTGTCCTGTCAGAGGCTGAGAGATAATAACCTGTACGGTAAATTGGAGAAGTGCAAGTTCCATCGTGAACAGGTTAAATTCCTGGGTTATGTCATTTCCACTGCTGTTTTTTCGATGGACCCAGAGAAGCTATTGGCAGTTCTACAGTGACCCCGACCCGTGGGTTTATGTCCACTACAAGGTTTTCTTGGCTTTACCAATTATTATCGGAAGTTTATTCGTAACTTCTCGTCTCTGGTCAAACCCCTGACTGATATGACCAGAAAGGACGGTAACCCATAGAATTGGTCTCTGGAGTCCATTAAGGCTTTTGAAACTCTCAAGGTTGCCTTTGCTTCTGCTCCTGTGTTGGCACATCCTGATCCTACGTTACCCTTCATCTTTGAGGTTGATGCATCTGAGACTGGAGTTGGTGCCCTTCTGTCTCAACGTCCCACCTCCGAGAGCGCTATGCATCCTTGTGGCTACTTTTCCAAGAAGTTGTCTGCTGCAGAATGCAATTACGAGATGAGGACAGAAAGTTGTTAGCGATCATTTTAGCCCTTAAAGAATGGAGGCATCTCCTCGAGGGTACCACTGTTTCGGTTCTCATTTTGACTGACCACAAGAATCTCACATTTTTGTCTGAGGCTAAATGCCTCTCCCCCAGGAGGGCACGATGGGCTCTGTTCTTGTCAAGTTTCAATTACATAGTCTCATGTACCTGTGATACCTCCTGATCGTATTCTGGCTACGGTTCGTATCAGT
This sequence comes from Glandirana rugosa, assembly GCA_018402905.1. Taxonomy (NCBI): domain Eukaryota; kingdom Metazoa; phylum Chordata; class Amphibia; order Anura; family Ranidae; genus Glandirana; species Glandirana rugosa. The sequence continues at coordinate 121,974 of BLSH010402744.1, read as the reverse complement.
CTCACTTCACCTTTGAGTGACAAGTTCCTTGCTGCTCAGATTCATGCTCCTCCTGAGAAACCTTGTGACCACTGCTTTGTCCCTGAGAGTCTCCGTACTGCTGTGCTCCAGACTTACCTTTCTCCCAAGGCTGCTGGTCACCCAGGGAAGAATCAACTCATTTGGGCTATTTCCCAACAGTTCTGGTGGCCTAGTCTCTGAGCTGATGTAGCCGCCTTTGTAGCAGCCTGTTGTGTGTGTGCTCAGAACAAAACACCACGATACCTTCCAGTGGGTCTTCTACAATCCATACCCAACGGAGAGCAGCATTGGACCCACCTGTCTATGGATTTTATTGTAGAGTTACCTAGTTATCCTTATGGTGGTTGACCGATTCTGAAAGATGTCACATTGTATTCCACTTAAGAAGTTGCCCACGTCTAAGGAACTGGCATCCATTTTTGCTTGGCAGATCTTTCGCTTACATGGGCTTCCCAAGGTGATTGTCTCGGACAGGGGTAGCCAGTTCATGTCAAGGTTTTGGTGAGCCTTTTGTGCACAGTTGTGAATTCAGCTTTCCTTCTCTTCTGCGTATCACCCACAGTCCAATGGGGCCACAGAACGAGCCAACCAGTCCTTGGAACAGTTTTTACGTTGCTATATTACTGACTACCATAACAACTGGTGTGACCTGTTACCTTGGGCAGAGTTTGCTCACATTAGTGCCGTCAATACCACCTCCCAATTTTCTCTGTTTATGGCAAATTATGGTTTCCAACCAGCCATGTTGCCTGACTCATTTGTTCCTCAGAGAATTCCTGCATTGGAGGAGCACCTCCATGGTCTTCGTTCCACTTGGGTACAGGTCCGGGAGTCTTTGCGATGTGCCAATGATAGGTACAGATGCCATGCTGACCACAGACGTCTACCTGCACCTTCTTACCAAGTTGGGGAGAGGGTCTGGCTGTATTCTCTCCACCTCTGACTCAGTGTTCCCTCACTGAAGCTGGCACCGTGGTTTATTGGGACTTTCCGTATTCTCCGCAAGATCAACCCAGTGGCTTACGCTTTAGGCCTGCCTTCTAATATGCAAATGTCTAATGTATTCCATGTCTCCTTGTTAAAACCTTTGGTATGCAACCGCTTCACCACCTCGGTACCACGTCCTCATCCTGTTCAGGTTGAGAACCAAGAGGAGTATGAAATACAATCTATCATTGACTCCTGTAAGGTCCGTGGGCGCATACAGTACCTGGTTCATTGGCAAGGTGTACGGTCTGGAGGAGCGTTCTTGGGTCTCATCCTCGGACGTACATGCTTCTGTTCTCCTCCATGCTTTCCATAGACGTTTACCCCTCAAACCTGGTGGTCCCCCGAGAGGAGGGGTCATTGAGGAGGGGGTACTGTCAGGGCTAAGCTCAGCACTCCCTTCTCAGAGGAAGCTGCTCAGCTGAGGGTTAATTGCCAGTCTCAGCTTCCACTCTGTCTGATGTCCATATCCTTGCTCGTTAGCCAGCTCGTCTAGCTATATAAACTGCCTGGATCAGATCTCAGATGCCTTTGTCTCGTCAACATCTCTGAATAATCTCTGCTGTGTGTTTCTGTGAAAGACTTTTGCCTGTTTGACGTTTTTCTGGTTTCTGGATTAAAGACCTTGCTCAGCTGACTTCCCTTCTGGCTCCTGAGCCTGCATGCTGTTTGTTTGACCTTGCTGATCTCTGGATCCCTGTTTGCTGGCTTGCTCCAACCAGTGTTGCCAACCTCCTGCAGCGTTTTTTACTGGCAGAACATGGAAAATTTACTAGCGGAGCACATTTTTTACTGACACCTCGAAAAACAACAGAACTCCTATTAAAAACTAAGGCAATTGATATTTAAACACAACATGGAAACACTAACAATACCCATATCAAGTAATTTGCCTGGTTTACACTTAAAAAATCAGCACAGCATGAGAAATTATCAGACACTGATATTCATAGACAGTTGTAAAAATTACTGATTTTTACAAACGGTCAGTAAATTTACTGGCGGTTGGCAACCCTGGCTCCAACCATCCGCTCTAGCTACCAAACCTTGGTTATGTTTTGACTTTGTTTGCTCTGTTTGTTCTATATTACCATTTTTATTAAATAGTGTGATTTTTACTGCACTTCTGTCTAAGTCTGATTCATGGTTCCTGACACCAGGCTGGTGTAAAGTCTGAGGAAGAGATCCCAGGTTGGTGTAAAACCTGATGAAGAGATCTCAGGTTGGTGTAACGTATTAGGAAGAGATCCCAGACTGGTGTAAAGTCTGAGGAAGAGATCCCAGGCTGGTGTAAAGTTTGAAGAGGAGATATAAGTCAGATATGAACTGTAAAATGGATGTGAAAGGTGGCAGTGGAGGAGTTGGCTGTGATAGGGAACTGTTATTATGGAATTAAAAAAAGATTTAACCCTAATTACAAAAATCTCAAATAAGCTTAAACATGGTGATGTCAATCCAGAAGGTGTACCGAATATGTCATGTGTTGGGAGTGAGTATATATGTGTGTGTGTATTTTTGTGCATATTTAAGTATGTGTGTGTGTAAATTTATGTGTGAGTATATATGTGTGTGTGTGTATGTCTGTGTGTGTCTGTACGTGAGTGTGTGTGTGTCTGTATGTGTGTGTGTATATTTATGTGTGTGTATATTTGTGTGTGTCTGTATGTGTGTGCTTATGTGCGTGTGTGTCTGTATATGTGCGTGTATATATGTGTGTGTGTGTGTATATATTTATGTGTGTGTGTGTATGTCTGTATGTGTGTATGTATATTTGTGTGTGTGTGTGTGTGTGTGTGTATATTTATGTGTGTGTGTATATTTATGTGTGTGTGTGTGTCTGTATGTGCGTGTATCTGTATGTGTGTATATTTATGTGTGTGTGTATCTGTATGTGTGTGTGTGTGTATTTATGTGTGTCTGTATGTGTATGTGTAGTGGGAGATTAGCTCGTGGGGATCATCTTTCCTGAGGAAAACAGTCAGCGTGCAGGCAACTTTCTTTCAAATCTGGCGGCTTGCAAGGTTTATTTTAGAAAATAGATTTGCAGGTTAAAACAAACAAAACAGAAAATAAGTCCTTGCCATCTGGCGCAAAACTAAACATTATAGTTTTCTCACTATACGGTGTGGGGCTGGCCCCGACACCCACAAAACATAAGCCAAAATGCAAACCTTGCCTTTTTAAAGTCCAAACAGACACAGAGCTCCCTCAGATCCCTCTCTGAGGTTCAGGCCAGAGCGCTAGTGAGATCTCTTCCTGATTATTTAAGCCACCTGCTGGTGGACTCCAGAGGACCACAAACTCCAGACCGGAACCAGCCTTGTCGTGGTGGCTGGTAAAATCCGGACCGGACTCTGTTTAATCCAGTCCACATGAATGCATACGAGCAACAGGTAGCGTTTGTCTACCACTTTGCCTTGCATACGTCACATATCCTCCCCCTCTGCTCAAGCCCCTGTGGCAGAGCAACCGTCCCAACCATACAGTGGACCCTGGAGAGGGCATCTGAATTGTTCTGGAGTCTTCCTGCCCGGGGTTCCACTGTGAACTTAAATGGCTGTAGGGCCAGGAACCACCTAGTCATCTGACTATTTTTCTCCCTGTTGTCACACATCTACTTAAGGGGGTTTGGTCGGTGACTAGCCTAAACAACCTTCCTAAAAGTTAGTACTTCAGTGCCTTTAAGGCCCACTTAACAGCCAGGCACTCCTTCCCCACAACAGTGGCGGCTGGTGAAGTTTTAGGATAGGGGGCGACAGGCCCCGCCCTTCCTTTTTGACCCCCCTACTTCTAATAAGCCCCACCCATTATAGAATCCACCCACTCCGCCCCCTGTATTCCACATATTGTGTCATGTGTACACAGCTCAGCATCACAGGACACAGTATACAGCTCAACATCACATCACTGGACACAGTATACAGCTCAGCATCACATCACTGGACACAGTAAACAGCTCAGCATCACATCACTGGACACAGTATACAGCTCAGCATCACAGGACACAGTATACAGCTCAGCATCACAGGACACAGTATACAGCTCAGCATCACAGGACACAGTATACAGTTCAGCATCATAGGACACAGTATACAGCTCAGCATCACAGGACACAGTATACAGCCCCAGGATCACAAGACACAGTATACAGCTCAGCATCACAGGACACAGTATACAGCCCCAGGATCACAAGACACAGTATACAGCTCAGCATCACATCACAGGACACAGTATACAGCTCAGCATCACAGGACACAGTATACAGCTCAGCATCACAGGGCACAGTATACAGCTCAGCATCACACTACGACTCGACATATGACACAGGACACTACGACTCGACATATGACACGGGACACTACGACT
>BLSH010402744.1:65697-77457 GCA_018402905.1 Glandirana rugosa | reverse complement strand
TTTTATTGTCAAAAGTTAAAAAGCTGATTGGCTACCATGCACAGCTGCACCAGATATTGCACTCTCCAGTAAATCAACCCTACTCTGTCCTATATATATATATACATATATATAGTATCTCAAAAAGTGAGTACACCCCTCACATTCCTCTAACTATTTTATTCTATCTTTTCATGTGACAACACTGAAGAAATTACACTTTGCTACAATGTATAGTGAGTGTACAGCTTGTATAACAGTGTAAATTTGCTGTCCTCTCAAAACAACTCAACACACAGCCATTAATGTCTAAACCGCTGGCAACAAAAGTGAGTACACCCCTAAGTGAAAATGTCCAAATTGGGCCCAATTAGCCATTTTCCCTCCCCGGTGTCATGTGACTCCTTAGTGTTACAAGGTCTCAGGTGTGAATGGGGAGCAGGTGTGTTTAATTTGGTGATATCGCTCTCACTCTCTCATACTGGTCATTCAAAGTTCAACGTGGCACCTCATGGAAAAGAACTCTCTGAGGATCTGAGAAAAAGAATTTTTGTTCTACATAAATATGGCCTAGGTTATAAGAAGATTGCCAAGACCCTAAAACTGAGCTGCAGCACGGTGGCCAAGACCATACAGTGGTTTAACAGGACAGGTTCCACTCAGAACAGCCTCACCATGGTCGACCAAAGAACAAGTGCACATGCTCAGCGTCATATCCAGAGGTTGTCTTTGGGAAATAGACGTATAAGTGCTGCCAGCATTGCTGCAGAGGTTGAAGGGGTGGGGGGTCAGCCTGTCAGTGCTCAGACCATACGCCGCACACTGCATCAAATTGGTCTGCATGGCTGTCGTCCCAGAAGGAGGCCTCTTCTAAAGATGATGCACAAGAAAGCCCGCAAACAGTTTGCTGAAGACAAGCAGACTAAGGACAAGGATTACTGGAACCATGTCCTGTGGTCTGATGAGACCAAGATAAACTTATTTGGTTCAGATGGTGTCAAGCGTGTGTGGCAGCAACCAGGTGAGGAGCACAAAGACAAGCGTTTCTTGCCTACAGTCAAGCATGGTGGTGGGAGTGTCATGGTCTGGGGCTGCATGAGTGCCGGCACTGGGGAGCTACAGTTCCATTGAGGGAACCATGAATGCCAACGTGTACTGTGACATACTGAAGCAGAGCATGATCCCCTCCCTTCAGAGACTGGGCCACAGGGCAGTATTCCAACAGGATAACGACCCCAAATACACCTCCAAGACAACCACTGCCTTGCTAAAGAAGCTGAGGGTAAAGGTGATGGATTGGCCAAGCATGTCTCCAGACCTAAACCCTATTGAGCATCTGTGGGACATCCTCAATCGGAAGGCGGAGGAGCACAAGATCTCTAACATCCACCAGCTCTGTGATGTCATCATGGAGGAGGGGAAGAGGACTCCAGTGGCAACCTGTGAAGCTCTGGTGAACTCCATGCCCAAGAGGGTTAAGGCAGTGCTGGAAAATAATGGTGGCCACACAAAATATTGACACTTTGGGCCCAATTTGGACATTTTCACTTAGGGGTGTACTCACTTTTGTTGCCAGTGGGTTAGACATTAATGGCTGTGTGTTGAGTTATTTTGAGGGGACAGCAAATTTACACTGTTATACAAGCTGTACACTCACTACTTTACATTGTAGCAAAGTGCCATTTCTTCAGTGCTGTCACATGAAAAGATAGAATAAAATGTTTACAAAAATGTGAGGGGTATAGCTCACTTTTGTAAGATACTGTGTGTGTATATATATATATATATGTATGTATATATTTTTTTTTTTTGGAGCAGTGTTCCGCTTTCTGTACATTGTGGATTCTATAACAAGCAGGCCTCCATCTTGGCGCCACGTATAAAATTAGATTTACATACTGGAGCTATCAAATGTTCAGGCTGATCCTGGACGGTTGGGCTCTGCGCATTCTTGTGAAAACCACACGGCGGTTTGGGGGAGAATTGTAGAGCGAGAGGAGAGGAAGAGGCACAATGTGGCGTGTACTCGCTGCCAAATACAACGTACTGACGCTGCCATTCATATCTTCACACCATCCTCTGCATGGGGCTGAAATGAAAGAAAACAGAGTTCTTTTACTTCTTGCTGATCATGTATGCGACAGCGAGAAAGGTGGCCTTTAATGCAAAGCTGCTGCACACATGAGTCCAGGTTAGCATGAGGTTGTGTGCTAACAGCGCGCTCACTGAGCTGTCACTGACAGCTCTTGGTCAAGGTTTTTGATCGGAAGCCAGCAGGACAGGTTGTTGATCATGTGACTGCTGTGACATGGGCTACAATACATGCATAGGGTTAGATGGGCCCTTAGGCTAGGTTCATACCTAGCCTTCATAGCCAAACAGGCACTTACACCTTTTCTGACAGCGCACTACAATACAACCAATAAATGTGCTGCGGCACACCTCCTTTGAATGAATGGCTTCTCATCACACCAACACAGGAATGTGACGGGAACCCTAGGGCCCATATAGATCTACAGGGCCTTGAAAAAGTATTTATCCCCCTTGAAGTTTTCCACATTTGTCATGTTATATCCAAAAACGTAAATGTATTTTATTGGGGTTTCATGTGATCGACCAACACAAAGTGGCACATAATTGTGAAGTGGAAGGAAAATGATAAATGGTTTTCAACATTTTTTTACAAATAAATATGTGAAAAGTGTGGCGTGCATTTGTATAACTCTGATACCCTAACTAAAATCTAGTGGAACCAATTGCCATCAGAAGTCACCTAATTAGTAAATAGAGTCCACCTGTGTGTAATTTAATCTCAGCATAAATACAGCTGTTCTGTGAAGCCCTCAGAGGTTTATTAGAGAACCTTAGTGAACAAACAGCATCATGAAGGCCACAGAACACACCAGACAGGTCAGGGATGAAGTTGTGGAGAAGTTTAAAGCAGGGTTAGATTATAAAAAAATATCCCAAGCTTTGAACATCTCACGGAGCACTGTTCAATCCATAATCCGAAAATGGAAAGAGTATGGCACAGCTGCAAACCTACCAAGACATGGCCGTCCACCTAAACTGACCGGCCGGGCAAGGAGAGCATTCATCAGAGAAGCAGCCAAGAGGCCCATGGTAATTCTGGAGGAGCTGCAGAGATCCACAGCTCAGGTGGGAGAATCTGTCCACAAGACAACTATTAGTCGTGCACTCCACAAATCTGGCCTTTATGGAAGAGTGACAAAAAGAAAGCCATAAGAAGTCCTGTTTGCAGTTTGCGAGAAGCCATGTGGGGGACACGGCAAACATGTGGAAGGTGGTGCTCTGGTCAGATGAAACCAAAATTTAACTTTTTGGCCAAAAAGCAAAACACTATGTGTGGTGGAAAACTAACACTGCACATCACCCTGAACTCACCATCCCCACCGTGATAATACCGCGTGACATAAAAATTGCAACAACCACAATTTTATTCCCTAGGGTCTCTGCTAAAAAATAAATATAATGTTTGGGGATTCTGAGTAAATTTGTAGCAAAAAAAAAAAAAATGATGATTTTTACATGTAGGGGAGAAATGCCAGAATTGGCCTGGGTGGCAAGTGGTTAAAAAAAAAACTTGGTTTCACTACCTGATGACGTCAAACAGGTTAAAACGCTCGCTGCCTGCTTTTTGTTACCATTCGTAAAAGAAAAAAAAAAACACAGCACTGGCAAAGTGCAGACGGATAACTGGTAACCTGTAAAAATTCTTAAAGCGTCGCCTATGGACTGTAGTTTGGCGTCATTGCACGAGCATGCGCAATTTTAAAGCATAACGTGTTAAGTATCTATTTACTCGGCGTAACATCATTTTTCACATGTATACAAAAAAATGGGTGGTAGTTATTGTGTTTTTTTTTTTAATTCATTAAAGTGTTTTGTTACAAAAAAATCCTGTTTAAAAAATTGCTGAGCAAATCCTACGTGACATAAAAAATTGCAACAACCACCATTTTATGCCATAGCTTCTCTTCTAAAAATATATATATCATTTTTGTGGGTTCTGAGTAATTTTCTAGCAAAAACAAAAAATATATAATTTTTTTACATGTAGAAGAGAAATGCCAGAATTGGCTTGAGTGAAAGTATTTTTTCCCAAAAAAATTGCGTTCGAAAAATTGTTGCGCTAATACCATGTGACATAAAAAGTTGCAAAGACTGTCATTTTATTCTCTAGGGTTTCTGCTAAAACAATATATATATATAATGTTTGGGGGTTGTGATTCATTTTCTAGCAAAAAAATTATGATTTTTACATGTAGGAGAGGGGTGCTGGAATTTGCGCGTTATGGAAGGGGTTAACTCGTGAAATGGCGCCAAACTAGTGTCTATAGGCGACGCTTTAAAGCAGGGATATGCAATTAGCGGACCTCCAGCTGTTACAGAACTACAAATGCCATGAGGCATTGCAAGACTGACAGCCACAAGCATGAAACCCAAAGGCAGAGGCATGGTGGGACTTGTAGTTTTGCAACAGCTGGAGATCCGCTAATTGCATAAGCCTGTTTTAAAGCATGACAAGTTAGGTATCTATTTACTCGGCATAACATCACCTTTTGCATTATACAAAACCATTGCATGGTAAATATTGTGCTTTGTTTTTTTTAATCCATGAAAGTGTTTTTGTTACAAAAAAAAAAAAATTGCTGCGCAAATACCGCGTGACATAATAAAATTGCATTGACCACCATTTTATTCTCTAGGGTCTCTGCTAAAAAAAATATATAAAATGTTTGGGGGCTCTGAGTAATTTCCTAACAAAAAAAAATGATAATTTTTACATGTAGGAGAGAAATGCCAGAATTGGCTTGGGTGGCAAAGGGTTAAAAAAAACAACAACTTGGTTTTGCTACCCCATGAGTTGCAGCGAAACAGGCTGAAACGCTGGCGGCCTGCTTTTTGTTACCATTCGTAAAAAATAATACGCACTGGCAATATGCGGACAGATAACTGGTAACCTGTAAGAATGTTTAAAGCGTCGCCTATGGACTGTAGTTTGGCGCCGTTCCACGAGTGTGCGAAATTTTAATGCGCGACATGTTTGGCATCTATTTACTCGGCGTATCATCTTTCACATTATACAAAAAAATTGGTAAATATTGTGTTTTGTTTTTTTTATTCATGAAAGTGTTTTTGTTACAAAAAAATTGTGTTTAAAAAATTGCTGCGCAAATACCGCGCGACATAAAAAATTGCAACGGCCGCCATTTTATTCTCTAGGGTCACTGCTAAAAAATATATAGAAAATGTTTGGGGGTTCTGAGTAATTTTCTATAAAAAAAAAAGATTTTTACATGTAGGGGAGAAATGCCAGAATTGGCTTGGGTGGCAAGTGTTAAAAAAAACAAACACTTTTTTTGACGAGCTGCGTCAAAACAGGCTGAAACGCTCGCGTTCTGCTTTTTGCTACCATTCGTAAAAAAACAAAAAAAACAAAAAAAAAAAGACCGGATGTAACTGCAGTGCAACGTTGCGGAAAAGGTCAGCGGTGCATCGCAATGTAGGGGTTTCCATGCGAACCATCGCACTAGTTTGCCCGTTTCCGCGAGTTGCAGCTCCGCAACCCCCAAGATGCAAACGGGCGCTATTTTTTTTCTTATTGTATAAAAAGTTTCCCAAACTAATACATTGTATCCAGATATGATTTCCACAATTTCCTGCTCTATAGATCCCTGTGCAGACAGACAGTGCAGAGGTCACCCCCCCTCCTTGGGCACCAGAACAGTGGCATACCATAGTATGCTTGAGTATCTGTAGACACATGCACAACCCTGCGCATGCTCAGTCCCACTCCGCCTCGGGGAAGACCCAACACGTGGAGGTCTGCACGTAGACAGCGCGAGCCGGCAAATACCGGCTTGGCCCCGCCCATCACCACGCCCTCCTGTCAATCAGCCGCTGAGCTATGTAGTGTATGGGGAGCTGTCTGTGCACGGTGTGTGTGTCTATATAGGACATGTACCGGCCTTCTCACCTCTCACAATGGGTGATTGCAGCAATGACAGGACTGCAAAAGGTTCTGCAGCAGCAACCTCCCAGGCTTACCTTGGATTCACTTTGGTGGCAAAATGCATTAAATAATGAGAAGCCTTTTGATTGACAGGTCTAGTTTGCAAGAGGTTCTGCAGCAGCTCTCTTGTAGCACTGAGTCTAGATGGAGGCTGGCTAGTTAGGAAAGCACATGGCTTACCTTGGATTGCCTGTAGAGCTGATTGATTGACAGCTCTGTGCAGCAAGAGGTTCTGCAGCAGTGCTGGCAATGAGACATATGGAGGATTGTCTCTGGTGATGCAGAGTAGTAAGTCATGATGAGTTATTTGATTGACAGCTCTGTGCAGCAAGAGGTTCTGCAGCAGCCCTCTTGTAACATTGGATCTAGGCATGGGCTTGTTAGGAAAGAACATAGCGCACCTCAGTTTCCTCATAGAGCAACAGATGAGCTGTTGATTGACAGGTCTGTGAAGCAAGAGCTTCTGCAGCAGCTCTGTTGTAGCACACGGTCCAGATGGAGGTTGGCCAGGAAGCACATGGCATGCCTGGGATTGCCATCGGTGTCAACATGCAATAAGTAATGAGAAGCTGTTTGACGGACAGGTCTAGTTTGCAAGAGGTTCTGCAGCAGCTCTCTTGTAGCACTGAGTCTAGATGGAGGCTGGTTAGGTAAGAACATGGCTTACCTTGGATTGCCTGTAGAGCTGATTGATTGACAGCTCTCTGCAGCAAGAGGTTCTGCAGCAGTGCTGGCAATGAGACATATGGAGGATTGTCTCTGGTGATGCAGAGTAGTAAGTCATGATGAGTCATTTGATTGACAGCTCTGTGCAGCAAGAGGTTCTGCAGCAGTGCTGGCAATGAGACATATGGAGGATTGTCTCTGGTGATGCAGAGTAGTAAGTTATGATGAGTTATTTGATTGACAGCTCTGTGCAGCAAGAGGTTCTGCAGCAGTGCTGGCAATGAGACATATGGAGGATTGTCTCTGGTGATGCAGAGTAGTAAGTCATGATGAGTTATTTGATTGACAGCTCTGTGCAGCAAGAGGTTCTGCAGCAGCCCTCTTGTAACATTGGATCTAGGCATGGGCTTGTTAGGAAAGAACATAGCGCACCTCAGTTTCCTCATAGAGCAACAGATGAGCTGTTGATTGACAGGTCTGTGAAGCAAGAGCTTCTGCAGCAGCTCTGTTGTAGCACACGGTCCAGATGGAGGTTGGCCAGGAAGCACATGGCATGCCTGGGATTGCCATCGGTGTCAACATGCAATAAGTAATGAGAAGCTGTTTGACGGACAGGTCTAGTTTGCAAGAGGTTCTGCAGCAGCTCTCTTGTAGCACTGAGTCTAGATGGAGGCTGGTTAGGTAAGAACATGGCTTACCTTGGATTGCCTGTAGAGCTGATTGATTGACAGCTCTCTGCAGCAAGAGGTTCTGCAGCAGTGCTGGCAATGAGACATATGGAGGATTGTCTCTGGTGATGCAGAGTAGTAAGTCATGATGAGTCATTTGATTGACAGCTCTGTGCAGCAAGAGGTTCTGCAGCAGTGCTGGCAATGAGACATATGGAGGATTGTCTCTGGTGATGCAGAGTAGTAAGTTATGATGAGTTATTTGATTGACAGCTCTGTGCAGCAAGAGGTTCTGCAGCAGTGCTGGCAATGAGACATATGGAGGATTGTCTCTGGTGATGCAGAGTAGTAAGTCATGATGAGTTATTTGATTGGCAGGTCTGTGCTGCAAGAGGTTCTGCAGCAGCCCTCTTGTAACATTGGATCTAGGCATGGGCTTGTTAGGAAAGAACATAGCGCACCTCAGTTTCCCCATAGAGCAACAGATGAGCTGTTGATTGACAGGTCTGTGAAGCAAGAGCTTCTGCAGCAGCTCTGTTGTAGCACACGGTCCAGATGGAGGTTGGCCAGGAAGCACATGGCATGCCTGGGATTGCCATCGGTGTCAACATGCAATAAGTAATGAGAAGCTGTTTGACGGACAGGTCTAGTTTGCAAGAGGTTCTGCAGCAGCTCTCTTGTAGCACTGAGTCTAGATGGAGGCTGGTTAGGTAAGAACATGGCTTACCTTGGATTGCCTGTAGAGCTGATTGATTGACAGCTCTCTGCAGCAAGAGGTTCTGCAGCAGTGCTGGCAATGAGACATATGGAGGATTGTCTCTGGTGATGCAGAGTAGTAAGTCATGATGAGTTATTTGATTGGCAGGTCTGTGCAGCAAGAGGTTCTGCAGCAGTGCTGGCAATGAGACATATGGAGGATTGTCTCTGGTGATGCAGAGTAGTAAGTCATGATGAGTTATTTGATTGGCAGGTCTGTGCTGCAAGAGGTTCTGCAGCAGCCCTCTTGTAACATTGGATCTAGGCATGGGCTTGTTAGGAAAGAACATAGCGCACCTCAGGTTCCCCATAGAGCAGAGATATGCAATTAGCGGACCTCCAGATGTTGCAGAACTACAAGTCCCATGAGGCATAGCAAGACTGACAGCCACAAGCATGACACCCAGAGGCAGAGGCATGATGGGACTTGTAGTTTTGCAACACCTGGAGGTCCACTAATTGCATATCCCTGCCATAGAGCAACAGATGAGCTGTTGATTGACAGGTCTGTGAAGCAAGAGCTTCTGCAGCAGCTCTGTTGTAGCACAGGGTCCAGATGGAGGTTGGCCAGGAAACACATGGCATACCTGGGATTGCCATTGGTGCCAACATGCAATAAGTAATGAGAAGCTGTTTGACGGACAGGTCTAGTTTGCAAGAGGTTCTGCAGCAGCCCTGTTGTAGCACTGAATCTAGGTGGAGGCTGGTTAGGAAAACACAAAGCATTCCTTTTGATTCCCTTTAAACAGATGAGCTGTTGATTGACAGGTCTGTGAAGCAAGAGGTTCTGCAGCAGCTCTGTTGTAGCACAGGGTCTAGAAGGGGGTTGGCCAGGAAGCACATGGCTTACCTTGGATTGCCTTTGGTGCCAAAATGCAATAATTGATGAAGAGCTGTTTGATAGACAGATCTGTGCTGCAAGAGGTTCTGCATCAGCTCTTGTAACATTGGATCCAGGCATATGCTGGTTAGGAAAGAACATAGCGTACCTTGGGTTCCCGAACAATAGCTGAGCTGTTGATTGACAGGTCTGTGAAGCAAGAGGTTCTGCAGCAGCCCTGTTGTAGCACAGGGTCTCTAGATTGAGGTTGGTCAGCAATTGCATTGGTTACCTTTGTTGCTATAGAACAATAAGTGATAATGAGATGATTGATTGACAGCTCTGTGCTGCAAGAGGTTCTGCAGCAGTTCTGGCAATGAGACATTGAAGATTGCTTCCGGTGATACAGAGCAGTAATTATTGATGAGCTCTTTGATTGACATGTGTCGTTTGCAAGAGGTTCTGCAGCAGCACATGGTCTATGTGGAGGCTGGCTAGGAAACACATGGATTGCCTTTGGTGCGATAAAGTAATGGATAAGATATTTGACTGACAGGTCTGCAAGAGGTTCTGCAGCAGTGTTGGCAATGAGACATATTGAGGATTTACTCTAGCGTTGCAGAGCAGTAAGTCATGATGAGTTATTTGATTGGCAGGTCTAGTTTGAGGTTCCGCAGCAGCTCTGTTGTAGCACTGAGTCTAGGTGGAGGCTGGTTAGGAAAACACAAAGCATTCCTTTGATTCCCTATAAACAGAGCAATAGATGAGCTGATTGATTGACAGGTCTGTGCTGCAAGAGGTTCTGCAGTAGTGCTGCCAATGAGACATATTGAGTATTGCGTCTGGTGATGCAGAGCAGTAAGTCATGTTGAATTATTTGACTGACAGGTCTAGTTTTCAAGAGGTTCTGCAGCAGCCCTGTTGTAGCACAGGCTCTAGATGGAGGCAAGTTAGGAAAGCACAGAGCATATCTTGGATACCCTATAGAGCAATAGATGAGCTGTTGATTGTCAGGTCTGTGAAGCAAGAGGTTCTGCAGCAGCTCTGTGGTAGCACAGGGTCTAGAAGGGGGTTGGCCAGTAAGCACATTGAATACCTTGGATTACCTTTGGTGCCAAAATGCAATAATTGATGAAGAGCTGTTTGACAGACAGATCTGTGCTGCAAGAGGTTCTGCAGCAGCCCTCTTGTAACACTGGATCTAGGTTGAGGCTATTTAGGAAAGCACATAGAATACATTGGATTCCCTATAGAGCAATAGATGAGTTGATTAATTGACAGGTCTGTGCTGCAAGAGGTTCTACAGCAGTGCTAGCAATGAGGCATATGGAGGATTCCCTCTGGAATGCAGAGCAGTAAGTCACGACAGTCCCTGACAGTAAGTCAGGGGACATACTGAAACGTTTAATGTGAAAACGGCTTAATGTTGCTTAACGTGTAATAAAGTGCTTAAACCCCAATCAATTGCCCTGAAACTTTGCACAACCTAAGTTCTCAGCTTCCCAAACCTATCCTGGAAGTTTCGTAGGATTCGCCTTCCCAGAAGGCAAATTAGGGACATTAAGCTTGATTTTTGGGGCGCTTAATGTTGCTTAACATACCAAAAAGACCTTAGATGTTAACCAATTTCCCCCAAACTTGACACAATACAAGATTCTGTCTATGCCAACATATTCTGAAAAGTTCAGATCATTTGGGAAATCGCACCAAAAGTTATTCACGTTAAGCAATATTTTACAATCCTAAAACGTTTAATGTGAAAACTGCTTAATGTAGCTTAACGTGCCATAAAGTGCCTAAACCTCGATCAATTGCCCTGAAGCTTTGCACAGCCTAAGTTCCCAACTTCCCAAACCTAACCTGGAAGTTTCATGATATTTACTCTCCCACAAGGCAATCTAGGGACATTAACAGCTTGCCGACCAGCCGCCATCTTTTTGACAGCGGCAGGTCAGCTCTCCTGCGGCGGTTCGAGTGTTCACAAGTGTGTGCCCACCGCGCTCTCCAGGACTTGATGTCAGATGGTAAAGCTGCCCATTCCTCTTGGCAAAAGCCTCCAGTTCCTGGAAATTCTTGGGCTGTCTTGCATGAACGGCACGTTTGAGATCTCCCCAGAGTGGCTCAATGATATTGAGGTCAGGAGACTGAGATGGCCACTCCAGAACTTTCACTTTATTCTGCTGTAGCCAATGACAGGTCGACTTAGCCTTGTGTTTTGGATCATTGTCATGTTGGAATGTCAAAGTACGTCCCATGCACAGGTTCCTGGCTGATGAATGCAAATGTTCCTCCAGTATTTTTTGATAACACACTGCATTCATCTTGCCATTAATTTCACATCCCCAAAGCATCAGTGATCCACCTCCTTGTTTCACAGGTCTTGTTGACTCTTCTCCAAATGCAGGGTTTATGGTTGTGGCCAAAAAGCTCAATTTTGGTCTCATCACTCCAAATGACTTTGTGCCAGAAGGTTTGAGGCTTGTCTCTGTGCTGTTTGGTGTATTGTAAGTGGGTTGTTCTGGACACTTTGTTCCTCCACCTAGTGACTACGAAACCCCTACACTTTAATTACCGTTCTACTTACGTCACACAATAGTTTTTTATGACCTCCTTGTAAACGTAAGTAGTCGGTCCTTGGACACGTACCCTGCATGAAACTGTAAGGTTGTACTGTTACTAGGTTTTGTGTTCCGATTCAGCTGGACAGTAACCGATGTCGTCTTATTTCACTTTCAAGACCTCACCGGTAGAGTCAGAGGACTGGAGTTATAGTAACTCGGTGAGACCCCTCTAGAGTTTGCACGGCAAGTACGTTCTGTCGGGTTCTTAAAGGT
>BLSH010402744.1:23343-65687 GCA_018402905.1 Glandirana rugosa | reverse complement strand
GATCCACCTCCCTGTTTCACGGTAGGAATGGTGTGCCTTTCATCATAGGCCTGGTTGACTCTCTCCAAATGTAGCATTTATGGTTGTAGCCAAAAAGCTCAATTTTGGTCTCATCACTCCAAATGACTTTGTGCCAGAAGGTTTGAGGCTTGTCTCTGTGCTGTTTGGTGTATTGTAAGTGGGATACTTTGTGGCATTTACGTAGTAATGGCTTTCTTCTGGCGACTCGACCATGCAGCCCATCTTTCTTCGAATGCCTCCTTATTGTCCATCTTGAAACAGCCACACCACATGTTTTCAGAGAGTCCTGTATTTTAACTGAAGTTATCTGTGGGTTTTTCTTTGCATCCCGAACAATTTTCTTGGCAGTTGTGGCTGAAATTTTAGTTGGTCTACCTGACCGTGGTTTGGTTTCAAAATAACCCCTCATTTTCCACTTCTTGATTGTTTGAACACTGCTGATTGGCATGCTCAATTCCTTGGATATCTTTTTATATCCCTTTCCTGTTTTATACAGTTCAACTACCTTTTCCCGCAGATCCTTTGACAATTCTTTTGCTTTCTCCATGACTCAGACTCCAGAAATGTCAGTGCAGCACTGGATGAAAGATGCAAGGGTCTGTCAGGAGTCCAGAAACTCATTGACCTTTTATACACACACACTAATTACAAACAAACAGATTACAGGTGAGGATGGTTACCTTTAACCACTTCCCAACCGCGCGCTGCCAATTTACGGCGACAGCGTGGCTCTATTCCACAAATCGCCGTAAACAGGTGGCGATTTGCGGCGCATGCTCATGTCTCCCGCACTCCAGAAGAGTGTGCCCGCGGCTCGGGCGGACCCGATGTCCACTGGCAAGCCGCGATGAGCTGCCAGAGGGAAAGAACGGAGAACCGCAGAGGTTAACACAGCGGTTCCCCTCTCTGTCAGTGGGAACATAATAGATCTACTGATCCCTGTCACTGGGATCAGTTAGATCTCTTATGCCCCTGACAGCCCAGCCCCCTCACAGTTCTACGTTGGCAAAACTATACAAGAATTTTCCAAACGTGCACTGAGTCATATTGCAAACTTAAAAACTGCAAACCCTGAGGCACCTTTGGGACGTCATGTCCTAAGATGCCATCAGGGCCAGTGTCCCAGGTTCTCTTTTCTTATTTTAGATTATGCACACCCTAATGCCAGAGGGGGAGATTTGGACAAGGTCCTATTACAGCACGAATCACGCTGGATAGCGGGCCTTCAGGCCACATCCCCCCTGGTATTAATGAGCACCTAAGCTTTAGACCCTTTTTGGAGGGATTTGCTTTGGGTGGCTGGGACAGGGACAATGTTTAGGACATTGCTGGGGGTGGGCCCTTTGCCACTGTGAACTTTGATGGTATGCATATTTTGATTTTCATATGCTTGTTGTTTCTATGTGAGAAGTGGTCATTGCGGTCATTTTACCTTCATGTATGTAACCGCATTCTCTTTTGTTTCAGCCTCTGGCCCACATCTGTGGAGTTGGGCAGCGTGCCTCGGTCGGGGGACCATCGTCCAATTTTCTAGTCACCTTCCTTGGGTGTTTTTTTTTTTCCCCCGTTTTCCTATTTTTTTCTTTACCTATTCCTTCCATTTGGCGGGGTGCTGGATGATTCGGGCCCCTGGGTTGGGGGCCCTTGAGCTCTCTCCTTCTGTGGGTGGGACTAGTGCTGACATGCACTGCCTGGTGCACCCAGGCCCCTGGCCCCCTCATCGGAGCCGGGGGCCAGGTTTATTTGGGAGATGGGGGCTTTTGGGGCAATCCCGAGCCCTTATTCTCCCTCCTGCATCAGGGGCGGCGCCGTGCAGATGGGCCTCTGGGGACCCATTCTGGGACCTTGCAGTGTTTGAGTCTGCGATCTCTAGGTCGGAGGAATGTCTCTTTCCCTTCGTGAGAGGGGATGTACTTCTGGATCAATAAGAGTTGTTTTGGATCCTTTGTGTGCAGCTTGGTTGGTTCGTCCAACCTTGTATGGAATCGGACGCTCGCGCACACGCATTGCGTCATTGGGCACGACGGCGACATGACGTCATTGCGGTGCGCGTTGCGTGCCGAGTGGGGAATTTGGTGCCATCCGGCCCCATATAAGCACAGAAACGGCGGACAATGCGGTAACCGCTGTCTCTTCCTGGGAAGGTCGAATCCTTGTTTCTCCACTGTTATGGTAACGTTTCTGCTTCCCCCTTTTTTCCTTGCCAGAACACTTGTTGACTGCTTGGTTATGCATGTAGCCCTCTATTGGAGACTTTGGTTAAAGTTACTTGGTGGCCCCAGTTAGGCCCATTAGTGATGATCTATATTCGGGATACCTTGGAAAGCCATGCATTGATATAATTTAAGATTAGTTGGTCCCGACTCTGACACCTGACCTTGTGACATTCTGGGAAGGTGGTAGGGGTTATGCACATCTTGGTTGTGTGCACCCAATATAATGTGTTGAGGAATATTATTTTTTTTTTTTCCTTTCATTTGCAATTTCAATCTCGACTTTAAACCAGAATTCTAATATATTGATTTGTGGTGGCCATTTCCTTGTGGCTGCAAAATGTTTTTCATTAAATGTGTAATGCATTACCAGCATAATTACAGTGATATATATATATCTTTCCCCTTTTTATCCATTCCAGGTAGTCACTCAGTGACTCTCCCCTGATTTGGGATCACTGCCTTCAGTATGGGGCTCCCTCCCTTTTTGCGGCCTCGGCCATACCTTTGGGGGGTCCTTGTGGTGCTCCTGTCGGCCTTCCCGCTCCTTGGGGGATCACCTTGGGTCCTGGTTACCTAACACCTTGCCATATGGATCTCTCCAGGGGCCCTCGATGCCCCCTTTTTCCTATACCCTAGTGGACGGTGGCTCTCCAGGTCTGGCACGTGTGTCCAGCTCTGTGGTGTGTGGTGAGTGGCCCCTCAATAATGGTCTCCTTACCTGTAACTCTGTACATGGTGAATATCAGTCTGTAATATCTGTGATATTTTTCAGAGCATTTGTTCTGGGCATACATGATCGCCCCTGAAGAAGGGCAACTGTCCCGAAACATGTTGGGCGCATGCTCAAGAAGACAACAGCTCCATGTTATGGCCACAGTTTGTTAAATGTTGAATTTCAACTTCGTTCTGTAATATTGGTGCCACATTGTTCTTTTAAGAATGTATGTATGTGACATACCTTTTATACAAACGTTGTTAAAGCAATAAAATTGATATGTTTTTATAAGCAATGGTTTGATTTATGTACTGCCATTTAAGTCCCGTTTTCGTACTGGGGGAGTACCTTTTTTCCAATTATTCAAATGGGACGTTGGCAGACACTTTTGATAAGGTTGGTGGTTTATAACCCACAGTTAGAACACGCCTAGGGAACACAGTTAACCCCCCAGGTTAACCCCTTCACTGCCAATAACATTTATACAGTAATCAGTGGATATTTAAATTTCTGATCTCTGTATAAATGTCATTGGTCTCAAAAAAGTGTCAAAAATGTCTGCGACATGTCCGCCCCAATATCGCAGTCCCGATAAAAATCGCAGATCGCCGCCATTACTAAAAAAAAAAAATGTAAAAAATGCCAGAAATTAATTATCATGGTTTATAAATGCATCAACTTTTGCGCAAACCTATCAATAAAAGCCAATTGCGATTTTTTTTTTACCAAAAATATGAGGGAGAATATAAATCTGCCAAAACCGATGAATAAATTTGTTTTTGTATATTTTTTTTTTGGATTTGCATTTTAGCAAAAAGTAAGAAATATTGGGGTTTTTTTTGCAAAATTGTCGCTCTTTTTTTATTTATAGCGGTGATCAGAAATGACACAGAGTTGATCAAATACCACCAAAAGAAAGCTCTATTTGTGGGAAAAAAGGATGCAAATTTCGTTTGGGTACAACGTTGTACGACCGTGCAATTGTCAGCTAAAGCGACGCAGTGCCGAATCGCAAAAAGTGCTCTGGTCCTAAAGGGGGAAATCCTTCCGGGGGTGAAGTGGTTAACAGCCCTTCAAACCCCTTTGTGTCAACTTATGTGTATGTTATCAGGCCAAAATCACCAGGGTATGTAAACTTTTGGGTCATTTGGGTAGTTTCTGTTGTCATTATAATTTAAAAAGAGTAAACACAGTTGATTGATAATAAATAGCTTCAACCAAACACTAACCACGAGTGAAAGAAAATTTTTGTGTTATTCATATTCTCTGAAAAATGGCCAAGAAATCAGAAATTCTGCAAGGGTATGTAAACTTATGAGCACAGCTGTATAACATAATTCCTTTAGTTTAAGCTATGTGTTTCTTTCTATGCAAGGAAACATAGATAGTTTGCTGTATAGTCTATAGACCTTTCTACTATTTACTAATACATTTTTGTTGTGTTAAAAGCTTTCACTTATGGTCAAAGATCTTTCATTTAACCCAAATCATATATGAAGAGATATTAAATCACAAATATAACTAACGGATAACAGCTGTATAAATGTCAATGATCCCAAAAAAGTGTCAAAGTGTCTGATATGTTCCCCGCAATATTGCAGCCCCGCTAAAAATCGCAGATCGCCGTCATTAAGAGTAAAAAAAAAATAAAAGTCCTTAAATCTATCCCGTAGTTTGTAGACGTGGTAGCTTTTGCACACACCAATCAATATACGCCTATTGCGGATTTTTTTAAACAAAAATATGTAGAATACATATCGGCCTAAAATGCAGAAGAAATTCTTTTTTTTATATATTTTTTTCGGGATATTTATTATAGCAAAAAGTAAAAAAATATATATTTTTTTTCAAAATTGTTGCTCTTTGTTTGTTTATAGCGCAAAAAATAAAAAATGGCAGAGGTGATCAAATGCCAACAAAAGAAAGCTCTATTTGTGGGGAAAAAAAGGACATCCATTGTGTTTGGGTACAACGTCGCACGACCACGCAATTGTCAGTTAAATTAATGCAGTGCCGGATAGAAAAAAATGGCCTGGTCATTAAGGGGGCAAATCCTTCTGGGGCTGAAGTAGTTAAAAGGGAAGCAGCGCCAGGCAGGAAGGTTTTATAAAACTAACATTTTTATTTATGATTTTCATATGCAGTAATAACAATGAAACCATTGCAGATTGTGTGTTATTTTTATTATTCATTAAAAGAGAAGTATGGCTTTTTTTTTTGCAGATTTATACTTACTAGGGATGCACCAAAACCGGTATAGGTACCGATACTAAGCGTTATGCGAGTGTCAGTACTCGCAAAAATGCTCCGATACCGGAAGTGACGTCAGCTAGGGGCAGCCACACCCCTTACACTGATCTGTGTCTCTCGCGGCGTTGCTCAGAAGAGCCCCCATGTCTCCCAATGACCTTCCCATCCCCATCCTCTTCCCCAGCGATCACAGCCTTTTCCATCTCAACTTGCCCACCCCACAATCCCCATTTAACCCCACCCTCAACTACCCTGCCCTCACTTACCCTTCTACTCCCCCCCTTCAACCCAGCCATCACCCAGCTCCTTAACAACCCCCCACCTCCTCCCAAACCCCCCATTACCTACGCGCTAGGTATCGGTAATTGATATTGGTGACTACCAAAGGTAGTACTCGGTGCCAAAAAAGTGGTATCGGTGCAACCCTAATACTTGCCCAGGTGGTTGCAGCATTGCTGGAATGCTGCATCTGTCCCCCGGCGCCTCTAAAACTGAGAACCGAGCCATCGGTGGTGTTTGATCCCCAAGCGGAGAGCTGCTGGCTGTCAATCTGTAGCTCTTTAGTCTGCTCTCTGCTGAAAAGAGGTCACATGAGTGCAAAACAGATTGCACTCCTGTAGGCCAAAGGAGAAGGATGGCCAAATGAGCTCAGGCCATACTTCTCCTTTAAACAGGGAGGGAGAGAGAGAGAATGAGAGAGAGAGGGGTAGAGGGAGTAAGAGAAGGGAGAGAGGGGGAGATAGAGAAAGAATCTTTGGTCAGTTTGGATGAAATTGGTTAACATCTAAGCTCTTTTTTGTACGTTAAGCAACATTAAAGTGGTAGTAAACCCTCCTATCATTTTCAGCCAAGGAAGTTGCCATCTTGGCCTCTGTTTAATCTACAACTGCTATGATGCTGCACATGTGATCAGCTATGACACCAGCCATTGGATGGTTTGACAGTTTGGTTTAGAGCACAGCCAATGGGAGTGTTACATTTCTGGCACGTGCCGGAAATGTAACTGTTTTTTAAACTGTTAAATGGATGGGTTTACTACCGCTTTAAGCACCCCAAAAATAAGCACAATGTCCCTAGTTTCCATGCATTCTATGCATTAAAGTGAAAAACTTTTTCTCAGGAATTACCCCCCCCCCCCAGAGCCCCCCTTTTACTTACCTAAGCCTGTTCATTCCAGCGGCGGCTACGAGCAATCCGCTCCAGCCAGTGTCTCGGGGGCTCATTGGCTGGATTGATAGCAGGGGAGCCATTGGCTCCCGCTGTTGTCAATCAAGTCCAGTGACGCGGGGGTCAGGGGGCGAGGCTGAGTCCTGCTGTTTGTGTGAATACACCAGTGGGTCACCAGTGGGAGCACGCCGCATGGGTGACCCAAGGGAAGCTCTTCCCTGACGGGTCACTCGATGCGGAGGAGGACCCAGTGGAGGATCCCACAAGAGGAGGTTCGGGGCCACTCTGTGCAAAACCACTGCACAGAGGAAGGTAAGTATGACATGTTTGTTATGTTAAAGGAAAAAAAAACAAAGCTTTACAATCGCTTTAAACATTTTAGGATTGTAAAATATTGGTTAATGTGAATAACTTTTGATGCGATTTACCAAATGATCTGAAATTTTCAGATGTTGGCAAAGACAGAGTCTTGTATTGTATGAAGTTTGGAGGTGATTAACATCTAAGCTCTTTTTTTGTATGTTAAGCAACATTAAAGTGGTTGTCAAGTCATGACAACCACTTTAAACTACAGGTAAGCCTACAATAACGCTTACCTGTAGGTCCAGGAAATATCTCCTAAACCTGTACGGTTTAAGAGATATCCCCTGTATCTGCATGTGCCAACGTCATTGGCACATGCGCACTGAAGAATCGGCACCAGGGGTAGCCCAGGGTGCCATTTCTTCTGTATTCGTGCCGTAAATGACGGCTCCTGTGCGCATGCATGGGAGTGACGTCAGCGCGGCTCCGCCAATCACAGTGTTGGAGCCCGCGCTGTGATTGGACAGAGCCACAGACCCGGAAGAATGATGTCGCTGGTCCCATCGGTGTGCCGAGACCCCTGCAACAGCTTCGTTCCAAGGTAAGTGTTTCATAATGAGCTAGTATTAGCTGCATACTAGCTCATTATGTCTTTGCTTTCCAGATTTTTTTTTTGGGGGGGGTGGGGCAGCTTTACAACAACTTAAGCGCCCCAAAAAACAAACTTAATGTCCCTAGTTTGCCCTGTGGGAGAGCAAATCCTACGAAACTTCCAGGATAGGTGTGGGAAGTGGAGAACTTAGGTTGTGCAAAGTTTCAGGGCAATTGATTGAGGTTTAGGCAATTTATTACACGTTAAGCAACATTAAGCAGTTTTCAAATTAAACGTTTTAAGATTGTAAAATATTGCTTAATGTGAATAACTTTTGGTGCGATTTACCAAATGATCTGAAATTTTCAGAATATGTTGGCATAGACAGAGTCTTGTATTGTGGGAAGTTTGAGGGAAATTGGTTAATATCTAAGATTTTTTTGGTACGTTAAGCAACATTAAGCGCCCCAAAAATCAAGCTTAATGTCCCTAGTTTGCCTTCTGGGAAGTCGAATTTTACGAAACTTCCAGGATAGGTTTGGAAAGCTGAGAACTTAGGGTGTGCAAAGTTTCAGGGCAAATGATTGAGGTTTAGGCACTTTATTACACGTTAAGCAACATTAAGCAGTTTTCACATTAAACGTTTTAGTATGTCCCCATGATGAGTTATTTGATTGACAGGTCTAGTTTGCAAATGGTTCTGCAGCAGCCTTGTTCTAGCTCGGAGTCTACAAGGAGGCTAGTTAGGCAAACATGGAGCATTCCTTGGATTCCCTAGAGCAATAGATGAGTTGATTGATTGACAGGTCTATGAAGCAAGAGGTTCTGCAGCAGCACAGGAAGCACATGGCATACTTTGGATTGCCTCTGGCCTTATTAAACAGTTGGTGATTAAATGGAAATTTGACTGACAGGTCCAGTTTCCAAGAGGTTCTGCAGCAACCCTGTTATACACTGGGTCCAGGTGGAGGCTGGCCAGAAAACACATTGCTTACCTTGGATTGCCTTTGGTGCTATTAAGTATAGGATGAGATATTTGATTGACAGGTCTGCAAGAGGTTCTGCTGCAGTGGTGGCAATGAGACATATTGAGGACTGCCTCTGGTGATGCAGAGCAGTACGTATTGATTAATTATTTGATTTACAGGTCTAGTTTGCAAGAGGTTCAGCAGTAGCCCTGTTGTAGCACTAGTTCTAGGTGGAGGTTGGCCAGGAAATGCTTTGCTTAACTTGGGTTACCTTTAGTGCTATAGAGCAGTAAGTGATAATGAGCTGATTGATGGACAGGTCTGAGCTGCAAAAGCTTCTGCAGCAGCCATGCGGTAAGGCTGTGATCTCCAAACTGTGGCCATTTGCTTGCCTTTATCTGGCCCTTGGGGTACTATTCCTCCACTGACACCAATGATGGGGCACTATTCCTCCCACTGATACTAATGATGGGACACTATTCCTCCCACTGATACCAATGATGGGGCATTATTCCTTCCACTGATACCAATGATGGGGCACTATTCCTCCCACTGATACCAATGATGAGGCACTATTCCTCCCACTAATGCCAATGATGAGGCACTATTCCTCCCACTGATGCCAATGATGAGGCACTATTAATCTTTTATTAAAAGAACCAAGCAACCATTTTGTACAAAAGTAAAAAACAAAACCATTACATTACAACATTACTTGAACAGAAATCAATCATAATATATACAATATATACATAGTTCATTACCAAAAAAATTCTTAGAAAACTATTTACATAAAGCAGCAGAGAGGGCCTAAGAAGCACAACCCATCACCTATGTATGCAGCCATTTATCAAAAATGAATCCTAAAAAAAATCTAGAGTGATAAGAGACAGAAAGCCACACCCGGGAAAAAGACTCCTGGCAGTCAGGGAGGCTCGAAACCCCTCCACGCCTTCAACCAAGTCCCCCAACTCCGCTTGTCTCTCTCAAGCACCCGAATCTTCCCCACCTCATGCAAAATGTCACTCACCACCACCTGAACAGGAAGGATTTTATGCCGAGTGGTGACCTGACACCGTGCGTTCCAGGTGAAATAACGGACTACTAGACTAACTCAAAAAGTGTATCCGGACAAAAAACCCCACCAGTATTGAAAGCTCCATACACCTACTCAGCCTGGAGAGGGAAGGAAC
The DNA here is from genome assembly GCA_018402905.1 of Glandirana rugosa. Taxonomy (NCBI): domain Eukaryota; kingdom Metazoa; phylum Chordata; class Amphibia; order Anura; family Ranidae; genus Glandirana; species Glandirana rugosa. Next base: position 56,262 of record BLSH010402744.1, on the reverse strand, counting down.
ACTGAGGGCCCGCCCCACCTGTTTGTATACTTCTATGTTAAAAGGGCAATGAAGCAGAAAATGGTCCATAGTCTCCTCCTCACCTGCACACTCCTCCCGAGGACAGCTACGATCCATCCCACTGCGGAATTTCAAATTGCCCCGAACATAGAGCCTCCCATGGAAACATATCCAGGCCAGATCCCTAAATTTAAGAGGGACTCTATCCAAATTAATCAGCCTTAACCCTGCCCTCAAAATTGGGCCTGGGCAATCCCCCCATGGCTCATGAAAGACTTCACTCAAGACTCGGGTCATAAGGACTTTCCTTGGAACCAATCTGAGATCTTCAGCTGACAATCGCCACTGCCGCAGTAACTTCAGGCATGGAGCGACATAGGCTGGTAGCTGACCACAATGGCCCCTGCGATTATTCACTTGGCCACCTTCTTCCCAAAGTCGTAGTAAAGGCCTAAACCAAGATCTAAACATGCCTGCCAATCCAGGAGTTTCCGCTGCAAGCATATTACCAATGTTAAACTTGAGAAATAGCAGTGAAAATAAAAGAACTGGGTTGACCACACCTAAGCCACCCTCCCTCCTGGATAGATAGGTGGCATTCCTCTTGATGGGGTTGAGTCTGTTCCCCCACAGCATCTGGAAGAACACACTATAGATCCTAGATGCAGACAGAGCTGACATACAAGAAAATCGGAATCAGGTAAGTCTTAATCAGATCAACCCTTTCCCTTAGAGATAACTTCCATCTCTTCCAGCTGACCACCTTAGTATTGGCAATTTCCAGCCTGTTTTTGAGGCCATAATCGCCTAGTATCTTAATTTTTTCCTGGGGCACTGGAAAGGTGTCCGGTAGATCAAACCCCTCACCTTCCTTTCCCATCCAGAAAACTTCACTCTTTTCCTGATTGATCTTGGAGCCTGATGCTTCAGAGTACCGTGATGTCAGCGAGACCACCTCCTCCGCTTCATCTGTCCCAGTGACTATCACTGACACATCGTCTGCATAGGCAACAGCTCTCAAAGGCGGCTCACCCGGGAGCCCCACGATGAAGCCTCCTAATGAAGGGTTGATTGCAAAAACATAGAGCAGGGGACTCAGGGGATAACCTTGGTGCACCCCGGAGCCAACCTCAAAGGACTGCCTAACCCAACCATTAACAAGGGGAAAGACTTTCAACCAATTGACAAAACCACTCGGCAGACCGTACTTATTAAGGAGCACCCACATGTACTCATGGATAACATGATAAAGCCTCAGCCTGCAGCCCTGCACTGCTTCAAGGCCTCCCGGACAGCGAAAACTGCTGTGAAGGTGCTCCTACCCTGGACCAAACAGTGCTGATGGCGAGAAAGCAAAGACTCTGCTACTGACGATAGGTGCCAGAAAAATATCTTTGCCAGTACCTTTCTATCGACATTGAGAAGGCTGATGGGGGGCCAATTCTCAATCATCAAAGGATCTTTACTTTTTGAAAGAAGAATCACAGCTGAGTGTCTCATTGAAGGGGGAAGCATCCCCTCAGCAAGGCAACTATTAAAGACCTCTACCAAATGTGGGGCCAGAATAGACTTAAAGGCTTTGTAAAACTCAGCCGTCAAGCCATCTGGTTCAGGTGACTTTTTGATGGCAAGCTTTTCAATTGCCCTCATCTTCAACTGTGATCTCCTCTGTCAAATTCATCAATGGAACATCTCCACCATTTAGACCTGGAGCAGAGTCCAAAAAGCTTTCCATCCTGTCACGGTCAAGCTGTTTCCTCCCAAGAAGGTCAGCATAAAAGGACCTCACGGCTTCCAGGATCCATGACCTGGACTTTGTCAAGGAACCTGTACTATCCTTAAGGCCAATGACCGCTTTAACAGCTACACCTTGTTTGCAGTTCTGGTAAGGGTCAGGCGAGTGGTACTTCCCATAGTCCCTCTCCAGAACCAAAGAGGCATGCCGGTCATATTGACACTTCCTGAGAAGGAGTTTCATTACGGAGATTGCCCCAGGATCTCCTCCTCTCGAGACAAGAATATCCAGCTTCCTCCGTAAACATTGGTAAGTCATGTATTTATCAAACTGTTTTCTATTGGCTAGGCCCCTGAAGAATCCAGCGATCCTCTTTTTGGTCAGCTCCCACCAATCAGTCTTGCTACTACAAAAGTCCAGGATGGTCACCTGTGCCTGAAAGAATTCCTCAAAGGATTGTCTAAAATGTTCTTCCCCGAGGAGAGCCAAATTCAATCTCCAGATGCCCTTGCCTCTCTGAGGGGCGTCTGAAGCGTTCAAGACCACAGATAGCATACAGTGATCAGAGGACTCTACTGCCTGTACCACTGGGGGCGAGAAAGCAGAGGTCTCCTTCAAAAAAACCTATCTATCCTACTCTGACTACTACCTCGATCAAAGGTGTACCCAGTGTCACCCGGGAGGTGCTTAATGTGCACATCCACAAGACCAGCATCCCTAATCATACTATTTAAAAAAACGCTATCATATCCCAGCTTGTCCCTGAAGTCCTTCCTGTCCTTGGGCCTAGTTACTTTATTAAAATCACCTCCAAAGACCACTTGCCGGGATGTAAAAAGAAATGGCTAGATCCTTGTAAAAAGGCATTTCCTGTCCCACTTTGATTGTGGTCCATAAACATTAATTAGGCGCAGGTCCTGCCCTCCCCAAGGACGTCTAAGACCATGCATCTCCCAATATTCACCTCAATAACCTGCCGGACAGTTACCATGCTGGTTATAAACAATACTGCCGTAAGGCTCGGCCACAAGAGACCAGTAAGATGGACCACATCTCCACTCTCTCTTGGCCATATGAATATCTGCTAAGGAGGTGAGCCTAGTCTCTTGCAGAAATAAAATTTCAGCATCTAATTGGCTGAACAAAAAGAAGGCCATAGAATGAGCTCTTCTTACTGACTTAATGCTGGCGACATTTATTGTCGCCACTTTTAACGGAGGGGGAACTGCCATTTGGGTTATTGGGTGGATTACTTCTTAGCTCCTCTCTTCTGCTCATCACCAGAAGCCTCTCTCTTTCCTGAGGCCTCCTGCAACTCCATTTCAGAATCTGAACTTTGCTCCGAAGAAGCCCCAGATGAGGAAATATCTAACTTGGAGGCCCTATGACGGTTGGAGATAGGCACTGGAGCTTCCCATCCCTGTTCCGTTCTCACCGCCTGCCTCTTCCACCCTCAACCTTCCTTCTCTCCTCCAGGTACTGCAGGTCTGATTCAGAGATGCTCTCATCTCTTAGTCTTTTCTTTGAAGTCTTCACAGAAGACTTCTTTACAGAGGAAGAAGCGGTACCCTTTTTGGTACTCTCTACCACTTCTGGTGGGGGGGGGGCCTTCCTTTAAATCAGACTTAGGAGGGGAAGACTCATGGGGGATAACTGACTCAGGGGGCACAGGCTTGGAAGGTTCTGACCCAAAAGGAGTGGGTACAGTAGGCTGGGGGGGCACAGAGGCAGACACAGAAGGAATACTTAGAGACACAGGAGGGGTAGCCACAGGAATTGAGGAGGGATCCTGAACAGGACCAGGGGAGTCGGTCACCGCAGAGGAGGATGGTACACCAGGGGCCTCACCCTCCATCCCATCCAGCCTCAACAACAGGTCCTCTATTACCGCCTTCTCCATATTGTGCCAGGCCTCAGGACATCGGCTGTAGGGGTGAACAAGGTGCTGGCAAAGGTTGTACCTTATCATCTCGGTGCAGTCCTTAGCCACATGACCCTGACCCCGACACACTGAACATATCAAGACTGAACAGGAGGAGCTAAAATGCCCCTTTTCTCCACAGTGCTGACACAGCTTTGGCTGACCAGGGTAGAAAATAGTTATCATATCCCTCCCTATAAAAGCTGAAGAGGGCAGGTGATGGAAACATTCCCATCCCTGGCCAACCTGACTGTTACTGACCAGCCCCCACTCCAGATGCTACACTCATCAAGGATTTTATCTGGCTTTGTCAAAACCTCACCATAATTCCTTAGCCAGACCTCTAAATCCCGAGCAGGAATGCTCTCATTAGTGATTATGATGGTTATCTTTTTCACTGTTGACCTTTGTGAAACTGCAACCAGTGCCAGACCTTCCCATTCGGGTTTTGACCTGCATCAAGCCTCATATCGCTCCCAGAACAGGTCAAGACCCTCTGGCCTGGTGAAGCTAATAGTATATTCTCGGCTCCCAGCTACATGTATTAGGGCATAAAGGCCGTTTGCCCCAAAACCCATCTCCAAAATCATATCCACCACTGCACGCCATGCTGGAGGGATTGCACCATCTTCCCATTTAAGATTGACTACATTTCTCCTTGGACCACCAGCAGAAGCCAGAGACCTAAGCAGTGGCGGCTGGTGAAATTTTAGGATGGGGGGGTACCAGACCCCGCCCATCCTTTGTGACCCCTCCCACTCCTCATAAGCCCCACCCCTTAAAGTTTTCACCCATTGTGTCAGGAGTATACAGCCCAGCATCACCAGATAGGGTATACAGCATCACCAGATAGGGGTATACAGGTTCACCAGATGGAGTATACATAGTCACCAGATAGGAGTATACAGAGCCACCAGAGCAGTATTGTCACGATCCTGGTGGTGGAGTCTGTCTTATGCAGGGAACAACCACTCTTACACACCCGATTCGGGGACCCCTGGTAGTATAGACAGGAAGTCTCAGAGTGCGGGATGGCACGAGGGCTGGATGGTCACTGGTGATGTGAAGCTCCAGATAGTCGTACAGGCAGATGGATGGTCATGCAGGCTGGGTCGGCAACTGGCGGGCAGATAAGGTACAGAAGGATCAGGAAGAGAATTGTCAAAGTCCAAGCAGGGTTTGTTAACGGGCTGGCGGCACAGTGCAGAGGGGTCAGGCAAACGGATGGTCGTGGATAGCCGGGGTCGGTGCAGGCAGATAGATAGCAGGTCAGGTCAAGCCGGGTCGGACCACAGAGGCAGGAACAACACAGGAACAGGTATCAGACCTGAAGTTCACAGGTACTCAGATGCTGTAGAATGGACAGCACTTTCTGACAGGCGCAGGAAGTTCAAATAGCGTTGTTTGGCGCCGTTTCCGGCGCATTCGAACGCGCCCAAAGCGGCAAGTAGAGCAGCAAATGGCCAATCATTTCCTAACAAGTATACAGAGCCCCAGATAGGGTATACAGAGCCACCAGAGCAGTATACAGAGCCCCAGATAGGGTATACAGAGCCACCAAAGCAGTATACAAAGCCCCAGATAGGGTATACAGAGCTACCAGAGCAGTATACAGAGCCCCAGATAGGAGTATACAGAACCACCAGAACAGTATGCAGAGCTCCAGATAGGGGCATGCGGCACTTACAGATCCCCCCCCCCCTGAAGTCAGGACAAAGTCCTGCACTTACCCCATCTAATAGCAGGCTGGCAGGGTTGCAGAGTCTGGCGAGCGGGGAGCATGCTGGCAGTTTGCAGAGCCCGGCTTGCAGAGAGCATGCTGACAGTGTGCAGGGCCCGGCTTGCGGAGAGCATGCTCTCCATGCTCCGGCGATATCCTCCTTCTCCTCCAAGATAGGCATCCAATAGGATTACCTGTCTTCTCCGCCAATCATGAAACCGGTAACATACCGGGGCTTCCTGATTGGCTGAGAGCGGTTCCCTGTTAGAAAGGCAAATGTTCATTTGCCTTTCTAAGGGCTTGTGGCGGCAGGCTTTGCACCACAAGTCACACTTTAATGTAGACAATTAGAGACTACGGTTCTAATGAGATGCTTCATGGACACCCCCCGCCGCGGTAATTCATGCGACCGGTGCCACAAAGGGGATGCCTGCATGAATGGGGGGGTTGGTCATGGGCGTCCATGGATAGATTCATGCAATGCATGAATCCATCCATGACAGAGGGGGTGGCTGGAGAGAGGGGATGGCGCCCAGATGGATGGGCCGCCACTGGACCCAAGACCAGATCCTGGGGTGCTCACAGTGGTAGCTTGTAGGGGAAGACTCGCTTGGAAGCGGAGTTACCACCAGGAGCACAGCGCACCACCTGAGCAAATGTGGGCTTATCAGGGCCAAGGCCCCACACTGATGTAACATTAGTCTGTAAATTACTACTACTATTAACTGCTTGAACTGGGTTGGCAGAATTGTTCATCACGCATTTAGTGGTAGGGTTGTCCATCACACCTGTATTGGGATGATTGTCCCCAACACCTGTACTGGGATGATTGTTATCAGTCACACACACATTCAATCTCCCATCAGGTAAAGTCACAGTTTCTGCTGCAATACTGGTGGTCACCTGATGCTGCGCTGTAGAGTCAACAGCTGTGACAGGGCAAGTAGATTTGGATTCAGCTACAGGAGGGTCAATAGGTTGGGCTGAGACTTGTAGTCCCTCTGCAGGAAGGACATTTTTTAAATGCGACTTTTGCTGCACTGCAACATCAGCAGGTAGAGCATTGCTGCCTACATGATTAGCATCCTGATTGTCACTGGGCATACTGTCAGCATTACTCACTGTGTTAAATGGAACAAAAACAGTTTTATCCACCACATGCGGCTTGACAGCCTTTACCTTGTCAGACACTTCATCCATAATGTCCTCATCATTAAACTCCAGATGATCCCCCTGCATAGGAGACTCCATTGCCTGGATGACTCTTAGCATGCCTCTTGAGTCCTGGAATGGCATAAGGCTCCTTACCTCTCCCTGAGGGGGCAGGACTGGGGATCTCCTCCTCCACCTCCATCTTTGCCACTCTTGCAAACCTGCAGTCATTGCCAAACTTTTCTTTTAAAGGCCCATCTCTGCCTTCCATCATAGACCAAATGGTTTGTTGGTGTTCCACCCGGACCTTAACCAATTGGATCTCTGCATCCATTGATCCATGGCTGCGGCTGTGCAAACCTTCACGCTGCTTTCGCATACGCTTTAACTCAGCTCTAAGCTTGTAGAGCTTGTCTCTCTCCCTATTCAGGACTTTAATCCCGGCCATCACTCGCTCCCAAATGGATTCTGAGCCTTCATCCTCACCAGGGGCAGAGAGATCACCAGCCATGGCTTGCATGGGACAGGCATGTCACCTGACAGTCCAGGGGATGGCTGTGAAGTTCCAGCAGCAGAGGCCTCCATGGCCTCCCACAAGGGCGGGGAGAGATTTCACAAAACTCCCCTCTCACACAGAGCATCTGGAGCAGCTTCACCACCAGACAGCAGCAGGAGAAACTCCTCCCTCCTGACACACCTATGATCAATGATGGGGCACTATTCCTCCCACTGACACCAATGATGGAGCACTATTCCTCCCACTGACACCAAAGATGGGGCACTATTCCTCTCATTGACACCAATAATGGGGCACTATTCCTCCCACTGATACCAATGATGGGGCACTATCCCTCTCACTGATACCAATGATGGGGTACTTTTTCTCTCACTGACACCAATGATGGGGTACTATTCCTTCCACTGGTACCAACGATGGGGCACTATTCCTCCCACTGACTCAAATGATGGGGCGCTATTCCTCCCACTGATAACAACGACGAGGCACTTTGCCTTCCACTGATACCAATGATGGGGCACTATTCCTCTCACTGATACCAATGATGGGGCGCTATTCCTTACACTGATACCAACGATGGGGCATTATTCCTCCCACTGATACCAATGATGGGGCACTATTCCTCCCACTGAAACCAATGATGGAGCACAATTGCAGCGATCGGTGGTGCGGTGTGTCAATCTGACCCACCCACCTCTTCAACCTCTGCAGCAATGCTGGCAGCATTTGTATTCTATTTCCCAAAGACAACCTCTGGATATGACACTGAGCACGTGAACTCAATTTTTTTGGTCGACCATGGTGAGGCCTGTTCTGAGTGGAACCTGTCCTGTTAAACTGCTGTATGGTCTTGGCCACCGTGCTGCAGCTCAGTTTCAGGGTCTTGGCAATCTTCTTATAGCTTAGGCCATGTTTATGTAGAGCAATAATTCTTTTTTTCAGATCCTCAGAGAGTTCTTTGCCATGAGGTGCCATGTTGAACTTCCAGTGACCAGTATGAGAGAGTGAGAACACCAAATTTAACACACCTGAGACCTTGTAACACTAACAAGTCAAATGACACCGTGGAGGGAAAATGGCTAATTGGGTCCAATTAGGACATTTTCACTTAGGGGTGTACTCACTTTTGCTGCCAGCGGTTTAGACATTAATGGCTGTGTGTTGAGTTATTTTGAGGGGACAGCAAATTTACACTGTTATACAAGCTGTACACTCACTACTTTACATTGTAGCAAAGTGTCATTTCTTCAGTGTTGTCACACAAAAAGATAGAATAAAATATTTACAAAAATGTGAAGGGTGTACTCACTTTTGTGAGATACTGTATATGAGTGTAGCCCTGCCCCCCTTGAGGGCTGCTTAGAATTTCCGGCTCTTCTGCATTGCCCTGACCTTTTGAACTCTCCAACCCCCCTGGCACTCAGACATAGTTATGTGTATACCTTGAACAAACACTAACACACTATCACACAAGTTTGAAAGGTATTCTCAGATTTTACTATAACAAGTATATATATATATATGTATTGGGAGATTAGCTCGTGTGGATCACCTTTCCTGGGAAAGGAAGCTAGAAGGCAAACTTTCTTAAAATCTGGCGGGTTGCTAGTTTTATTTGGTAAAAGTTTGCAAATCATAAAACAAACAAAATAGCAAAACAAAACTTTGCCATCCATCGCTAAACTAATACAGAGCAGGATACCTCTCTAGACAATGTCGGGCTTGTCCCCGACACCTCCAAACAAATGCAAACCTTTTCTCTTGCAGTCCTAAGAGCAACCAGCTCTCAAGGTGTAGCTTTCTCAGTGTAATTCTACTGAGTCCCAGGCCAGAGCGAGAGTGTGTTCTCTTCCTGGTCATTTAAAGCAGCTGAAGGAGAAATTGAATAGACCAGAAACTCCAGACCAGAACCAGCTCTGCCACGGCGGCTGGTAAAAACCGGGCCGGATTCTCTCTAGTCCATCCAAAGTGAACGCATGCGAGGTGACAGATATCGATTGTCTACTATCTTGCCTCGGGGATTCTGAACAGTCGAGCCCTGAGCAATCACCATGGCAGAAGGAGAATCCTTTAAATGTATAGCTCAAAAACAATTTAAAGAACAGATACTCAGTAAATGAAGAACATAGGATAGAATACCTGTTAGAGTAAAGATATTGGAACAATGATTACACAGTTATAATGTCCACACAGGTTTAAGACCACTCTAAAAGGGGAACCCAGGCCGGCCTATATACTCTTTATGTTCTAAGTAAGGAGACTGAATGGTATAGGTTCAAACAAAGGCCCTTTGGGAATAGTGACAACAATGTCCAAAATGCAGGCCTGCTTTATCTTCACCGGCTGTTGGAGCTCTGTAAGTTCGGAACCCATGGAGGATACAGTGGATGAAAACAAGCACAACAGCCCGTGCTGATTAGGGTATTCCTCAAATACTTTAGAGTATAGAGGTCTCTGTACAGTGTCTTTGTAAAGCTCTCAAGATGTTTCCAGGGGTAGGGTGTCATGTCCAAACAAGGTGCTAAGCAGAAAAGGGGTTGAAACGATTGGGCGACAGCCCTCTCATCAACTGAAGAATCCACCAGGAACCTCCCGCTCTGTGACTTCTGGGGCGACAAGCTCGATCCTGCGCCCGGGAGATGACCGATCGGCTGTTTGAGGGAAGCAATGGTTGCTGCCACAGGATGAGGTGCCGCTGCGACAATGCCTCTGTCAGAGAAGTGGCAATAGGGATCCGGATGATCATTCCAGAAATCGGAATGTTTGTTGCAATCGGAACGATCATTCCAATCGGAACATTCGTACGCAGCTGCGCTTGCGCAGCACTGCGGGACAACGCACACGCAATCAGGGCGCTCGGCGCGTCCAATGAGCACAAAGGGCCCTCTATTTAAGGCAACCCCTGACTACAGCAAATCGCTGGATCGTATTCAGTCTCTCCTGCACCTGCACCAGTATTCTGTTCCTGTGATTCCTGTTGTGACCCGGCTTGCCCTTTGGACCTGCTTTTGCTCTGCTCTTTGGCTCTCAACCCCGGATTTGTTCCTGACTACGGCTTGCCTTCTCCAGCGCTTGAACCTCGGCCTGCTAACAGACTTTTGCTACTGATCTCCTGTGCTTGACCCCCGGCTTGTCTAACGGACTTTGCTACTCTTCTCTTGTGATTGACCCCTGGCTTGTTTCACGGACTTGCTACTGGTCTTCTATAACCCGCTGCTGATCTCCTGTGCATGACACGGCCTGTCTCTCCTGATTACTCTGTTTCGGTTACCAGCTCCATCTGCAGTACAGACAAGCACCCCAGCCAGGCATTTGTTGCTGTTCCGGTACTTCGGGTCAAGTCTACAACCGCTGTTGGTAACCCGTGCTTCTCTACGCACCGTACCTCCTGTATCATCCTCAGGGGTATACTGCATTTAGCCGCAAGGGGGTCCCTCTAGAATTTCGGCTTCAGGATCAGGTGCGTGTCTTGACGGCCTCTCTGACAGCAGACAGGGTTAGTCCCTCCCAAGCCAACAGGAGTCGCTGGATAACCTCATGGTAGGCCGCAACCTCCCTGTCCCCCCGATGTGGGTAGAAATGCACTCAGCAAGGCCCAGGAAGAAGAGAGCACGGACTGGACTGGTCTACTACTTTATAGTCTCTCCCAGCTGCACCTGGGTATTGCTTAATGCATTTTGGGTTATGTAGTTCCGGGGTGGTTCCACAGCTCCTGAATACCTGCTGGGTGGACTACTAGTCCCACAATCCTCCCTGCTTGATGCAGAGACATGAAGTCGGTTGTTTAGCACCGGGCACTAGAAAAACACAACAGAGTGTAGAAAACAGCAGGGGTTGTCTGCATAGCAAATTAACTGTAGTCCACTGTTGGCTACATCCTCCACCCATGAAAGTCTTTGGTCCACCGAAGACAGAACACAACCTGTGGAATCACTTTAAAAGCACCACAGTAGAATGGGAATAGTTAGTTCTGGCTCCAAAATAACATCCAAAAGTGATATCCTTAATGGAAATAAGTCCAAAGAGGTAAAGTCCCCAAACTGTGCAAAAAATGCTTAAAGAAAGTGCTCGTGCTCTCCTCCACCTGTCTCACATGATGCTCACCCCATATATAAATTAAGACAGCAGCAATCCCCACCATGGGATAAAGCAGGTAACTGGCGTTGTCTCACACAGAATCTCCACTCCTCTATGGCTGCAGACTTCTTTCTGGACCCAGAGAACTCAAATCCTCTCAAAGTATATGTAAAGAGAAAAGGCAGAAATCTTGTGCGCTCTGTCTTTAAAATTTTATTTTGATCAAAAAATAAATAAATACACTTACAAAAGGAGCACATAAAGCTGTGCTAGCTTGTAACAGCCCATATACAATTCCAAGATGCCCACGGCGTGATGTCAGAATGCAGACTCTTCCCCCTAGGCACGGATCGTCAAGGCGTGACTTCCTCAGTAGTGGTCCCTACGGAGGAAGTCACACCTTGACGACACGTTATTTTGCAGCCAATTGCTATAAGTGCAGGGCAGATCAAGTACTAGCACTTTTCATATACGGATTTATATGTACTTATTTTTGCACTAGGTGAGGTTTCTATATGTATGTTTTCACATATATTTTGGAATAAGGTATTAATAGCATAAGCATTTTATTGGCACATTAATGCACCAGCACTTTATTTTATATATGGATTGTATGTGCACTATTGATTATTCATAATGTATGTTAGTACTGTATACACTATTGACTATTTTTTAATTAGTAGCGCAACACTTAAAATATTGGTATTATTTATTAATATGGTACTCGGATGGCTTCAGAGACAGACAACAGGTGGTTTCAGTGCAAAATCTTTAAAGGGCCGCCTTCCCTTCAGGCCAAATCTGGTACACAGGAAGCCCAGGTAGACGCTTGCAGATGATGTAGAGCTGTGCACGCCACCGATCAGCTAATTTATGTTTCCCAGGCAATCCTAAGTTATGCAACAGTACCCGGTCCCCAGGCTGTAAGTCTGGAACCCTTACTCTAAGGTCAAAGTTTATTTTGTTTCTTTGCTCCCTGATGGACGATACTTCCTTGGCCTTCTCGTAAGTAATCTTCAACTTCTTCCTGAGCTGGTCAACATAACCTTTATATACGGTCTGAGAGGTGTGATCTAAGGATGTCCAAAATGCCAAATCCACAGGCAGGCGAGCTTCACTTCCAAACATCAACCGATAAGGGGAATACCCAGTAGAGTCACTCACTGTACGATTATAAGCATGAACTACTGCAGCCATATGGTTTTTCCAGTGTTGCTTCTTTTCCAATGGGAGAGTCTCTAACATGTTGAGCAAGGTACGGTTGAAACGTTCAGACTGTGGGTCCCCTTGGGGATGGTATGGGTTAGTTCTAGACTTTTGAATGTTTAAAAGTTCACACAATCTTCTCATTAACTTGCTCTTAAAATTCTGACCTTGATCTGAATGCAGGCTTGGGGTAGCCCATAATGAATGAAGAACTTCTCTGCCAAGGTCTTGGCTACGGTACTGGCTTGCTGATCTCTAGTGAGGAAGGCTTGGACATATCTAGTGAAATGATCTGTCACAACCAGGACATTACTTCGCCCACTCAGGTCGGGTTCCAGACACAAGAAATCAATGCACACCAATTCCATCAGCCCGATGCTGCAAATGGCCCATTGGGGCGGCTCTTCCAGGCAAGGTCTTCCTTTGAATACACCAGTTACAAGAGCGACAGTAACTTTCCACTTCAGCCCTCATGGATGGCCAGTAGAATCGATCCCTAACCAGCTTGAAAGTTATGTCTGGTCCTAAATGGCCATGATCCTCATGAAGAGCGGATAACACTATCAGGCAGGAGGAATAATTGACGGAAACCTTCTACTTCCACAGATGGACCTCTCCGGTAGATGATTCCAACTTCCAAACTCATTCATTCCCATTCTTCCTGTACCACCTTGACACCTTCAAGGGAACTCTTCAACAACATCTGCGTATCCCCAGCCAACAAGGACTTCTTTATCACACTACCTAATGGATCTTCGCGTTGGTCTCTTCTCATATCTTCTCTAGTCAATTGAGGCAGTTCTTGGCTGCGTACTTGTGTCAAATCACAATAATATCTAGGTACTCCAGCAGGGGTAACCCCAACAGCTTCAGCCCCAGTGGCCCCTCTGTGGCTATGCTCCACTCCTTGGCATACTGTAAGTACCCCTTCAGGAGGCAAATAAACCCAGTTTCTCTGGTCAGCAACTGTGGCATAAGGTCTTTGAGAAAGAGCATCTGCATCACTATTCCCTACTCCTGGTGGATACTTCAGGCTGAATCTAAATTCAAACAGTGCGGCCAGCCATCGATGTCCAGTAGCATCCAACTTGGCAGTGGATAGCAGATAGGTCAATGGATTGTTGTCGGTGTTCACCACAAACTTGGCCCCATATAGATAATCCCACAGCTTGTATACCACAGTCAACTTGAGATCCAGGAATTCCAACTTATGCACAGGATAATTCCTCTCAAGGGGAGTGAGACTGCAACTCACATAAGCCACAGGGCAAAGTTTTCCTTCTGACTCCTGATACAACACTCCCCCCAACCCGTCTCGACTAGCATCCACATGCAACTCATAAGGATTTGAAGGATCAGCATAGGCCAGCACTGGCTCCTCAATGAGACTTCCCTTCAGGCGTTCAAAGGCCTTCTCGCACCTCAGGGTCAATTGCTCTTTAATCGACTCGCAGGGTTTTCTGGGACCCTTAGTAGGAATCTTCTGCGAGTCTGCCTTGTCAACAGTTCATTTAAAGGTTTGGCAATTTGCGCAAAGTTTTTCACAAGTCTCCGGTAATAAGAGCAACAACCCAGAAATGACCATAACTCTGTGACAGTGTTTGGCCGAGGCCAGAAAGTGACGGCTTCCAGTTTTTGAGGATCTGTGGCTACTCCCTCAGCTGAGACGACATGTCCAAAGTAAGTGACCGAAGTTTGATAGAACTGATACTTCTCTAATGACAACTTCAACCCTTCAGCATGTAATCTCTGGAAAACTTTTTCCAATCTGGCTTCATGTTCTTCTAAAGTCTTGCCGAAGACGATGATATCATCCAGATACACGAGTACCTCTATCAAATTCATAACTCCCACAGTGTTCTCCATCCATCTCCACCCATCATCATCATGGAAAGTAGCCGGGGCCCCTATCAACCCCTGAGGCATACGATCGAATTCAAAGAATCCTAGTGGACTGATGAAGGCTGTCTTCTCCCGGTCCTCTGGGTGTATAGGTATCTGGTAATATCCGCTTTTCAGGTCCAAGACACTGAACCACTGGGCCCCCGACAAGCACTGTAGGGCATCCTCTATGCAAGGTGTAGAGTACTGGTCTGGGATAGTTCTCTGATTCAACGTCCAGTAATTGATGCACATTCAAAGGGATCTGTTCTTCTTGCGTACTACCATGATAGGGGATGCATAGGGACTTCTGGATTCCCTAATTACTCCAGACTTCTTCAGCTCGGCTAGCTGCTCCCAAAGGTCTTCTAAGTCACACAAAAAGATCCGTCTGGCTCTCTCTCGGAAGGGCTTGTCTTCACTCGATGGTGGGCACTCTTGACACAGCCCACATCAAAGTCAGTTTTGGAGAACATCTTCTCCCATCGGGCCAGCTGATTCTTAATTCTCTCCTTCCACCAGGAAGACAAATTGGGGCCCTGGATAGTATGTTCTCTCCGTTCTTCCATCTGAACTATGTCGTCTCATGTTACAGGGGTGGCGCTCACCTTCCCAATCACCATCTGAGGTTTTATACGAATCGAGTAGCTAGTGACATTCCTTATGCTAACTGGAATTTTTCCACCACTTCTTAATAGTGCCCTCGTAGCCACGATTTCTGGAACCAACTCTATTCCACTGTCTTCTTCCAGAAGGTCTGCTTCAACTACCACATAGGGACCCGGCTGATCCCAGGACAACTTGATAGTAGCCTTCAGGCAAAGTCATTCCCCAGGCTGTAACATCCTTTCTTGTGGGTCTAACCTCCACAGCCTCCCTACTCCTTCCACGTGTCCTTTATTTTATTGTACTACACGCTGGAACGTCTGCTTCAACTGAGGATGAATCTTCTGTATAGGGGCACCTTCCACAGCCAACGGAGGGAGCAATCTCCTCACGAGGTTGGTGTTAGTTCCCACCAGCAATAAATTCCTACCTGCCCCAGGGGGTCAAGGGCAGACAACAGCTAAGGTGTCAAAAGATACAGGCTTCCCGGCCAACAAAGGATCAAAGGTTACTTTGATAGGGATATACACATCATACGGGCACTTTTGAGTGCCTAGGCCCCAAATCTCCAGCTCTGCCAGCTTGCACAAAGGGATGTGTTTGAGGTGTTTATCATAAAAGTCCTGATATTGTAAGGTCACCTGAGCTCCAGTATCCAACAAGGCTTGGGTGTAAATTCCCTCCACTTGCACCGAGACTATCGGGGAAGGCCCTACCAAGTCCCTTGGCAGATTTCTTGTTTGAGACACAATGGTCTGAGCCCTAGTTAGCTTCCTAGGAGGCTGACCGTTTTTCCTAATCATACAATTGGAAAGGTGTGCATTGATTTCTCAGATCTGTCTCTCGTTTCTGGGGGGCTATCATCATTTTCTTTTTTAATAGGTAAGAGCTGGAGAGAATTTGTGGTGGGCCTCTGCCTCCGTCTTTTCCTTGAGCCCACAGGAGGTGGCAGTGTCTGTCTCCTTTTTATTGGCTCCACCGGCGGCTTCAATTACGGTTTACCTTTTGATTTTCCTTGAGAATTGGAGCACAATTTTCCCTCGGGATACTCAATTAGCTCCTTCACTGAGGTCCCCTGAAGTTTTCCACCGGCTTCTGGAAGAGTACTTTCTGCAAAGCTTTCAAAACCTCTGCGAGCAACTGTGGATTGATCCCAGCTTGAGTGCACTTAAACCGGAAATGTCCAATTTCTCCACTTCTCAAATATCTCTTGGTCCTACTTTGTAGGAGCCTGAACCCTCCTGCTTGGGACCCTTTTTCTTGCACCTTTGCTTGGGTTTCCATTACCCTCATTAGGGCATAATACATCTGGGTTTAAGCCTGGGCCACTTGGGTATTAGTTTGACTGGGCCTGCTTCGTTGACTGGTTGTCCACTATCAGTGTTGGGGAGCCCCCCTTGTTCAGATTCTATCTCACTATCTTCGTCTGAAAATCCGGTCTCGACATGAGCAGCCCGAGCAGCCACGTTCTCCCTTCTTATTCCTGTAGCGCCCAACTCTTTCATGCTGGCAGCACTCATACATCTATTTCCCAAAGACAATCTCTGGATATGACACTGAGCATGTGCACTCAACTCCTTTGGTCAACCATGGCGAGGCCTGTTCTGAGTGGAACCTGTCCTGATAAACCGCTGTATGGTCTTGGCCACCATGCTGCAGCTCAGTTTCAAGGTCTTGGCAATCTTCTTATAGCCTAGGCCATGTTTATGTAGAGCAACAATTCTTTTTCTCAGATCCTCAGGGAGTTTTTTTGCCATGAGGTGCCATGTTGAACTTCCAGTGACCAGTAAGAGAGAGAGCGATAACACCAAATTTAACACACCTGAGACCTTGTAACACTAACATGTCACATGACACCGGGGAGGGAAAATGGCTAATTGTTCCCAATTTAGATATTTTCACTTAGGGGTGTACTCACTTTTGTTGCCAGCGGTTTAGACATTAATGGCTGTGTGTTGAGTTATTTTGAGGGGACAGCAAATTTATGCTGTTATACAAGCTGTACACTCACTACTTTACATTGTAGCAAAGTGTCATTTCTTCAGTGTTGTCACATGAAAAGATAGAATAAAATATTTACAAAAATGTGAGGGGTGAGTGGTGTACTTACTTTTGCAAGATACTATATATATATATATATATATATATATATATATATATATATATATACACACACACACACACACACACACACACACACACTATGTTTAGTGTATAGAATGCATATGTAGCATATAGAATATGTATGTACTATACAGGAACTACATGCACTACATACTATAAGGAATATATACAAAATAAAGGGGTACATTTACAATATAAACAGTACACCAAACGTGTATTGTATATGCACAATATAGAATGTATCATGGAGTTATACTGCATACACAGTATAAGAGCTATGTGCACTATAAAAGATTTATATATAAAGTTTATGCACAGTATGAAGTATAAATAGTATATAAGGAATATAGGGACAGTATAAGTGGTATATGTGGTAAATAGGGTGCATATGTACATTATAAGAGGTATAGGTAGTATATAGGGTACATATGCATAGGTATAGATACTATATAAGGTGTATATGCACAGTGTGGGAGATATGGGTAATATATGGGGTGTATATGCACAGTGCAGGTAGTATATAGCGTGTATATGCCCAATATGAGCTATACATAGTATATAGGGTGCATATGCATAGTATGAGGTAACGTTTCTATATAGGGTGTATATGCACAGTATAGGAGGCATAGGCAATATATGGGGTGTATATGCACAGTATCGGTAGTAAATAGGGTGTATATGTCCAATATGAGCTAAAGATAGTAGATAGGGTGTTTATGCAAATATAAAATGTATAGGTACTATATAAGGTGTATATGCACAGTATAAGAAGTATAGGTAATATATAGGGTGTATATACACAGTCCAGGTAGTATATAGGGTGTATATATCCAATATAAGCTATAGATAGTTTACAGGGTACATATGCATAGTATGAGGTATAGGTACTATATAGGGTGGATATGCACACTATAGGAGGCATAGGTATTATACGGGGTGTATATAAACAGTATAGTTCGTAAATAGGGTGTATATGCCCAATATCAGCTATAGATAGTATTTAGGGTGCGTATGCATAGTATGAGGTATAGGTACTATATAGGGTGTATATGCACATTATAGGAGACATAAATAATATATGAGGTGAATATACACAGTATAGTTTGTAAATAGGGTGTATATGCCCAATATGAGCTATAGATAGCATATAAGGTGTATATGCAATGAATAAAAGGTATAGGTACTATATTAGGTGTATATGCACAGTACAGGTAGTATATAGATTGTATATACCCAATAGGAGCTATACATAGTATATAGGGTGCATATGCATAGTATGAGGTAACAGTTCTATATAAAGTGTATATGCACAGTATAGGAGAGTATAGGTAATATATAGGGTGTATATGCACAGTCCAGGTAGTATACAGGGTGTATATGCATAGTATGAGGTATATGTACTATATAGGGTGTATATGTACACTATAGGAGGCATAGGTAATATATGGGGTGTATGTAGCGCCTGTGGTGTAAGACTAAGTCTCAGAAAGACTTCAACCAGTATAAATCTGCCCTCCAAAAATAAAATTCCAGCCTCCTCGCTGCCAAGCAGACCTATTTTATCACACTCGTTAACTTATCATCCTGTCCCCTTCAACTCTTCTCTACCTTCAACTCTCTACTTTGTCCTCCTCTGCCTCCACCCACTACTTCACTCACTGCCCAGGAGATTACCAATCACTTCAAACCGAAGATTGAAACAATTTGTGAGGAGATCTCTGCTGTTCAGATACCTTCCACGCTTTACACTTCATGCCCACAGGTAAAATCATTACTTCCCTCATTCAACCCCACCACTTTAACGTCAAACTAACCACCTGCCTTCTGGATCCTGCTGTTCCCTCGCAAATACTACATTCACCCTCTGACTCGATGCTACACTCTTTAACCCACATCTTCAATCTCTCCCTCTCTTCTGGCATCTTCACAAACTCTCCAAAACATCCACTAGTTAGCCCTATACTTAAAAAGCCTTCACTGGACCCAAGCAATCTTAACAACCTACGCCCCATCTCCTTGCCCACCTTTTTATCCAAACTCCTTGAATGCCTGGTCTACAACCAACTGAGCAACCACCTTGCCGATAATCGCCTTCTTGATCCCCTTCAGTCTGGATTTCCTCCTCAAAACTCCACAGAAACTGCTCTTCTAAAACTAACAAAGATCTACTAACAGCCAAAACCAATGGATACTATTCTGTACTCCTACTCTTGGACATTTCTGCTGCCTTTGATATGGTTGACCACCCCCTCCTCCTCCAAAAACTCCATGCCATTGGTCTGGGTGACTGTACTCTTCAATGGTTCTCTTCCTACTTATCCAATTGCACCTTTAGCGTTATAACTCTACTTCCTCCTCTACTCTTCCTTACTCTTTTGGGGTCCCCCTAGGTTCTGTTCTTGGGCCTCTCCTATTTTCAATCTACACCTCCTTCCTGGGTCAGCTGATACCACTCGACCCCTCAGCTCACTCCCTCAGTCTCCTCACATATCACTAATTTACTAACAGATATATCTGTCTGGATGGCACACCACTTCCTCAAACTCAATCTATCCAAAACTGAAATTATAATTTTTCCTCCACCACGTGCCCCTACCCCTGATCTCTCTGTCATAATTGATAGCACAACTACCAGCCCATCACCGCATGCCAAGGTCCCAGGCGTAGCCCCACGTCCAATCACTGTCCAAATCCTGCCGCCTCAACCTTCGTAACATCTCAAAAATACGCCCCTTTCTAACCAATGACACAACAAATCTCTTAATTCACTCCCTGGTCAAGTGGTCATCACTTGCCTCGACTACTGCAACTCCGTTCTCACTGGCTTACCTCTAAATAGGCTATGGGGGATCATGAATGCTGCTGCCAGACTCATCCACCTTACCAATCGCTCTGTGTCTGCTGCTCCTCTCTGTCAATCCCTCCACTGGCTCTCGCTCACCAAACAAATAAATTCAGAATATTCACAACAACTTACAAAGCTCTCTCAAGACCTTCATGCTCTCTAGCTCCCTCGTCACCTCCTCCTTTGCTCACCTCCAGGACTTATCCAGAGCCTCTCCAATCCTATGGAACTCCTTATCCCAACCTGTCCAATTATCTTCTACTCTATTAGCTTTTAGACGATCCCTGAAAACCCGCCTCTTCAGAGAAGCCTATCCTACCCACACCTAACAACTACATTTTCATTTTCTTCATCAGCTCAGCCCCCACAGTTATTACCTTCTGTTTCACATGACCCTCCCTTCTAGATTGTAAGTTCTAACAAGCAGGGTCCTCTGATTCCTGCTGTATTGAATTGTATTGTAACTGTACTGTCTGCCCTCATATTGTAAAGCGCTGTGCAAACTGTTGGCGCTATATAAAGCCTGTATAATAATATTAATAATATACACAATATAGGTAATAAATAGGGTGCATACGCCCAATATGAGCTATAGATAGTATATAGGGTGTATATGCAAATAATAAAATGTATAGGTACTATATAAGGTGTATATGTACAGTATAGGAGGTACAGGTAATATATAGGGTGTATATGCACAGTACAGATAATATACAGGGTGTATATGCCCAGTATAGGATTCATAGGTAATATATGGGGTGTATGTGCATAGTATAGCTATTATATAGGGTGTATATGCCCAATATTAGCTATAGATAGTATATAGGGTGCATTTGCACAGTATGAGGTATATGTACTATATAGGGTGTATATGCATATAGGAGGGATAGGTAATATATGGGGTGTATATACACAGTATAGTTAGTAAATAGGGTGTATATGCCCAATAAGAGCTATAGATAGTATATAAGGTGTATATGCAATGAATAAAAGGTATAGGTACTGTATAATGTATATATGTATAATATAGGATGTATAGTTAATATATAGGATGTATATGCACAGTACAGGTAGTAAACAGGGTGTATATGCCCAATATGAGCTATTGATAGTATATAGGGTGCATATGCATAGTGTGAGGTATAGGTACTATATAGGGTGTATATGCACAGTATAGGAGATATAGGTAATATATTGGGTGTATATGCACAGTATCGGTCGTAAATAGGGTGTATATTCCTAATATGAGCTATAGATAGTATATAGGGTGCATATGCAAATAATAAAAGATATAGGTACTATATAAGGTGTATATGCACAGTATAAGAGGCATAGGTAATATATAGGGTATATATGCACAGTACAGGTAGTATATAGGGAGTATATGCCCAATATGAGCTATAGATATTATATAGGATGCGTACGCATAGTATGATGTATAAGTACTATATAGAGAATATATGCACAGTATAGGATGCACAGGTAATATATGGGGTGTATATGCACACTATAGGAGATATATGTTGTATATAGGTTGTATAACCATAGTATAGGAGATATGGGTAGTATAGATAGTATAAAGGGTGCATATGCATAGTATAAAAGAGTTATATGTACATTATAAGTATAGGTAGTATGTAGGGTACATATGCATAGGTAATGTATAGGGTGTATATGCACAGTCCAGGTAGTATATAGGGTGTATATGCCCAATATGAGCTACATATAGTATATAGGGTACATATGCATAGTATGAGGTATAGGTACTATATAGGGTGTACTGTATATGCACACTATAGGAGGCATAGGTAATATATGGGGTGTATATACAATGTATAGTTAGTAAATAGTGTGTATATGCCCAATATGAGCTAGCTATAGATTGTATATAGGGTGTATATGCAATGAATAAAAGGTATAGGTACTATATAGGGTATATGCACAGTACAGGTAGTATAGGGTATATATGTACAGTATAGGAGGCATAGATAATATATGGGGTGTATATGCCAAAATGAGCTATAAATAGTATATAGGACGTATATGCCAATAATAAAAGGTATAAGTAATATATAAGGTGTATATTCACAGTATAAGAGGGATAGGCAATATATAGGGTATATATGCACAATATATGTAGTAAACAGGGTGTATATGCCCAATATGAGCTATAGATAGTATATAGGGTGCATATGCATAGTATGAGGTACAGGTACTATATAGGGTGTATATGGACAGTATAGGAGGCACAGGTACTATATAGGGTGTATATGCACAGTATAGGTAGGAAATAGGGTGTATATGCCCAATGTGAGCTATAGAGAGCATATAGGGTGCATATGCAAAGAATAAAAGGTATAGGTAATATATAGGGTGTATATGCACAATATGGGATATATATGTTATATATATGGCGTATAAGCATAGTATAGGAGATATGGGTAGTATATAGGATGTTTGTGCACATTTAAGAGGTAAAGGTAATATATAGGGTGTATATGCCCAATATGAACTATAGATAGTATATTATGGAAAATTGTTATCAAATACTTACCGTAATTTTCCTTTCCTGGCCTATCCTCACGTCAGCACACAAAATTGGTTAACGCCTCTTGCAGGCGCTCACATGACCACCTGTAACTAGCTGAATAAAAGAGAGCTCCCTCCCCCACTAAGGTGTTCTATATCGTAGCCTGCAACAGGCCACTAGGGAGGGAGTCCTGTGCTGACGTGAGGATAGGCCAGGAAAGGAAAATTACGGTAAGTATTTGATAACAATTTTCCATATTCCTGGCCATACCTCATGTCAGCACACAATGGGATATAACTAGCTGAATACGTGGGCGGGAGAGAACACATGAAAAGGAACATTGACAATCAAGGAAAAACTGCCAAAGACACAAAATATTTATAGGTCTCATCCCAAACCTTGCAGAACTTTTACTGCATGCCCGTAAAGTCGAGTGAAAGGCTAGCTGTCTCACATACATCTTCCACTGAATCCTGGCACAACTACCCCAAAGCAAAGGAGCTTGCACCTGTTCCTGGTCAGAGAGGTCTACTTCCTGAATGCCAGTCTATTCACCCTGGTAAACCAACAGTAAACAAATAGCAAACCCTGGTAAACCAATGGAACAAGTATTTCCATGGTGGTTGTATATGGATTATGGCGTGCATGAAGCATTTGTTTGATGGCTCTTCCACCAGCCTGAAAAAGAGGATAAAGGCAGAGACCTGTACTATAAATGGAGTTGTATGTCAGACCCACCTCAAGCGCCAATTGTAAAAAATGTCCAGGATATTGGCTAGAGCTGGGGACATCCGAGAGAAAACCTTGCTAAGCAAACAGAACAAACTTCCTTCATATCCTCTTATATATAGCGCTTATGGCCTTGTGGTCTTCAAGGTCTGAACCACCTTGGATGAGAATCCCTGCACCACTAGTCTGGCTGATTCAATAGCCAGGCTATTAAGAGTCTCACTGGATCGGGTTGCTGCCATTGACGTTGGCATAAAGATCTTGTTTTGACCAGAAATGGGATTGGTAGTGCTGAGGACTTCTGGGTAAGCAATGAAAATCAAGGCCACCTTTCTATCACTACACCTTTATAACTTGTTACAAATACTCGAAGCTGTGTGTTCAGTGGACTCTCTATGAGAACTACTGATGGAATGCACCATAGAGTCAATACTAGTTGAGATACGCATTGTTGTAAAATAATTTGCCTAACTGATCCGTTAATGGATCCTGCCTTTCCAGTAAGTAAACTGCGGATAACTGTAAGCGGCTTTCCGCCCAAATAAAATTTTATGTTACGAAAAGTAACAGGAAAAGACAGACACCTGGTGCCCCCTTGGTGGGCAATGTAAGTTACTGCTGTCTTGGTGTCAAACATCAACTTCACTTCTCTTGGAGAAAAGATCCTGAAAGATTTACAAGGCTAGAAAAAAAAAACCGCCCTAATTTAAGTCAGTCACTAGGCTCCAATGCCCTTGCACTGGTCTCCTCATTCAACAAGACAGAACTAAGGACAGGATAAGCAGGTCCATGTGTAGTGATATATAGTACTATAATGCCACTCACCACAGTTTAGTGTCCCTCTCCTTAACCAAAAAACAGCATATATGGAAAACAAGGGGTATGTTCTCTCGGTAGACAGAGAGAACCAAGCTGTTAATAAAAGGAGGGAAGGGCATTACTTCAAATCTTTGAAAAAGGGAATATCTTTAATAGGTAAATAATGCAAGACAGTATATGCAATAACGCAAACAAATTATCCAATGAACAAGAGTATCAACAGGCTGTCCTGGAGAGACTACTGGTCTTCCAGACAGCGTGACCTAAAACACAAAGACACACACAAGGGGAGACAGACAAAAAATGAAAACAGAACGTCCGGACGTGCGGGGGATAAAAGTCTACAATGTCACTATGCTGGACAATCACACCTGTGTCGGTATGTGTAGATCACAGATTGGTCACAACAAAGGAGCGGAAAGTCAAACAGCAGCAGACCAGTGCAGCAATTAGAAGACAGTCAACCTGCATGAGGTCAATGTGCTGGACAGTGTTGTAGCATATCCAACGATAAAAGGATCAGCGGTGGGTATGTATGTCTGAGTATATCAGCTTGCACTGTCCCATACACAGGTCAGATCAATAAACCACCCGCATGTTCATGAAGGCTGAAGTAGTGTCTGTCTGACCTGAACCTGCAGTGTGAACTGGTCAATGAAAGTGAATCCGGTATATATATAGGTACTAGTATGGTGATGGTCATCCACAAGTGCCGGAGCAGGAGCTCCAATAATCAGTAGTGTGTACTCACGGTTACACCATAACTGTTGGACAGTCACCTCTATGATGGACTCGATGATTCGTACCGCTGCTGTGTCACACTTCCTGAGTCTTCACTCCCTGAGTCCGGCCGTCCACGGTGCCTGTATGTGCCGTGTATCCAGTTGCGCCTAATCCCGGCGTGTATCACGGATGCGGGCAGAGCAGCTGCTTCCTGGAGTGAGGGCACGTGTGCAGGTCCTATAGTCTGATAGGAGGCGCTTGCTTCCCAAGCCTCACTGTCAGGATGGGGACACAATAGAAGTCCAGTTGTGTAGATGACACCCCGCACGTCACGGAGCGTTGTGACGTCAATGCATTTCGCTGGGCGTATTCGCTTAGCTTCCTCTGGATGCCTCAGACTGGAGGCAGCTGGCATCCGATGTCAGAATCATTCCATCTCCTGGGCTGAGAGGCATGCCACAAAAAAGAGGCACACTGATGTCTAAAACTTCCATTCTTACCAACTTGTGCAGACACAAAGACCTTCTGATCCATAGTCAGCCCATCTTATTGACTGAGGAAGGCAAATTGAAAACCCCCCACGTGCCACCTGGCCCAAGGCAGCACTGGAATGGACATTGTAAAATGTCCCAATGGGGACAATGCAATTCCTCGCTCATAAAAATACTCCATGACTCTTCATAGGCAGATTGCCATTTTGCAGTTTTGGAAGACCACTTGACATATTTGGGTATGAATCTGTGAAGGATCTTGGAGTAGTTTAAGGGCTTAACTGTTTTTCCTGTTTGATCACTAGTCGACTTAACTTGGAAAAAGGATTTCTAGAACAAGATTGTGATGCTTTGCCAGCTCCTGGCTTACACCTGCGACAATCAAAAACAGTGTTCAAGTAGTGGTAGAGTCTTATTCTCAAAGACCAATTACTGCCACAAAATGTTCAAAAAGTTTGTCACCGCAACTCTCAAATGTCCCTGGTGTTATGAACCGATTGGTATAATAGAAGTATATGGCAGCCAGGTCGATTGACTATAACCAGTACTCATGCTGAACTATCGCCATGACTGTTTGCACAGACTCCACATTAAACCTTTTGTTGTGTATGTACACATTTGATTTCTTTAAACACAGACAGTAGGGAAAGCTCCTGATGCCTTGGGTACTAGAAAGAATGGAGAAAACTCACCAGATCTGTTCAATTTGTGGCACCAGCACTATGGACTTGTTTCAGTATAATTCTTATACGTGATCTTGCAGTAATTCTTTCTTCTTGAGATCTGGTGGTCCTAAATGAAAGGATTTGGTGATTGTACTCCCAGCTAACTGTCTTTGATGTTTGTCGCCCAAACCCTCCAAAAAAGGAGGCTATCCTGGCTCCCACTGAAAAACACTGGTTGGGCCCACCTTCAAAGACTTTCCACATGTCTAGCAACCTGCTCTGGGTTTTGATTCCATGTAAACAAGAAGTTTGAGTGCCCTTCACTGTGATCTGGTAAATTTCAGCCTGGCCTATAAGATTTGTCCTCTTGAACCCTTCTGAAGATCAACTGACTTGAGCAAAAGGAATGCTCCTTCCCTTTATTACACTGTGGCCACACTCTGGACATTTCTTCTGTCACTCACTTTGTCCAACATTTTATCAAACAACCTCCCATTATGGAGAATGTTACAAAGGACTTGTGTGGAAGCTTTAGCCACCCTCCAGTGGCGCCACCACCAGGCTCCTATTGCCGTGACTTAATGCGCCAGCCTTAGAACTTGGTCTATTGAAGCCTCTGCCAAAAGTCAGCAGCCAGGTTCAAGTTCAAGTCCAGAACCATACCCATTCCTGCCGGTTCCCCTTGAATTAAAGGCCATTTTTTGTAATGCTTTAAACATCACAGTTAACGCTAGTCAACAGGCAAAAAACCTGCTGCTGTATAGATTTTCTGCAAGTCTGCAGACCAGTTTTACAACAATCTCTGAGTTGAAAAGATCTTTCTGCTTTCACCTTTCTGAGGTGTTCAGGTGCTTTTTCAATGCGTTTGTCATGTTAGAGATGCGTTCTATAGAGAAAAAATGTCACATGTTCTCCTTCAGTTGACTGTACTGGAACACACCGCACTGGGGTGGCGTAGGCGATTGGAATCCATGGTAAACACTGTTTATGCATTTTTGACTCCAATAAAAACGCATTAGACTGCATCTGGTGTGAACCAGCCTTAGGTCCACTTTCCAATCCGTAGGATTCCTAAAGGTATTGAAAGGCAAAGACACTTGCGCACCAGATGCTGGCAGGCTCCATCGTCTCCTGGAAGTGCGTTGCTTAATACATGCATCAGCCAGCTTCATTGGATAAAGCTTGGAGACCATTGCTGTAAATTGGTCTTCTTATCACATCTCTCCCATTCTTCATCAATGAGCTCAAGTCCATCATTGTGGTATAAGAAGTCCTTCCTTTTTCACATTTGGAAAGATCTACATGCATTTACGATGGTTGGTCCTGCGTCTTGCCTGTGACATGGAAAGTTGCTGCATATGCTTCCTTATCCATTGGCATTTCAGGCAATCCATGCAGATTAATGGCCAATATGCATACAGGGCTTGGCAAGGCATTTACAATTGCGCTGCTTAACCACTTACCAACCTTTTTTACATTTGTTGGTTACAAGCTAAAAACATTTTTTTTGGTAGAAAATTACTTAGAACCCCCAAACATTATATATATTTATTTTTCAAACACCCTAGAGAATAAAATGGCGATCGTTGCAATTCTTTTTGTCACACGGTATTTGCACAGCGGTCTTTCAAGCGCGATTTTTTTTGGAAAATTTTCACTTTTTTGAGTTAAAAAATAAGACAACAGTAAAGTTAGCCCAATTTTTTTGTATACTGTGAAAGAGGATGTTACGCCGAGTAAATAGATACCATACATTACACGGTTGAAAATTGTGCGCACTCGCGGAATGGTGACAAAGTCCGGTACTTAAAAATTTCCATAGGCGACGCTTTAAAATTTTTTAACGGTTACTAGGTTGGAGGTGCAGAGGAGGTCTTTTGCTAGAATTATTACTTACACTCTGTTGATCGCGGCGATACCTCATGTGTGTGGTTTGAACACCGTTTTCATATGCAGGAGCGACTTACGTATGCGTTTTCTTTGCTGTGCGAGCTCGCGGGGATGGTGGCGCTTTATTTATTTATTTTTAAATTTATTTATTTATTGTTAACACTGCTCCTTTAAAAAAAAATTCTGATCACTTTTATTGCAATCACAAGGAATGTAAACATCCCTTGTGATAGTAATATATGGTGACAGGTACACTTTTTGGAGGGCTGGACCCCCCATCCCTCCTTTGCACTTCACAGTATTCAGATCGCCAAAAACAGCGATTCTGAATACTGTCCCTTTTTTAAAATTGGCGCCGTTAGCCGCCGAGTAAACCGGAAGTGACGTTGTGACGTCGCTTCCGGAATTTGCCAAAGGAGACCCAATCGGAGCTGATTAAGGCTTCTATCAGGTCCGAGCCATTGCCACATGAGCTGCTTGAGGAGCGTGAAAGTCGCCCTGTGTGGGAATGCAGGGTGTCCTGGTCTTATGTGTTTGCGTTTAGGGCTTCTGCTCCTAAAATCATGCAAAACACCATACATTGCAGTCCTTGAGCATTCCTCGCTCTTTTGAAGACGTGTCCCATTCCACCCCCTCGTACCTTTGCTAATCTTCTGTGCCTACTGACAGGCATGGTGGGCTCATGCAAAAAAATATGATTCTGTCACCAAGAAAAAACGGGTACACTGTCCCTTTAAGGCCTATCTGCTTTCATCCACAAAAAACAGTCAGAGTGTCTAACCCCCGGGAACACAGCACAGCAGGTGAGCAAACAGCAACAAGTCTTCACCACACAGAGAAAACTGGCAGGACTGCAGAGAGATGGAGAGAAATCAGTTCCTCTGCCAGCTCTAAGACTGTTGCTGCTGCTTGGTGACTGCCAGACGCTACCCCGCGCCCCCGTCCCCCTACCCTCTGACATCATCCACCGCCGCTCTCAGACTGACAACAAAGCCAGGAGAGCGGCATGCTACCTATACAAGACAGGAAAAACCCCAATGGTGACATGTGCACAGTATAGCTATTATATAGGGCGTATATATAATATATAGGGGGCATTTGCACAGTATGAGGTATAGGTACTATATAGGGTGTATATGCATACTATAGGAGGGATAGGTAATATATGGGGTGTATATACGCAGTATAGTTAGTAAATAGGATGTATAGGCCCAATAAGAGCTATAGATAGTATATATTCAATGAATAAAAGGTATAGGTACTGTATAAGGTTTATATGTATAGTATAGGAGGTATAGTTAATATATAGGATGTATATGCACAGTATCGGTAGTAAATAGGGTGTATATTCCCAATATGAGCTATAGATAATATACAGGGTGCATGTGCAAATAAAAGATATGGGTACTATATAAAGTGTGTATGCACTGTATAAGAGGTATAGGTAATATATAGGGTGTATATGCACAGTACAGGTAGTATATAGCGCGTATATGCCCAATATGAGCTATAGATAGTATATAGGGTGCGTACGCATAGTATGATGTATAGGTACTATATAGGGCATATATGCACAGTATAGGATGCATAGGTAATATATGGGGTGTATGTGTACAGAATAGGAGGTATAGGTAATATAGGGTGTAAATGACAGTACAGGTAGTATATAGGGTGTAAATGCACACTATAGGAGATATATGTTGTATAAAGGTTGTATATGGGTAGTATAGATAGTATAAAGGGTGCATATGCATAGTATAAAAGAGTTATATGTACATTATAAGAAGTATAAGAAGTATGTAGGATACATATGCATAGGTATAGGTAATGTATATGGTGTATATGCACAGTTCGGGTAGTATATAGGGTGTATATGCCCAATATGAGCTATAGATAGTATATAGGGTGCATATACATAGTATGAGGTATAGGTACTATATAGGGTGTACTGTATAAGCACACTGTAGGAGGCATTGGTAATAAATGGGGTGTATATAAAATGTATAGTTAGTAAATAGTGTGTATATGCCCAATATGAGCAATAGATAGTATATAGGGTATATATGCAATGTATATATGCAATGAATAAAAGTTACTATAGAGGGTATATGCACAGTACAGGTAGTATTGGGTGTATATGTACAGTATAGGAGGCATAGGTAATAGATGGGGTGTATATGCCTAAATGAGCTATAGATAGTATATAGGGCTATATGCCAAGAATAAAAGGTGTAAGTAATATATAAGGTGTATATTCACAGCACAAGGGGGATAGGCAACAAATAGGGTGTATATGAACAGTATATGTATTAAACAGGGTGTATATGTCCAATATGAGCTATAGATAGTATATAGGGTGCATATGCATAGTATGTGGTATAGATACTATATAGGGTGTATATGGACAGTATAGGAGGCATAGCTACTAGGTGTATATCCAGTTCCCGGCCGCGTGCCGTGTTTTCATGGCGGCAGCCGGGCTGCTGTGCGCGAATCGCCGTAAAAAGACGGCGATTTGCACACGGCTGCTAGGGGGAGCGCACGTGCGCCCACCGCACTCCTGAGGCGTGTGCCCGTGGCTCGGGCAGACCCGATGTCTGCCGGCGAGCCGCGATGAGCGGCCACAGGCAAAGAACGGGGAACCGCCGATGTAAACACGGCGGTTCCCCGCTCTGTTAGTGGGGGCATGAGTGATCTACTGATCCCTGTCACTGGGATCAGTTAGATCTCTCATGCCCATGTTAGCCCAGCCCCCCCACAGTAAGAACACACCCAGGGAACACACTTAACCCCGAGCTCTCCTCCCCCCAGGTTAACCCCTTCACTGCCAATGAAATTTATACAGTAATCAGTGGACATTTAAATTTATGATCACTGAATAAATGTCATTGGTCCCAAAAAAGTGTCACTTTTATCAGCAGGGGGAGAGGTGCCACCCCCTCCCGTCGCTTTCCGGTCATCTCCGCCGCTTACCGATCCCGCTGGCAGCGGCGGAGATGATCCGATCCGCCCCTCCCCCCCCAGTGTCCGTGAGCCGACTGATCGGCTGAAGCCGCTCACTCGGCTCCATAACATGGCGGGGCGGAAATGGCGTCAGAAGTCACGTCCGCCCAACGGTCTTAAAGGGCCCGTTTTTTTTTTTGGGCTGTAATTTTTTTTTAGATTTTTTTTTTTTTTTTGCATTTAAGTGTAAATATGAGGTCTTTTTGACCCCGGATCTCATATTTAACCACTTGCCGACCGCCAATCGGCAATTGACGGCGGCAAAGTGGCTCTGTAACGCGGATCGCCGTCATATGACGGCGGCCGCGTGATCGCGCCCAGTGAGCGCGCACGTGCCGCCGCTTCGATTGCCGCCGGATACCCGCGATGGCCCCCCCGGAGCGAAGGAACGGAGGTCCGTGTATGTAAACACGGACCTCCGTTCTGTGAAGGGGGAAGGGCTGTGATCACAGCCTTCCTGTATACGAAGGCTGTGACCATTTCCCTTCCCCAGCTAGGGCAGTCCCCCCACAGTTAGAACACACCCAGGGAACATACTTAACCCTTAGAGCGCCCCCTGCAGGTTAACCCCTTCACTGCCAATGGCATTTACACAGTAATCAGTGCATTTTTATAGCACTGATCGCTGTATAAATGCCAATGGTCCCAAAAAAGTGTCAAAATGGTCCGACATGTCCGCTGAAATATCGCAGTACCGCTAAAAATCGCAGATCGCCGCCATTAATAGTAAAAAATAAAAAAAAATTAAAAACCCCAAAAATGAATTCTCCTCATCCGTAAACGCGACCACTTTTGCCCAAACCAATCAATAAACGCCGATTGCGATTTTTTTTATCGCAAATATGAGGAAGAATATAAATCGGCCAAAAACAGTGAAAAAATATGTTTTTTTATATTTTTTTTTTGGATTTGTATTTTAGCAAAAAGTAAGAAATTTGTTTTTTTTTTGCAAAATTGTCGCTCTTCTTTTGTTTATAGCGGCGATCAGAAATGACGCAGAGGGGATCAAATAGCACCAAAAGAAAGCTCTATTTGTGGGAAAAAAAGGACGCAAATTTCGTTTGGGTACAACGTCGCACGACCGCGCAATTGTCAGTTAAAGCAACGCAGCGCCGAATCGCAAAAAGGGCTCCGGTCCTAAAGCTGGAAATCCTTCCGGGGCTGAAGTGGTTAAGAGGACCTGTCATGCTTTTATCTATTACAAGGAATGTTTACATTTCTTGTAATAGGAATAAAAGTGATCAAATTTTTTTTAAAAAAAAGAACAGTGTAAAAATAAAAAGTAAAAAGCAAAATAAATAATTAAAAAAGCACTGCGTCCCCACGAGCTCGCGCGCAGAAGCGAACGCATACGTAAGTCCCGCCCACATATGAAAACAGTGTTCAAACCACACATGTGAGGTATTGCTGCGATCGTTAGAGCGAGAGCAATAATTTTAGTACTAGACCTCCTCTGTAGCGCAAAATTGCTAACCTGTAGAATTTTTTAAACGTCACCAATGGAGATTTTTAAGTTGCAAAGTTTGTTGCCATTCCGTGAGCGGACGCAATTTTGAAGCATGACATGTTGGGTATCATTTTACTGGGCGTAACATTATCTTTCACAATGTGGAAAAAAATTGGCCTAACTCTCCCGTGTTCTTATTTTTTAACTAAAAAAACTGAATTTATTAAAAAGCACGCTTGGAAGAGCGCTGCCAAAATACGGCGTGGCAACGTTTTGCAATGACCTCCATTTTATTCTCTAGGGTGTTAGAAAAAAAATATATATAATGTTTGGGGGTTCTAAGTAATTTTATAGCAAAAAAACTGTTTTTAACTCGTAAGCACAGAACCCAAAAAACAGGCTTGGTCTTGAAGTGGATAGATTATATATATATATATATATATATATATATAAAAAACGGGATATCTAATAACTGATATACGTGGAGGATATATGACATATGTATGTCGGATATGTGACACGTGTTTTGTCTTACCGCCTTGGCTCGATCTCACGGTTGTCTGTCGTGTCTATATGGAACACATGTAACGTACATATGACGGATACATATAGACATATGACACGAATATAAAGGTTATCGTACGTATATATTATTATTATAACTATTATATATTAGTTATGCCATGTATATATGGGATACACGGTAGATATTAGGCATATATAATGGATGTGGAGGACATGACACGTATATGTGGAATATATCATGGATATGTAGTATGATCCGTATACGTGGTATATATATATATATATATATATATATATATATATATATTAGATA
>BLSH010402730.1:296525-306526 GCA_018402905.1 Glandirana rugosa | reverse complement strand
ATATCCACATTTTATATAAACTTCTGGTGGTAACAGTGGGTATGCGTGACCAGGAATGGTCTACCTGGTCTGGGGGTAGTGTCTCCGGCCCAGTCGGCCGAAGGCTATAGGTGCCCAACAACCGGTATCATACATTTGTGTGGACCTGTGATGACCAATGACTCACTAGACTGCCCCCTAACACACTGTACTTTGTCTGCCCGTATGGTAGACACAATACGACTGGGCTGGAGACACTACCTCCAGGCCAGGTAGACCATTCTTGGTCACACATACCCACTGCCACCACCAGAACTTTATATAAAATGTGGATGTGACACACGTCTTAATAATCCGTTTACTCATAAAACTGTGGTAGTAGGCTTTCGAGCCTATACAGCTTGGAGTAAGACAACATGCATAAAGAGGATGATGTGGTCAAAATACTCATTTGCCTAATAATTCTGCACACAGTGTAGGTGTAAAATATATTTCAAGACCACCACCGTCACCCATACACACTGGTTCTTACCAGATGGACCGGACCTCCATCACAGAGGTCGGGTCAGCATAACACAGATGGTATGCCCGTCTGTTTCATGTCACACAATCCCCCGTCAGATCACTCAGTAACCAGTAGTGTCCAGGTGTGTTTACATACTATGGCCAACAACCCGTGGATATCGGAAGCCGGCTGACCCGGCCTCTGTGATGGGGGTCTGGTCCATCTGGTAAGGACCAGTGCGTATGGGTGACAATGGTGGTCTTCAAATATATTTTACACCTATAGTCGGAACCATACCCTCATATGGAACACCCTGATGGCGGGTTTTTGAAATAGTGTGTTTACACGTATGGGCATGTTAATGAACTTTCTGAGCGCTGCACCAACATATTATTCCATTTAGTAACATTCCAATTACCTGTGCATAGCTGCTAGATTTTGTTAATTATTCTGTGCTCCAAGCGCAGCTGCTTTTAATTATTAGGTGCCAATTTCTGCCTGAGATTTGGAGCTTTTTTATATATGAATTTAGAGTGGGGAGGCAACACCTAACCCAAAATTCTATCCAGTGGCGGCTGGTGTATAAGGGGTGCTTGGGCGCCACCTCCCCACCGCTGAGAAAGAAAAAAAAAGTTAGCTCTGCCCCCCTGCAGGAGGCACCGGTACATTGACTTTTCTTTTTTTTTCCTCGGCTCCTTGCTGCCAGCTGACAGCAAGTAGTGAGCCGATTGGTCAGTCATTAAAGTCTATGTGTGTGCGCTGAACAGGTGCACACACATAGTCTGATTGGCTGCCCCCTGAGCCATCAGAGCCAATGACTCTCTGTCATTGGATGCTGTTGGCATGGGCGGGACTACGGCGGACGTGCTGGCTGCGTGATTACTCACGTAGGCACAGCACTCTGCCTGGACTGCCAGCATGCTCTCCGCTAGCGATGCCTCTGCATATTGTCACTGCTCTCCACATGCTGATCTCTGCAACACTGCCAGCCTGCCTCCGAGGGGGGCGGGGGGTGTTGACTGTATACCCTATCTGGGAACCTGTGTACTGCTACCTGGGGCTCTGTATACTGCTACCTGGGGCTCTGTATACTGCTACCTGGGACCTTGTATACTTCTATCTGGGACCCTGTATACCGCTACCTGGGACCTTGTATATTGCTACCTGGGGCTCTGTATACTGCTACCTGGGACCTTGTATACTGCTACCTGGGACCCTGTACACTGCTATCTGGGACCCTGTATACTGCTATCAGGGACCCTGTATACTGCTACCTGTGGCTCTGTATACTGCTACCTGGGACCTTGTATACTGCTACCGGGGACCCTGTATACTGCTATCTGGGACCCTGTATACTGCTACCTGTGGCTCTGTATACTGCTACCTGGGACCTTGTATACTGCTACCTGGGACCCTGTATACTGCTACCTGGGACCTTGTATACTGCTATCTGGGGCTCTGTATACTGCTACCTGGGACCTTGTATACTGCTACCTGGGGCTCGGAATACTGCTACCTGGGACCTTGTATACTGCTACATGTGGCTCTGTATACTGCTACCTGGGACCCTGTATACTGCTACCTGGGACCCTGTATACTGCTACCTGGGACTCTGTATACTGCTACCTGGGGCTCTGTATACTGCTACCTGGGGCTCTGTATACCCTATCTGGGACCCTGTATACTGCTATCTGGGACCCTGTATACCCTATCTGGTGACTGTATACCCTATCTGGGACCCTGTATACTGATATATGGTGACCCTGTATACTGTGATATGGTGACTGTATACTGCTATCTGGAGCTCTGTAAACTGCTATATGGTGACTCTGTATACTGAGATATTTTGACTCTGTGTACTGTTATCTGGGGCTCTGTATACTGCTATCTGGTGACTCTGTATACTCCTATCTGGTGATGCTGTATATACCACTATCTGTGATGCTGTATATCCTATCTGGTGATGCTGGGCTGTATACTCCTGACACAAGGGGTGGAAACTATAATCGGTGGGGCTTATGAGAAGTGAGATGGGTCAAAAAGGAAGGGTGTGGTCTGGCGCTCCCCCACCCTAAAATTTCACCAGCCACCACTGATTCTATCTTTTAGTAATATATCCCAAGGTTTCTTAACAATCTTCTCTGCCTTTATATTTTACACATTGTAATCTAACATAATCCTCAATTCATATGTCTCCCTTACGATACCTCCTGATTGGAAGGAGTGAGTGTTTCCCTGAGAGCAGCAAGAAAGGGAGTACATGGACTGGACGGTCTTTGTTACAAAATGACCCATCCCAGGAGGGGGAGGAGGAGATCTATCGTGTGAGATCAGCAGGAAAGACAGCATATGAGCTCTGTTTTTCTGAGGTGAGCAGGCATTTCACCCGGTGAAGGGATTACGCTTTTGATTATGTAAAGGAAGATTGAAGAGCACTGAAGGGGAAATTATTTGTTCATGGACTTTTCATTTGTGTTTGGTTTATGCACTGTTTATGAGGTATATTGTATTTGATTATCACTGTTTATAGAATTGATCAGTAGCGCTGCACTGTATTAAGTTGTATATATCTCTGATTTTAGTGTGGTTGAATCACTAAGTAGCGTAAAGCAGCAACTAATAGATATATAAAGGTTTGTTCATGCAGAGATTAAGTATTTATAAGAGCAAAAGGACATTTTTTTGCAGGTAGCGCTGATTGCTCACTCAATATTCATAGTTACATTGTTTCACATTTCAATCAGCAGCAACCATGGATGTATTTAATTTATTAGATCACAGAGATATTAATGTAGATGAGGTGTTCTCAGGTAACACTAATGGGAATCAGGTGGGGGATCTCAAACACTCTTTTAGAAAATTAAATAATATATTTGAAAAAAAGGTGAGAGCCTGGTGGCATATAGCCTCATTTGAATGATATATAGAGGAGGGAATGGTCCCCCAGAAGTTTAGGTGGGAAGTGTCCCCGAAAGACGGTTTAGTGGATGATGAATCCATTAAGGAATGGTATTTATTTTTTATTAATAAAGGTATAGAGCTGCTGAAATTTTTATCAAAAAGGAAACAACGTAATATTAAAAATATTGATGTACAAGTACAAACTTTAAAATATCTTGTTGAACCCCATAAAGATGAACCTGAATGTATTAGAGCATCAGGAGAATTAAAGGTTAACAATGAAAAATGGGAGAAGGAAGTGAAGGAGAAAAAAAAGGAAAATGTTTCTGAGAGATACAGGTGACTATAGGGATAAAAAGATGTTCAAATGGCAATTAAAATTAGAGGAATTAGAAACTCCAGTGCAGGGTGCCCCTCCTAATATGAAGGAAGGAAGTGGTGCGTCTATACAAGTATAAACCCAGAGAGGCTCCACTCAACCACAAACTAATAATGAGCCAAGGAACGGACAGTGGTATAATTGCCCATATGAGCAGTATAACAATTATAATAATGGGAATAAATCCTATAATACCCCTAGAGGACAGAGAAGACCTCATAATAAAGGTTTTAATAGGGGAGGTTTCAATGGCAAAATACCCTTCAGATGAGGTAACAATGGGTACCCCCAAAAGACCCCATATTACCCCCCTTAACAGGGATATAGATAGAACTCCTCAAAGTTATGAGGGGTCCCAACAAGGAGGTTATGCCCCACAGTGGAATAATAGGTTAGCCCCATTAGAGATATGTGAAGATGAACTATATAGGGGGGATTTTGTAGGACCAATGAGGACATCCAGGAGGGGGGGGGGTCAGGGGGAACCATACAGTGGAAACACATCTGGAGTAGAAGGAAGAGACAGAGGGGAAGGAGCGCAGGGTAGAGGCTCCAAAAAAAGAAAATACCAGTAGGGGAAGGGATTTTAACCTAAGAGGAGTACCACTCAGTACCAATGAAATGAAAGTTTAAGAAAAAGGCTTAAACTTTGCCCTGGTTAAGAATTTAAATATGTTTGACATGCATGTTAACATTCTATAATATGTAAGGACCTTGAACATAAAAAAATATTTTCTCTCCAAACCTGCAGCCACACCAAGTCAGGTGGTGGTTAATTACAACATACATTTGAGAGATAGATTAACGTTCAATCCATCCAACTCGGATAAAAAATTCATAGAGGTTTTCAAAAACATGGTGGTGAATGACCTTGAGAAATTGCAGATTAGAAAATTGAATGATCCGGAACATATCAAAAGAGGAATTAGATCCCTAGAGAAGAAAAAAAGAATGTGGTTATTAGGCCCGCGGATAAGGGGGGGGATTGTTTTAATGTCTAAAACATACTATAAAAATGAGATGGAAAGACTACTTTAAGACAGAAATGCATATAGGCTGCTGAGTGGTAATCCAGTAAAAACATATAAAGATGAATTATCCAGGTAAAAAGAGGAGTTAAGAAAAAGATTCTCAATGAGAAGGAAGCTGAATATTTGAATTTGATGGCATGTAATATATTTTCTACCTAAAATTCATAAGGATAGGAGCAACCCTCTGGGGAGACCCATTGTGAATGGGGTGGACTTCCTGTCTTCAAGAGTAGGCCATTAACTAGATATATTTTTACAACCTTTAGTTACATCAACCCTGCTTATGTTAAAGATACTAAGCATTTCTCTTGGATACATTAGTATAGACGAGTCTTCATATTATCTGGTGAAGGCCGACATCGGCTCTCTATATACTATTATTGAACATGCTGATGCTATGCAGTCAGTTAAATGAGCACTGGAGAGCTCAACATTAGAAAGGAAACATCGTAAATACCTATTGGATTGTCTGACATTTGGGCTCCATCATAATTATTCCTGGTATGGCAATAGATACTTCCTGCAGACCACTGGAGTTGCTATGTGAGCTTGCTTTGCTCCCAGTGTGGCAAACTTATTTTTGGCACACTGGGAGTCGGAGGTGGTATGCAACAATAAACCCAATGAATTAATATGCTACAAAAGATTTATAGACAATCTGTTCATGATTTGGAGGGGAGACGAGCCAGGTCTCCTCTCCTTCATGGACAGATTAAATTGCAATGATAAGAATATCACATTATCATGGAAGTATGAGAAGCCATATTATTGTTCTAAATTTTAGAACAATAATATGGCTCTATGCGGCTGCAATAGACTTTTCCTATACAAGTTGGAGATGATTTTGGAACAATAATATGGCTCTATGCAGCTGCAATAGACTTTTCCTATACAAGTTGGAGATGATTTTAGAACAATAATATGGCTCTATGCGGCTGCAATAGACTTTTCCTATACAAGTTGGAGATGATTTTAGAACAATAATCTTTCCCTTAAAGCAACAGACTCTACCTAGTCCAGTCAGATCGTTCTGTGCAGCAGGATGAGGTCTGCAATCTGTCCCTCAAAGCGGCAGTACTAGTATCTTTCCCTAGTCCACAATTAGATCGTTCAGTAATGCAGGATGAGATGTTCTGCAATCTGTCCCTCACAGAGCCAGCAGCATCCTCTCCCTAAACTATCCTGAGAGCATATGACATGCAGCACGGTGACTCCAGCCCCATATAGAGGCTGGGTCACATGATGCACTGGCCAATCACAGCCATGCCATTAGTAGGCATGGCTGTGATGGCTTCTAGGGAAAACCAGTGAAACACTTGTTGATTGGCTGCCCTTGGCAGCTGTTCAACACGTGGAATAAAATACCAGAACCCCGGACCCGAACCCGGACTTTTTTTGAAAAGTCCGGGGTTCGGGTCCAGGTCCCAGACACCCCAAAGTTCGGTACGGACCCAAATGTTACAGTCGCTCAACTCTAGTAGAGAAGATTGTTAAAAAACATTGGGATATATTACTAAAATATATGATTTTGGGTCAGGTGTTGCCACCCCACCCTAAATTCATATATAAAAAAGCTCCAAATCTCAGGCAGAAATTGGTACCTGGTATTTTGGATCCACCTATTGCTAAGATGGGAACACGGATGCCCTACTAACTGGTTTCTACTCATGTGGTAGATATTTAGCATATAGAACTGCATGGGGATGTAATGAGAAAAAAAAAGAAAAGAGTTTACAGCAACAGCTATGGGTAAGACCCAAAAAAATAAAGATTTTATAATTTGCTCATTAAATGGAGTGGTGTATTGCTCTTGTAAATTCCAATATGTGGGTTGTACTTCAAGACCACTATTGGTAAGGGTACGAGAGCATATTAATAATATTAAAAAGGGTAAGAAGGACCATAGTGTCTCAAAACATTTTAGGGAGGTCCATAACAGAAAACCAAAGGGTCTTAAACTCTGGGGAATTGAGAAAGTAAAACAGCATTGGAGAAGAGGTAACTTTATACAATACTTGAGCCAATGTAAATCCCTTTGGATTTATGAGACCCAGGTCTTGTCTCCAAGGGGGTTGAATGTTGACTTTGATCTTAACTGTTTCATTAGCAATGGTTAGTGGATTGTGAGATATTTTGGTAGACTTTTTCCCTTGGTTTGATTGCATAGAAATGAGGTGCATTATAGAGAAATAGGCCTTACAATTAGTTCCAGTAGCAGCTGGTGTATAAGGGGCGCTTGGGCGCCGCCTCCCCGCTGAGAAGGAAAAAAAAAAGTCAGCCCGGCCCCCTTGCAGGAGGCGCCGGTATATTGACTTTTCTTTTTTTTTTCCTCGGCTCCTTGCTGTCAGCTGACAGCAAGTAGTGAGCCGATTGGTCAGTCATTAAAGTCTATGTGTGTGCGCTGAACAGGCGCACACACATAGTCTGATTGGCTGCCCCCTGAGCCATCGGAGCCAATGACTCTCTGTCATTGGATGCTGTGGACGGGGCGGGACTATGGAGGATGTGCTGGCTGCGTGATTACTCACTCAGGCACAGCACTCCGCCAGGACTTCCGAGCAGACTGTCCACACGAGGAGAGGAGGACAGTCCACTGCCAGCTGTCTGCACACTGTCAGCATGCTCTCTGCAAGCGCTGCCTCTGCATTCTGTCAGCCCGGTCTCCGCATGCCGATCAATGCAACATTGCCAGCCTGCCTATTAGATGGGGTAAGTGCGGGACTTGTCCGGACTTCGGGGGGGGCTTGGTGACTGTATACCCTACCTGGGACCCTGTATACTGCTATCTGGGACCCTATATACTGCTATCTGGGGCTTTGTATACCCTATCTGGGGCTCTGTATACCCTATCTGGGACCTGTATACTGCTATCTGGGGCTCTGTATACTGCTATCTGTGACTCTGTATACAGTTCATTTGGAACATGAATGGGTGGACATAGCATCAAGCGAGAACTTGCTCTATTTGGCTGCTTCGTTGTCCTTATGAAGTGGGCGGACTCACATATAATTCTGATGGCTGAGGAGTAGCTTGTTAGGTTTCCATGGTAATAGCTATCGATATAGGGGCTAGCGCCATAGGGCTTTCCCATCCTACTGAAGAAGCCAATCAGGTGGCGCCATGCGTATAGGAGGGAGGAGCCCAGCCCATTGAGTCACAGAGACACTGCTAATGCTGCCAAGTGGTGAGCTCCCTGACACCCGCTGACATGTTAACAATGCTTGTTTTATTGTATTTCTCGTAAGTGTAACTTTATAAGAAGGGCATTTAAATAAAGAGTTTTATACAGAGAGTACTATCGAGATGCCTTTTTATTACATGTGGTGAATTAGGTGAATAATGAGCGATCAAATCCATGATTGGAAGGAGTGAGTAAGAGTAGAGTAAGAGAGTACACGGCCTGTATGGTCTTTGTTACGAAGTGACCCATCCCAGGAGGAGGAGGAGGATATCCAACGTGTGAGATCAGCAGGAAAGACAGCATATGAGCTCTGACTTTCTATTGTGAGGTGAGCAGGCATTTCACCCGGTGAAGGGATTACGCTTTTGATTCTGTAAAGGAAAATTGAAGAGCACTGAAGGGGAGATTATTTGTTTATGGACTTTTCATTTGTGTTTGGTTTATGCACTGTTTATTAGATATAATATATTTGATTATCACTGTTTATAGATTTGATCAGTAGCGCTGCACTGTATTAAGTTGTATATATCTCTGATTTTAGTGTGGTTGAATCACTAAGTAGTATACAGCAGCAACTGACAGATATATAGAGGTTTGTACACGCAGAGTTTGAGTATTTATAAGCACAAAAGGAAATCTTTTTGCAGGTAGCACTGATCGCTCACGCTATATGCATATATACAAATATATGTTACAGATGGTCATTGAAATTGAAATATAGATTAGTGGGTAATCACGGTTTCTGGCCTTAAAAAGTTGCAAAAAGTTGAAAAAATGCATTTCTGGGAATTTGCTTGGAAGGTACTGCAATGGAGTCCAAGAGAATTTGGTGGTACAGTCACATCTGAGTCTATATGTAGTATAACCTGTGAACTTCCTCAAAGAAATAAGAAACCAGCGCTAGACTTTTTGACTTTCAAGGGGGTACACATTCTTTATTGGAGACCAAGGTGGAGATGTAAACTAGTCAGAATTTTTGCTTTTAGGGAATGGAGTGATGGTGCTTGAACCTTGAGATATCATTTGGTGATGGATTTGTATTGATCTTGTTGTTATTATTATACTGATGGTATCACTGTAGAACATTCCAATGATAGGGAGGCAGCTTCTACACACTGAAGAGGTAGCACATTCACCTTGTTGTGATGGAAAAATTGGGATCTGGAATGGAAGCTCTGCACCAAAATATCCATGTTCAAAATGAAGTTTACTCCAAACATAAATTGTGCATAAAATACAAAGCATTTTGGGGGTCAGATACCACCCCCTGCATCAGGGATTTTTGAAATAAAAACACAAAGTATAAGGATATAGGAAGTAATGTTTTTTGACAATAGTATAATGGTACAGCAGTGTCAAAAACCCATCATTTCTTGAGTCGTTTTACTTTATCTCTAAATGTATCTCTCTGGCTACCTTCTTTAGGATACATATCATTGGAATCTGCTGATGATGATTCTAAATATTCCAATGCTAGTCTAGATAGGAATCTATGGCACTGAAAGCAAAATGATGCTGATGCCAAGGGGGTAATCCAATTTATAGGCCTGCCAATCCAATAGACTTGTACTCTTGGCAGCTACTCTACATTTCTAGTAATGATTTCCTTCAACAATCAGGTAAGTTTCTGTATGTTTGCTGGAAGGACACATAGTTTAGAAAAATACTTTACAGTAGTCTATTTATGTCTAAATATGTGAGTCTTGGGTGAAAGTTGTTTGAATCTTGTGTGAAGATATTTATAAATAGACCCCTTTATCACCAGTTTGAAAGTCTATAAAGACTGCTAAGGAAGGAAATAAATATTATACAGCATGAGGGAAAATGTATATACAAATACAAGAGGAGGGCAAGTATAAAAGGTTGGATGCTATCCTAAAACCAAAAAATAAAAAAAGATTTCTCCAATATGTATTTAAAATGTAGATTCAACATCAAGTTAAAATATTTTTTTTCTCCTGTTAAAGCCAATTGGACTAAGCTTTATAAGAGTTTTTGGCTTCTTTAACTTCTTTTTTTTTTTTT
>BLSH010402730.1:263325-277877 GCA_018402905.1 Glandirana rugosa | reverse complement strand
TAATCTATCTCAGGATGCAGGATCAGGTCTTAAAATGTCTCAAATCTGTCCCTCACGCAGTCAGCTACCTCTCCCTACACTAACCCAAGGAGCATGTGACTGCAGCACTGTGACTCCAGCTTATAAAGAGGCTGGGTCACATGATGCACCGGCCAATCACAGCCATGCCATTAGTAGGCATGGCTGTGATGGCTTCTAAGGGCAAACCAGTGAAACGCTTGTTGATTGGCTGCCCTGCAGCTTCTCAACACGTGGAGTAAAATAGCAGAACCCCGGACCGAACCCGAACGATTTTTGAAATGTCCGGGTCCGGGTCCGTGCCACGGACACCCTAAAGTTCGGTACGGACCCGAACGTTACAGTCCGGGTTCGCTCAACACTAGTTACTAACTCCTCTAACCTTTGACTAGATCTATCATGCTAATTCCCTAGATCTGCATTCTGCCATGAATACATATTATTGGTTTTAAAGTCATGCTGGTCTCTTTTACATTTTTTTACTTTCTTTTTTTGAGTATCTTTATCTATCTTTTCTAATTTCTTTATAATGTTGATGTTAAAATCTTTTAATTCTTGTTGGTCTTTTATGGGTTCTAGTTTCAGGCGGATACTGTCAATCTCCGCCTGGAACCTAGTTAGTTTGATTTTTTTCCTTTTTAATACCAGGACTTGTAGTTCTCTTCCCACCCGGTTAAAGAACTCAGTCCATTCGTCCATAAATTCTTTCTCAATCAGACCATCCTGTGGCATGACCTCCCACCTCATACTTCTAAAAAGTAGGTGATTTTGCAAATAATGTTCGAATGTGAATATGTCCCACCACACTTTGACTTGCTTCTCTAGTAGGATATCTAATTTTTTTAGTAAAGCATGACTATCATCATGGGTATCACCCAGCTCATCTGGGTTAATTGAAAATATGGTTTCTCTATTAATCTGTCTATTGTTTAGGAAACTGAAGGCTTCCATGGCAGCTGATGGTAATAAACTTCAATCACAATATACCAGATCCCAAAATAATTAATTGAAACAATCCCACTAATAGGATCTATCCACCGCGCCCAATGGTTGTTCAAAAATACATGTAAATCAATGTTCATAAATAGCGGCCGCTTTTATCTGTAAACAATGTATCTTTCTCAATATGTGAATAAATATATCCAAACACTAGCAGTGCTGAAAAGGTTATATAAAACCATGTCCATTGATGAAATAACATAGATTCACGTTGTTCATATGGCTGATGAACTGTTTGTACAAAAACACTGATGGATGCGTTCAATGAATTCCACTTCATTCAGTATTTTCTCTGCCTTATTCTCTCTTAGCTCTGCTTCACTCATTAGGAATCGCACTTACCGGAGAGTATTGCCTTGCATTCTCTTGCTCAGCACAATAGGCTGTTTTAATTATCCATACATTTGCCAATCTTTCTCCTCCAATTTCTTCTAGTGGTTCCTAAGTCACGTCCTTATCCTCTCCCAGTTAGATTCATATCATGTGTAGGGAAAAGAGATACAAGCT
Source organism: Glandirana rugosa (assembly GCA_018402905.1). Classification (NCBI taxonomy): domain Eukaryota; kingdom Metazoa; phylum Chordata; class Amphibia; order Anura; family Ranidae; genus Glandirana; species Glandirana rugosa. The sequence continues at coordinate 276,353 of BLSH010402730.1, read as the reverse complement.
AGATAGTGTGTTATCGTTTAAAAACAATTTTATTCCTTAAAAAACACACATTGGTACTCACAAACAGCGCCTGTCACGCTGGCAGATAGCTCGTAAAACAGCTGATGGGTAGCGTATCTGAGCCAGTGATTACACTCCCCGCTGCTCGTATTAAGGTCCACACTTCGGGTTAATGGTGACTTTCCCCGCTGAAACACGATAGCAGTCCACACTCCAAGCGCTCTGCCGACCCGCAGCGAACCTCTGGGTGTGATAGACCACCTAAACTCCAAAAATCCACGTTCAATCCTCAAAATAGCAATAATCATCATATAGAAGTATTTAAAACTTTAGTTATAAATGATCTAGAGAAATTACAACCAAAAAAACAAGTAAATCCCCAACATATTATACAAGGGGTAAAACAGTTAGAAAACAGAAATGACATCATTATCAGACCGGCAGACAAAGGAGGGGGTGTGGTGGTTCTAGACAAAGATTTTTACCACAACCAACTCCAAAGTATGCTGTCTGATCATCTAACATACAAGAGATTAACCAAAGATCCGACTGACGTGTATGCAAAACTTTTAAAAGAGTTGGTTGATATGGGATCTAGGACAGGAGCTTTAAATAAAAAAGAGTCTAGATATTTGGTGCAGGTGGCGCACCGAATACCAATCATCTACACTCTACCTAAAGTTCACAAAAATGCACAGAATCCACCAGCACGACCTATTGTGAACTGTATAGGGTCAGTGACAGCCCGATTGGGCGAATACTTAGACAAATTTCTGCAACCCAGTGTCCAATCCACACGGGCATATTTAAAAGATACTAAAGACTTTCTTCAATTATTAAACAAGGTAGAGATAAAGGGTAATGAGATCATCCATTTAGTAACAGCTGACGTGGCATCGCTGTATACTGTGATACAGCATGACGATGCTTTGTTAGCACTAAATTGGGCCTTGAGTCAAAGAGATGACATTCCATTTGCTCAAAAATCTTTCCTGGGTAAATCCCTAGAATTCTGCATCTCCCACAGTTACTTTTGGTACCGGGGGTTCTTCTACTCGCAGCGGGTTGGCGTTGCTATGGGCGCTAAATACACCCCTAGCATCGCCAACCTGTTCATGGCCGAGTGGGAGGACAGGACGATATTTTGCCGAGATATCCCACAATTAAAATTCTATAAGAGGTTTATAGATGACATCTTTCTAATATGGCAAGGTTCAAAGGATACTTTGGATAATTTCCTACAGAATCTGAATAGTAATAATCAAAGCATACGTTTGGAATGTTTGTCAGATACTAAAAGAATACACTTTCTGGATGTGGATATTGAGATCATTAATCAAAAAATAGAAACTAGGGTATATTTTAAACCCACAGATAGAAATTGTTATCTTCCAGTTGGCAGTGGGCACCACCCGGCATGGATAAGGAATATCCCGAAAGGGCAATTGATGCGGGTGAGACGCAATTGCAGTCGGATAGAGGATTATAGATCTCAGGCTAATATACTCAAATCAAGATTTAGAGAGAAAGGATATGCTAAATCAACTTTGGAAGAAGTAAGCAAACAAGTAGAATTAGTACCCAGAGATCATTTTCTTGAGAACAAAAATAAAGAGTTGGGTAATATGGCAGACTCCTATCAGTGGAAATTTATTTCAGATTTTCATTGTCAGTACAAGGAAGTAGAGGAGATTTTTAAACGTCATTGGTATGTGTTGAGTTTAGACAAACATCTGGGACCTTTACTACCTCAGGACCCTAAATTCATTTATAGAAAAGCCCCCATGTTTGGGGACAGGGTAGTCAAAAAGATACTAGATGCCCCGACCCTACAAAAATTTCAGGGAAACATCACAGGTTTTTATGCTTGTAGAAGGTGCAAACCCTGTGGCACGGTTAAAAATATAAATAGAGGGCTTACTTCAGTAACCAACGGTGAGGGAAAGTCATTCTCTATAAAAGAATTTATAACTTGTAATTCTACATTTGTCGTGTACATGCTGTGGTGCCCCTGTGGTTTAATTTATATAGGAAGAACCAAAAGACAATTAAAAGTGAGAATAGGTGAGCACATTACCAACATAACTAAAGGTTATAAAGAACACAGCGTGTCTCTCCATTTCAGGCAACACCATAATAGAGACCCGTCATTGTTACAGTTTTGTGGCATTGACGTGGTCTATCCAGCATGGCGCGGATCCAACTGGATCCGCGACCTCTCGCAGCGAGAAACGAAATGGATTTTTTTAATGAAGAGTCTTGCTCCCAGAGGCATGAATATAGAACTTGATATAAACGCCTTCATCATTGATTTCTGAATATGAGCATTAGATTAATAAAGTAGCCAAAATTATGATAATTATCCTGAAGTAACAGTGACACTGTAAAACATATAGTGTTCAGAACCAGCATTCTGGATATTTTCTGCATTGACAATGGCTAGCTAATATTTCAAACAAAAAAAAAAATATATATATAATTTAAGTCATGTTTGGATTAAGGGGTGCTCCATGCATGGATGCATGCATGCGCACATATTATGTATGTGTATATGCACATTGTCATATGCAATATTAATCCTATAATTTGACTTTTATAACTTTATAATTAAAACGCACAATTCCTCGGATTCATAGCGGGTAAACTGAGTAGCTAAATTTATTTGAAAACAGGGTATAGGACTGTGTAATCCTATACACTATGTAACAATTTATGATGTCTGGCTATAAGCGTGCACGACTGTCAGCTGATAGAAACTAAAGATTAGCAAACAGTGTTGTTCTATGTAATATTCACTGCTCAGGTTTTTTATTTTCCATATATATAAAATGTTTTTTGTGGTAATGTAATAGGTGCTATCAGATCATGTATTTCGCGTATTATATTGGAATAGATAATTGTGAATTGATGATTATTTTACAGAGAATTTTTAAATGAAATGTGTGATATTAAATAATTACATACCGGATGATAGTGTTTCTGAGCAGTGTGGGGACACCCGTACCGCTGATCCCTCCCTGATGAGTGATCAGATGGGGGAGGGATTTACAATATAACAATGGAGATTGCCAGCCGTACACCGTGTCACGGTAGAAGTCTTCGGACGAAACGCGTCTGACACGGTGCACGGCAATTCGGTTTAGGTGGTCTATCACACCCAGAGGTTCGCTGCGGGTCGGCAGAGCGCTTGGAGTGTGGACTGCTATCGTGTTTCAGCGGGGAAAGTCACCATTAACCCGAAGTGTGGACCTTAATACGAGCAGCGGGGAGTATAATCACTGGCTCAGATACGCTACCCATTAGCTGTTTTACGAGCTATCTGCCAGCGTGACAGGCGCTGTTTGTGAGTACCAATGTGTGTTTTTTAAAGAATAAAATTGTTTTTAAACGATAACACACTATCTAGCTTGTATCTCTTTTCCCTAAACATGATATGAATCTAACTGGGAGAGGATAAGGACGTGACTTAGGAACCACTAGAAGAAATTGGAGGAGAAAGATTGGAGAATGTATGGATAATTAAAACAGCCTATTGTGCCGAGCATGAGAATGCAAGGCAATACTCTCCGGTAAGTGCAATTCCTAATGAGTGAAGCAGAGCTAAGAGAGAATAAGGCAGAGAAAATACTGAATGAAGTGGAATTCATTGAACGCATCCATCAGTGTTTTTGTACAAACAGTTCATCAGCAATACGAACAACGTGAATCTATGTTATTTCATCAATGGACATGGTTTTATATAACCTTTTCAGCGCTGCTAGTGTTTGGATATATTTATTCACATATTGAGAAAGATATAAATGCAAGAGGCCTTAATCACCCTGCTAAGCGCAGATCATTATGGAAAGAAGCTACTCAGGAGAACTGCGACATTCTCTGTGTTCAAGAGACGCATTTTGCTACACAGGTCGCACCTAAATGTTCCCATCCTATAGATTCCCACATATATTCATGGCAAACGCGGAAGTGAAAAAGAGAGGGGTTATGATAGGCATAAAAGATTCAGCCTTTAAGCGTCACGATCAGTGAACCCACAGGGCCGCTACCTTATTCTGGTTTGCGATATTAATGCTACTGCTTACACGGTAGTAAATATTTATTCACCAAATAAACACCAAACCAGATTTCTTAATCGAGTACTCTCTTGCTATGCGGAGACTTTAACTTACCACCAGATCCTTGCATGGACTCTACTACCCAATTGACCAGAACACAACGTTCATTGCAGCCTCTGTTACACTCCCACAAACTATATGACGCCTGGAGATGCATACATGATATACAAAAAGACTTTTCCTCGGCCCACAGGACTTATACTAGACTAGATCTTTTCCTAACGGATAAATGGTTGCTACCTAAGGTCAAATCCTCAAAAATTAACAATATAACTTGGTCTGACCACGCCTTGGTATCTCTACAAATTACTGATACCCATAATGTCAGCCCCACTTTTGTATGGAGATCCAATCCAAGACTGCTGAAGTGAACAGTACAGAACTTTACTCACGAAAGAATTGATTGAATTCTTTGAGAATAACACCCATTTTGTTTCTGATCTATTTATCATATGGAATGCGCAGAAGGCATTTATGAGGGGTCTCCTTATCAAATATGGAGCGAGGGCTAAGAGGCAGAGGGGGCGGCAAATACAGGAAATTATTGCTAACATCCAAATCCTAGAAACACAAAATAAGACGAATCCATCTCTGGTTACTTCAGATCAGTTGAGCAAATTAAGACATGAGCTTAGAGTTCTCCTTGTAAACGACTTTGAAAAAGCGTCTAGGAGATTAAAAATGATGTATTATGCTAGCGGCAACAAAGCTGGGAAATTACTAGCAACACGCCTTAAGGGTCAGAGACATAAAACCACAATTCCATATATAATACACCCAGGAAATCAATCTAAACTATACCACCCACAGGCCATTGCTGACGCATTCAGCTTATATTACGGTTCACTATACAATCTACACAAAGACCTAAGTGTCTCCCAACCTTCATCAGAAACAATCTCTAAATTCTTAGAGCACATAAACTACCACACTTGACAGGTGCACAACTAGACAAGGTAAATTCACCATTCAGTTTAAATGAAATATCTCACACTATAGATTCGCTACCCAATAATAAATCTCCAGGGCCGGATGGGTTTACCAGGGAATATTTTAAAATATTCAAGAATATCTTATCTCCACACCTTTTGGAAGTGTATAATCAAGCCGTCTCCTCCTCCTCTTTTCCCTCTGAGATGTTGAAAGCTATGATTGTGGCACTGCCGAAGCTGGGAAAGGACCCTAACACACGACAAAATTTTTGCCCCATTTCATTGCTTAATAACTACTTGAAGGTATATGCAAAGTTACTAGCAAATCGATTAGTAGATATGCTACCAGTACTTATTCATCCAGATCAATCTGATTTTACAAAAGGCAGGCAAACGGCAGACGCCACTAGACATTTAATAAATATTATCCACCTATGTAAGCACACACCCTATAAGGGACCATTAACCCCATTAAGGTTCCCTTTATCTGCTATATCACTCCTAATTCCAGGTTTATCTTTGCATAGTTGGAACAAGAAAAAGGAACTAACGTTAGATGACCTATATGTGGGCCCTGCATTTAAAACGTTCCGAACGCTCCAGTTGGAGTACTCCATCCCACAAAATGAATATTATAAATACATGCAAGTGTCGCATCTGATCACACATTCTAAAAATTTGAAAACTTACTTACCCTGGCAAATTGCTCTATACCTCTCCAATACTAATACTAAGACTAAAGGAATATCAGTAATGTACAGGCACTTGCACAACAAACAGACATTTTCTAAACTCCCTAACATACAGGCCTGGGAGAGAGACCTTGGAATGGAGTACTCTGACGAACAGTGGCAAAAGGCAATGGCCATAACATATGCTTCAACTAAATGTGCTAACCTATGGGAGCTTTAGCAAAAAATGATGCTCCGCAGGTATCTATGGATAGCCAAATTTCTAGCAGATGCATCCGCAGAATGCTGGAGGGGATGTTGGAGACCAGGTACGTTAACACACATTCTCTGGTCATGTCCACATATTTCTAGCTACTGGAAGTCCATATTTGATCTTATAGGGAGTCTCCTGGGCACTAGCCTAGCGCCAACACCAGGGCTGGCCTTACTTTCATTAGTTATAGAAACTACACCACCTAAAATGAGAACTATAGTGTCCCACATCCTTCTAGCGGCCCGCCTCACTTTGGTCAGACACTGGAGAGAAACCAGGGTACCCTCCATGGCTGAAACTATGTCGCTGGTCAATATACACAGTACATACAAAATAATGTTTGCACACAGCAAGGGGGTAAACCATGGAGTAGTTGAACTTTGGCTTCCCTGGACAAAATGGTACTCACAGATAGGTAATGCCCTAAATGTATCATACCCTTAATAGCTTTAACCTATGATGAAACAAATTAAGGGGCGATGGAACACTTGGTCGAATTATTCGATCCAACCACTTCAAGATTTTCGGGTTCAGTTTTCCTTTTGTGAATGCATGATTATGTCTGACAACCTTATTTTCTCACAGCTCTTCATTTCTCTCTTTTTTTTTTGGTTATGTTATAAGTCCAAATGGAATTCTTGTACGAGGCTAAGGCTCGCGGAACATACATGGGCTCGGTCACAGTTTGCTCCCAGATGGGGTACTGAGCTTATGGGGGTTCTGCTATGCCTTCAGGTGGAGGATCACCATGGATAATGGGGTCCTTCCAAGTGTAAACTAAGTGAAGTATACCCACCTGCACTTATCCGTATAATGCATAATGACTTTTGGAATGTTTGTATACCATTTGTATTTCCTTTGTTCTTTTTTCCTGTGCTTATAAGTGAAATACCAATAAAAACTATTGAAATTAAAAATATAGAAGAAAGACTAGAGATGTTCAATGTCTAGCGATAGGTGGATAGAGCATGGTAAACGTAGGCATCTTGTTAAAGGTTTAAATATCTCTTATTTTGTTTTTTATATGTCTTTGTATGTTGGATCAGAGGTGCCTGTGTGTACCTTTTACAAACACAACAAACAATAGTATATATCTGCATTTTTATAAAACTTTAATAAAAACGAATTGAATGAAAGTGAAAAAAAGAAACATTCCTTTCAATATCGTGGTTGGGGTCCCCTTAGTATGCCTGTAAAAGGGCGCATTTCTGTGATGTTTATAACAGTGCCACGGCAAATGACATTTGTAAAGGAAAAATTGTCATTTAAAATTGCTTGCGGTTGTAATGTATTGCCGTTTCCTGGCAATATAGATAAAAATCACTGAAAAGGCATTGCGGGCAAATTAAAAAAAAAATTTGCGCAGGGGTCCCCCCAAAGTCCGTACCAAGCTCCTCAGGTCTGGTATGGATTTTAAGGGGGACCCTTGTCAAAATGTAAAAAAAATGGCTTAAGGGTCGCCCCCAAAATCGAAATTAGACCCTTATCCGAGCATGCAGTCCTGGCATGGAGGGGGTGGGGACGAGTCAGCGCCCCCCCCTCTGAACCGTACCAGGCCACATGTCCTCAACATGGGGAGGATGCTTTGGGGTCCCCAAAGCACCTTGTCCCCATGTTGATGGGGAGAAGGGCCTCATCCCTGGCCAGTGGTTGTGGGGATCTGCGGGTGGGGGGCTTATCAGAATCTGGAAGCCCCCTTTTTCATGTGATGTCAGAGGGGGGTGGGGTCACTCATTTACATCACCGGATGGACCACCCATTATGGGAGAAAGAACAAGAAGAAGGGGGCATGTCCTGAAGATGGAGGAGTAGAGACATGTTTCTCCTCATCTCTGCAACCACCACAGCTTCATTAGCATAGAACAGGAGAATATACACCCTGCAGAGAGGTCTGGACATGTCACAGCGCCGCTGGACTCATTCCCAGCCCCCGAGAACGGATGGGTCAAGCTGTGGACAGCTGGAATTGTACTTTCCTGAGACCCGCCGGACGGAGACCAGAGCTTCCAAGATGGCAAAGGAGTCCTTGTTACGCCATGTGGCCCCGCTCTCTCTGGCAGCTGAGTACCCTACATGGTCATCTAGGTCGTGAGCAAGTCTGCCCCACTAGCTTCCCCAGCCTCCCCGCCTATGATGGAGGGACTGATGTAGCCGACCTCATAGGGGATAAAGACATGAAACGCCACATTTGGTCTCTCCCCACGAAAGAGGACCTGGAACGCCTTGTAGAGAGGGTGGAGAGGGCCTTCCAACAGGACATTGCACAACTTAAATCTGACACCATGCAGCTGGGGAACAGGCTAGAAACACTGGAGCAGAGGGTAGACGAATTAGCCCCCACCATGGCCTTGTTTGCAGAAATATTTGCTGCACAGAATCAAAAGATTGAAGCATTGATATGCCAGATGGATGATTTTAGACCTTCCCCACACTGCCCCTGTTGAAATAGACCAGGCACGCAGAGCCCTCAGACCCCCGTCCCAAGACATGGACAATCCGCGAGATATCATTTTCAAATTGCATAAACATACTTTAAGCAAAAAATGTGAGGGAAGCCATATTTTGATTTCGATGGGGCCCATGTTTTCTTTTGCCAAGACCTTTCGAGGAGCACGCTCATGCAGCGTAGATCACTTTGCCCCCTTTTGGACGCTATCCAGAAGGCAGACCTTACTTACTGGTGGGGCTTCCCCTTTGTCTTGCAAGTCACTAAAGAAGGGTGCCAATACATGCTGCACAATAAGGATGACTTACCACGCTTCCAAGCTGACCTGGAATTGGACCCAGTTGATTTTCTAGACTGGAGAGGCACTGTGGACATGCCCATGATTCAACTTCCCCAACCCTGGAAACCTGTTGGATGCAGGAATAGGAAGAGAAACCGCCAACGCTACGCTCTAGGCCCCTCACCTGGCCCATCTACCTACAGGAACTCATAATCGGTTTGCTGGGCACCATAACAATCTCTTCACATGTTCTCCTTGCCCTTCAGCTACTGTTTCATTAGCTTTCCCTCTGAATTCTCCATTTTACTGCCGTTATAGATGTTCTTTTTGTTTTGCATTGTTTTTTCTGGTGGACAAGGCCAGCCTATGGTGGCAGGATCAGAGAAGGTTACAGCTTCTATGACCAAACAGCCTCATTCCTTCTGTGAAACTACAGAGTCCTAGGCTCAGAGACAAGACTCAGGAGTGAGACTCTTGGGCCTTATGCGGACATCCCCCTTCTTTGTAAGCATTTCATACGGCAGCGGTGGTAGGAGAATATACTTCTTGGACACCTTCACACTGGTTCATGTACCCCCAATAGGCTAAATCTTATCAGGTGTAGAACCCAGAGAGGATGGTGGACAGCGCCAGTGCTCCCCCACCATTGCGAGGAGTTACCAGGTGCTGTCTTTACAGTCATTTTTGTGGCGGGTCAGATTGACACCAGCCCACTACATGTCTTCATTTATGTTTTTCTGCTTGTTTTTCATCTATTCGTTACTTTTGCTTTTCTTTTTTAGTGTTATTTACTCCTGTTTTTGTACCCTTAGGACATGCCTCCTGTTCAGCCGCTCGCGCCGTGCCCACTGTCACTACCTGAGGAGCACCTCTCCTAACTCACTATGGCGACAATCAAGATAATCTTGTATGATATAAAGGGGTCTTTGTTCACCACACAAGGAGCAGCAAATTATGGTGGGAACTGAAAAGGTCGAAAGCACAAATAGTTTTCCTACAGGAGACACATTTCACTGCACAATAGCAAAAGAGAAACTCCGGATAGCCGCACTCCAGTTGAACAATAGTATTTTATTCAATCATGTCCATGTGGTACAGACAAGGAATACGTTCTGACGCGTTTCACGCCCCCAAGGGCGCTTAATCATAGCATAATGCAACCATGGAAAGAACACATATATATACTAATACCAAAATACCCTTCACCTGTGTTCGGCCAATGACCAGCAGTCACTCAGCTGCCACATAAGCAGTCAAATGGTTGTGATTGCTGACCACATAATATCTCCCGGGTAGAAATCCCACAGAGGATCAAGGAATCAATAAGAGCAATAAAAAGGCTCTGAATATCAGACAAACAAAAAATGTAGATGCTACCATAAATCCCTCCGTGGGATACAGCCGCACAAACCCACCCGTGGAGAAATTTAGAAAACACACCGAGAGTGCATTATAACCTTCATCCCATATATGAAATACATAAAAATAAAAATATATATAAAACCGAGCAAAAAAGAGAACAAACAAATAATAATAATAATAAATTAAATATGAGCATACTGTGAAAGCAATATAAACACTGTGGTAGTTGGACAACATCACATCTGACGATATGCACATCAAAATATATAAACATATATAGCCTATCCAAAGAAGTTGGGTACTGAAAAAAAACGGAAAAACCGGAGTCACCGTCAACCCCGCTCCACTGAACAGAATTTTCTCTAAATATGGATAGATCAAGAAAAAAGAATGAAACAAATATGTAAATAAAAAGTCAATATTAAATTTAAAGATCAATAAGTACAAAAGGTCAAGAAAGGTTTCTTCGTTTGAGAAACCCAGTTCATACTTGACATGTTAATTTCCATGTTGAAAATTACAGTTGGAAATCCCATCCCAACAGCTCAACAAAGAGCAACAATGTAAATCATATTTGTATAAAGACAAAATGTTCACTCATAATGTTAGACACGGGGGTGGAATTGCCAAACAGAAAAAACAAAATTCCTTTAAATGCTACAAGCCGAAAAGAAAACTCATTCCGCAGGAGGGAGGGCACCAGGGGTTAAATAGATGTGCATTATTGTTATTTTATTTTATGCACACCTTCAATCATAAAAGTGGGAAACATCCCATTCAAAGTTGAGACCCTCTGGTCTCCTGGTACCAAAAAAGAAAATCCAGAAGACCTCCCTCTTGCAGAGAAGCTTGAACTTACTTTCACTGCACAGTCGGTCCCTAAACTACCTAACCATTTATTTAACCAATGGTTCCTTAGCCCATCCCCAGTGGCTAAGTTAAAGGATACAGCCATAGCTATTCACAGATCATGCCCTTTCCAGATGGAAGGGAACCAAATAAACCCACAGGGCTGCTATGTTTACCTATTGGGGACACTTTATGGGAAGAAATTTACACTGGCCACCGTTTACTCCCCTAACTCAGGCCAGATCACCTTCATTGATGCGGTCTTGGAAAAATTAGCTGAATTCTGAGAGGGATCCTTAGTATTGGGAGGAGATTTCAACATTAGCCCTGACTCCATCTTAGATACGTGACACAGTTGGCCAGTCCATTCCTATGCTTTCTTAAAACATTTTCCAAAACTTTACAACAACACCTCCTGGTAGACTGCTGGAGGGCACTCCACCCGTCTGATCGGGACTACAGCTTCTATTCTAAAGTTCATGACACATACACCCGCATAGACCTACTGTGCTCGGACCCTTTGACCCTTGAGCTGTTAAAGTCGTCATCTATTTAAAGTTGAAATTGAAAATTTACTGGACGATGCTGCTGTTGTGTCTGGGGTCACAGAGGTTCTCAAAAACTTTTTTAAGGAAAATACAACTGACTGCTTAATGAAGGAATGGATTGGGAGAGCCATACATTGGGGGACTGATTTCACAGGGTGGTAGGCTTAAAAAGGCCCACCAGGCAGACTTCCAAAGGGCCCTAGGGGCCCTACAACAGGCTGAAGTCCAACATAAGCCCCACGGAAACACAGAGGCGCTGAAACAGCTGACCGAACTAAAGGAACTCTTTGCCAGATTATTACACCGCCAAATAAAAAGACAGCAATGTTACCTACCTCATACATTCTATGAGCATGGGAATAAATGTGTCAGGATGTTGGCTAGGGTCCTTAGGAAGAAACGTGCCCAGACGCATATTCCCAGACTTTGCACCCCTACCGGGGATATAAATATTCACTTCTCTAAAATAGCTACCTTATTCTGTCACTATTGTGCAGCTTTATTTAACCTAGGCCCTCAACTATCTCCCGAGGCCCAAACGGCCAAATTATCAAACATCAATACATATTTGCAGTAAAACAGGTGGCAACCCGCGCTCACTTGAGTAGAAATGGTAATGTTCTGTGATATAAAAAGATTTAAAAGTTTTAAGGGGGCAGCACGCATAAAACAATAGATCTAAAATTGTCCAACAAAGTATATAAGCAACATATGCAGCGCCAGGAATAAGATAAATAGATATCAGTTCATCACTTGAAGCATGGATTTCACATATCCTTATTGGTAATCCTTATAATGATCATAAAAAAGGAGGAATGGGTGGAGGCTTACCAGATGAAGGTAAAGTATGCGCGTTGTTTAAATATTGGTCAACCAGGATTATGGGTCATCACATCTGCTGGTAATGGCACTAGGGTAGGATCCGTCCGAAAGCGACCTCGGATGCTATGGGGGGATGGTCCTGGGTCCTGGTGGTCCGTTACTCCTGATCCATGAAAGGAGGGGGAGGGTGGAGGACTCCAAAGAAACCTCAGGTCACACTTCAAATATTCCGGTGTCTCAGTATCCAAAATGCATGAGTAGGAAAAAAGGAAAACCCACAATCGTGTAATACCGTTCATTATTTGGAATAGTTTGCCATAATGTGCTAACACCCAAAAGGAAAAAAGGATGAGTACGTAAAACCTATGACTCTGTGGCCTTATAAACTTCACACTGGACTCCAAAGAAACCTCAGGAGGTGGGAGGGGGAGGAAAGTACCTAGTCCTCATTGCCTGGTGGTCCTGGGTCCTGGTAGGGGGGTATCGTAGGCTCCAGCGAAAGCCTGCCTAGGATGGGATCACGGTAATGGTCGTCTACACTACTGGGTATTAGGACCAACTGGTTATAAATTTGTTGCGCGTATGAAATGGAAGTAGACCATTCGGAGGTGGGTAAGGAGGAAAAAATACTAGTAATATTCCTAATGGTTATTCCTATACACTTTAGGTACGAAGTTCACTACTTGACTATAGATAAATAGAATAAGGACCGCGACGTATACAACGAAT
>BLSH010402730.1:211663-245065 GCA_018402905.1 Glandirana rugosa | reverse complement strand
TCAAGAAAATTCGTCGACACAATGGAACACTCGGTGTCTCGACCGTAACCATCTGGGACCTCTTTGAACTGACAGGACGTGTCTCAGAACTGGAGTTATGTTGTCTTGTGGAACCCCTACTTAATGTCACCTCTGACGTTCGATCCGGAAGAGTAGGTTGTAGTCACGGACTGGAGTGTTTACCCGAAGACCTTCTTACCAGTTTGTAAGGGTATCTATGTGGGGATTTGTAACACCAGTCGGAAGGGTCTTCTCAACTTCGACAATATCGACGTTTCCCACCGGGTTGAGATATGACTTGGGACCCGACGGTAATATCAAGTACACACACTCCGTGCGATCGTTCGGGTTCCGTCCGGACCCGGACCCGGACTTTGTCACGAAGTTCGGACGGACCAGCAGAACCCGAACTTCCAGGTGTTCGCTCAACTCTAATTGGGACACCTGTCTTTACACACACATGAACTATAATGGCAGCCCAGGGTTCAGTATAGAGTTGGGCCACCCTTTGCAGCTATAACAGCTTCAACTCTTCTGGGAAGGCTGACCACAATGTTTAGGGGTGTATCTATGGGAATGTTTGACCATTCTTCCAGAAGCCCATTTGTGAGGTCAGGCACTGATGTTGGATGAGAAGGCCTAGCTTGCAGTCTCCACTGTAATTCATCCCCAAGGTGTTCTGTTGTATTGAGGTCAAGACTCTGTGCAGGACAGTCAAGTTTCTCCAGGGTCTACCAATGCCAGCTCTGTGGCTCACAAGGTAACACAGCTGCTTAAAAGAACTTAGTTCCCGGGTTCAAATCCCAAACACACCACTTCATGTAGAGACGTTGTTTGTTCTCACTATGTTGGTAAACATAGCTCAGTGCCTTACATAAACTATGTCTAAATGTAGTATTTATATGTAGGAGGGTTCCACCCTTGCAAATCTTGTCAGATAGCCAAAAGTATTGGGACACCTGCCTTTACATGCACATGAACTGTAATGGCAGCCCAGTCTTAGGCCATAGGATTCAAATTTGATTTGGCCCACTCTTTGTAGCTATAACAGCTTCAACTCTTCTGGGAAGGCTGTCCTTAAGGTTTAGGAGTGTGTCTATGGGAATGTTTGGCCATTCTTCCAGAAGTCAATTTGTGAGGTCAGGCACTGATGTTGGATAAGAAGGCCTGACTCGCAGTCTCTGCTCTAATTCAGCCAAAAGGTGTTCTATCGGGTTGAGGTCAGGACTCTGTGTAGGCCAGTCAAGTTCCTCCACCCCAACCTCCCTCATCTATGTCTTTATGGACTTTGCTTTGTGCACTGGTGCGCAGTCATGTTGCAACAAGAAGGGGCCATCCCCAAACTGTTCTTGGGAGCATGAAATTTTCCAAAATGTCATGCTGATGCCTTAAGAGTTCCCTTCACTGGAGCTAAGGGGCCAAGCCCAACCCCTGAAAAACAGCCCCACATCATAATCCCCCTCCACCAAATGCTTTGGACCAGTGCACAAAGCAAGGTCCATAAAGACATGGATGAGAGAGGCTAGGGTGGAGAAACTTGACTGGCCTGCACAGAGTCCTGACCTCAACCAGATAGAACACATTTTGGCTGAATTAGAGCAGAGACTGCGAGACATGCCTTCTAATCCAACATCAGTGCTTAACCTCACAAATGCACTTCTGGAAGAATGGCCAAACACTCCCATAGACACGCTCCTAAACCTTATGGACAGCCTTCCTTGAAGAGTTGAATCTGTTATAGCTGCAAAGGGTGGGCCAAATAAATATTGAACCCTATGGACTAAGACTGGGATGCCATTAAAGTTCATGTGTGTGTAAAGACAGGCGTTCCAATACTTTTGGCTTTCTGGCAAGATTTGCAATGGTGGGGGAACCCTCCTACATATAAATATTACATTTAGACATAATTGATGTAAGGCTCTGAGCCACAAGCTATGTTTACTAATATATGGAGAGCAAACAACACCTCTACGTGAAGTGCTGTATTTGTGATTCAAACCCAGGAACTAAGCTCTGTTAGACAGCTGTGTTACCTTGTGAGTTACAGAGCTGATACAGATAGAACCTTCCTACACAGATATACTGCATTTATTTGGATATATAGGTGTTGGAATTACATTAGTCAGGAGTTATTCATTTTAATTTATTCTGTGATATTTGATGGTTCTTGGTGCTGTCAGTGTAGAATAGTGATGTTACCCTCTGATTTTTGGAAATTACATTTTTATTTCTGATGTTGTCATTTTTAAATAAAAAATATACAATTGTGACTCATTTTACATTTCAGAAGCAATGGTATTGTTTGTGGTTTGTAAAGACACCTGTGTGAGTTTGGGTAAATATTTTTGTGAGATGGACTTCAGCAAGTGAAAGTTACAGAGCAAAAAATATTTTACCAAAACATGAATACAATACACATTCTTGCATTCTTAAAAACAAAATAGATCATGGAGTTGCAACATTGTTGCCAGGACAATTTCTTTGAGAGAAATATACATTTCATCTCAACATGAAAAGGATTTATTTGGGGGAAATAACAATTGCACCATTGGAATGAATGGCTGGAACGTGCATTGGGCTACATAACTTTCATGTTCACTCCCAAAAAAAGCTGTGTAAAACAGCTCTCGTTTTAGTATTTACTATACCTCCATGGAATTACTCCATGAGAGTTAAAAACTGAGTTGTTTTGTGTCTGAGCATGCTCAGTTGTGCACAGCTGAGCTGAGCACCTAAATGTAAAGGGTTGGGGAATGTATCTCTTCTCAGACTTTAAAAGATATTTCAGTTTAGAAATCACTTTTTTCACACAGTTTAAAAGCAGATTATCTTTAAACAATATATTGCATATTTTAGTACAGTTTAGGGCATCAGATCATGCTCTAAACATTATTTCTATTTGCACTACTCCAGGTCCTGACTAGAGTAAGGATTTGGGCGTTATCTGTGACCTGGGAGCTATAGTTAATTTGAATTTGGGAGTTATTTGCCACCGCCACTATTGTGAATTCCATTTGTGCGCTATTTACCGCTATTTGCCGTTTTCTGCCGTTAAATAGCGCACAGTTGCGCAAATGTGTGCCTGAGCGCTATAGCAAATTACCCCCATAGTGTTAAAATGCAGAGGCTGTAGGGAAAATATATACAAGGTGTTTGGGTATAGTAGGTATGCAGTAGCAATAGTTATAGGCGAATATGTATAGTCCAGATAGCACTTGGTACACAGATCTTTGCAAGTGCAGTTGCTCCAGAGCTTAGTAAATGAGGTAAAGCTCTGCTGACTTCCATCATGCAATCATGCCATGCAAAAATGTGTTTTTTTTTCTTGCATGTGATTAGGTATCCTTTGTAAAGTGTATCTTTAGCTCATTTATTAAGCCCTGGAGCAAATGCATTTGCAAAGTTCACAGTCTATTTGCCTTAAAGTGATACTAAAGTTTATTTTTTTTGTTTAAAAATAACGAACATGTTGTACTTACCTGCTCTGTGTAGTGGTTTTTGCACAGAGCAGTCCCAATCCTCCTCTTCTTGGGTCCCTTGCCACCGCTACTGGCCCCACCCTCCTGCAGAGTGCCCCCACAGCAAGCAGCTTTCTATGGGGACACCCAAGCCAAACCGCTGCTTTGTGTGTACATTCAGACACGAAATGCATTAAGATAAAAAATCTTCTGCCTTTAGAACAACTTTAAGTAAATCAACCCCAGCGTGTACATAGGATTAATTGATGTGAGTCACAGACAGTAGTAACCTTTGTCAAAGGATGTGTATATGACCCCCATTTATGGGATACAGATCCATCAGTACATAATAGTTTCATTGCAATCTATCTATTGGTTTTCTCGTCATAGTACAATGAAACTACAAAATGATAACAGGTATTTAAACTATTAACATAGTGTTAATAGGCCACATAAAACATATATCAGAGACAGGAAACAGTGTCAAATTGCACATTGATATGGCCGATGATGAGGGATATCTCTACATGATGCAGGGACATGAGTAGTAGTGTCAAAGAGATTTATGCATACAAACAAATGATATAGAGAATTCACAAACTGGCCAGGTTTTTTTGTCCCATTGAGACTGTAAGTAAATCACCGTAAAAGACAGGCACTGTGTAATATATTTAAACTTCTTCATGAGGCCGCAAACCATATAATTAGGGTTCTCAAAAGCTGGTAAATACTGATAGCGAACCAGAGAGAAAAGAGAGAAGAAAGGAGAAAAAATTTGAGGGCAGTCAGGTCCTAGTCATCCAAGGCTTCAAGCATCCATAGACAACTATTGTATACAGGGTTGCCATGTTTTATCAAATTTAGCCTGGTTGTTATGGGGGTGCAGGTTATCGTTAAGCGTGATCCAGTTTAATTTTAGTTTGATATATTCAAACGTATCTATTGACTATTTTTAACAAAGTGCAATGGCTATCCTAGTGGCCAGGATCATGAATGAAATCAAGTGAGTGGTGTGTTTAGAAAAACCCTTATCACATTTCTGAATTAAAGCAATCCTTGAGGTTCTAACATCTTGGCAATCCTTGATGGAACCATATACCATCTCAGTAACGTCTTATAGTTAGATTCCACCAATGCTGTGTTAATTGAAATCTAAGAAATATGAGTGATTGCGTCATGCCATTCTGGGAGTCCCTAAGAAATGTTGGAATCTTTTTCCCAGTGTTCCATGTAGGGGATCAAATAAAAAATAAAGTCAGCGCTACACCCAAAATCAGAATAAAGTGAAAGGAGCTGATAGCAATAAGAGAAATATACAATCCTTTACAAAGCTTAAAGCAGATTTTCAAAAAATCCCCCATTAGTACACCCTCCTACACTAAACACTAAACAGTTATTACATTTATGAAATCCCTTACCTTTGAAGAGATATGTCCAATCTAATTTACAGGAAGTGCTCTATCTCATTCGAATGATGCACTATGTATTCTTCAATGTTAGCCCTGTTAGAAGAGTGATTGCATCATATCCTCTTCTTTCTGTTTACACTACATTTCCCATCAGCCATTGCACATTTCAATGAATGTTGGAGGTAGAGTAGCCTGTACATGTAAATGTGAACAAGCCCACTTCAGTATGAATCACACCCTCATTCTGCATCCAGGCAGTGGTGGCTGGTGTGTGAGGGGCGCTAGGGCGCCGCCTCCCTGCCGGCTAGAGAAGAAAAAAAAAAAGTCAGCCCGCCCCCCTGCAGGTGGCACCGGTGCATTGACTTTCTTTTTTTTTTTTTTCCGGCTCTTTGGCTGTCACATGACAGCCAAGTAGTTAGCCTATTGGTCGGCCATTAAAAGCTATGAGTGTGCACTGAACAGACGCACACTGATAAGCTTGATTGGCTGCCCTGAGCCTGCGCTCATTGTGATTGGATGCGGGGTCGGGTCACTGTGGCAGCAGAAGTGACTTCCACTCCCACAGAGACCATGACCGCCGGGGACCGACGAGGGGGGACAGCCGATCTCCGTATGCCGAACTCTGCAACAAGAATCCTGCATGCTGGATGGGGTAAGTGCGGGGGGAGGGGGAGATCTCTGCAGTGTACCCCACCTGTGTTACTGCCTGCAAACTGCCCCACCTGTGTTACAGCCTGCAAACTGCTCCACCTGTGTCCCTGGCTGTAAACTGCCCCACCTGTGTTACTGCCTGCAAAATGCCCCACCTGTGTCACTGCCTGCAAACTGCCCCACCTGTGTCACTGCCTGCAAACTGCCCCACCTGTGTCACTGCCTGCAAACTGCCCCACTTGTGTCCCTGGCTGCAAACTGCCCCCACCTGTGTCACTGCCTGCAAACTGCCCCCACCTGTGTCACTGCCTGCAAATTGCCCCACCTGTGTCCACCCCGTCAAACGTCGGTCACTGTGTCCACCCCCGTCAAACGTCGGTCACTGTGTCCACCCCGTCAAACGTCGGTCACTGTGTCCACCTCGTCAAACGTCGGCTGCCCCACCTGTGTCACTGGCTGCAAACTGCTCCACCTGTGTCACTGGCTGCAAACTGCCCCACCTGTGTCACTGGCTGCAAACTGCCCCCACCTGTGTCACTGGTTGCAAACTGCCCCCACCTGTGTCACTGTCTGCATAACTGCCCCTACCTGTGTCACTGGCTGCATAACTGCCCCACCTGTGTTATTGGCTGTATAAGTGACCCCACCTGTGATAGTGGCTGCAATTTACCCCCTCCTGTGATACTGGCTGCAATTTACACTCTCCTGTGATGCTGAGCTGTATACTGTGTACTGTGATGGTGAGCTGTATACTGTGTCCTGTGATGCTGAGCTGTATACTGTATCCTGTGATGCTGGGGCTGTATACTTTGTCCTGTGATGCTGAGGCTTTATACTGTGTCCTGTGATGCTGATCTGTATACTGTTTCCTGTGATGGTGAGCTGTATACTGTGTCCTGTGATGCTGGGGCTGTATACTGTGTCCTGTGATGCTGATCTGTATACTGTGTCCGGTGATGCTGAGCTGTATACTATGTCCTGTGATGCTGATCGGTATACTGTGCCCTGTGATGCTGAGCTGTATACTGTGTCCTGTGATGCTGAGCTGTATACTGTGTCCTGTGATGCTGAGCTGTATACTGCGTCCTGTGATGCTGAGCTGTATACTGTGTCCTGTGATGCTGAGCTGTATAGTGTGCCCTTTAATGCTGGGGCTGTATACTGTGTCCTGTGATGCTGAGCTGTGTACTCCTGACACAATATGTGGAATACAGGGGACGGAGTGGGTGGATTATATAAGGGTGGGGCTTATTAGAAGTAGGAGGGGTCAAAAGGAAGGGCGGGGCCTGGCGCCCCCATCCAAAAACTTCACCAGCCGCCACTGCATCCAGGCCCACTAACCAGTGACCCACAAGAGGTCTTCTCTCCTCTCTAGCCACAGGAGATAAACATATTGCCCTTACTTTCTGTAATCATTACTGATTTGTACACACATCCCATAATGATACATCAAACACACTGTACTCTGCTGTAATTCACTATTAGAAATATTCCTCCTCCTCATGCAGATCTGAGATCATTATAACAATCAGTGCTGGTATGGTGTATATGAGAACATCCCCAGCCACACCACAGAAAGAGAGAGCCGGGATGTTTTATATCAGCATGTGACACAAGTAAATGTCAGCATGAGAAAAACACAAAATAAGTGCAGGGCTAACTTACTAATCAATAACACAATAATGGTGGAAGCCTCTAATGTATGGAAATCTCAATAAACTTCAATATCACCACAATGCCAACCTCTGTGATATGTAACATCACATATAATACACATCACACTGAAAATAAGACATAAAAATCAAGCTTTGCAGGGATGGTGGAAACCCCTCCTACAGATGTATGGAAGTGTATGTTGTCAGTAAACAGTGCAGCCTCATCAGTGCCGCATATCAGTGCAGTCACACCAATGCCACTTATCAGTGCCCATCAGTGCGGTCACACAATTCCACTTATCACTGCCCATCAGTGCAGTCACATAATGCCCACCAGTGCTGCTTATCAGTGCCCATCAGTGCGATGACCCTGTGCCCATCAGTGCGGTGACACCATGCCCACCAGTGCTGCTTATCAGTGCCCATCAGTGCGGTGACACCACGCCCACCAGTGCCGCTTATCAGTGTGGTGACACCTTGCCCACTAGTGCCGCTTATCAGTGCGGTGACACCATGCTCACCAGTGCTGCTTATCAGTGCCCATCAGTGCGGTGACACCGTGCCCACCAGTGCCTCTTATCAGTGCCCATCAGTGCAGTGACACCCTGCCCCCCCACCAGGGCCGCTTATCAGTGCCCATCAGTGCGGTGACACCGTGCCCCCACCAGTGCCTCTTATCAGTGTGGTGACACCGTGCCCCCCACCAGTGCCTCTTATCAGTGCCCATCAGTGCGGTGACACCATGCCCCCCCCACCAGTGCCGCTTATCAGTGCCCATCAGTGCGGTGACACCATGCCCCTCCACCAGTGCCTCTTATCAGTGCCCATCAATGCGGTGACACCATGCCTCCCAGCAGTGCCTTTTATCAGTGCCCATCAGTGCGGTAACACGCCACCCACCCACCACCATGCCATTAATGATAGCTGAGATCTCTGCTATTTCTGGAATTCCTGGCATGTGTGAACATCACTCTGCTTTCCCCTGCCGTATTGTAATATACACTGCAGAGCACAGCTCCAATGTGGCTGTGACAGGGGGAAGAGCGGTGTTCACATATCAAACATGCCAGGAATTCCAGAAATACGAGAGATCTCCTGCTACAACATGCCTGGTATTTCTGGAATTCCTGGCATGTTTGCTATGTTAACACCGCTGTTCCCCCTGTCACAGCGGCATCGGAGCTGCGCTCTGCAGTGTATATTACAATATGGCAGGGGAGAGCAGAGCGATGTTCACACATGCCAGGAATTCCAGAAATAGCAGAGATCTCTGCTATCATTAATGAGACAGGGGGCAGAAGAGGAGGGGTGGGGCGGTGCAGGCAGGGAGGAGGAGGAAACCACTTCTATGTGTGGCACAGACCAGGGATTTGGAGACCCCCTGCACCCACTCCAGCAAGTAAGTCCCCCTAGCTGCTCCTGCTAGAGGACTACAAGTGGGCGTGTCAGACCGCTGCTAGCAATAAAGAACGGAGAGGCTCCAGCGGTCTTATAAACCGGATGTCAGAGGGGAATAATGGTTTTTCAGCAACTTCAGCAGGCTACTACAGAGGAACTAAAGAGCTCAGAAGAAGATGGGTGGCATGGTTGGTGAAGGTAGGAGATCAGTAGCAAGGACATGGAATTTTTTTTCCCGGAGTTCTGCTTTAAAGTGGATGTAAACCCGAAAAAAAAAAAAGAATAATTCTGCCTGGTAGAGTATAGAATGTCATGTCATCTGTGCCCAGTCTTGCCACAAAAGTTAATCCAACTGTGAGTAATGACCTTATCTTTTTTCAGGAAGAGGAAGTCCGACTAACAGGAAAATACACAGACGATAAGCCCCATGCTCTGTGAGTGACAAGCAATTTGCAATTTGCTTATCTCCTTCGTGGAGCAAAGAAAGTTTTACACTCCCCTCTCCCTTCCTCCTCAATGTCTCAGTATAGCGGTGGGTGGGGAGGCTTGTGACATCACAACTCCACCCACCGAGTTCCAGCAAAGAGAGAAACCCACTGATTTCAGAATTTTATAGAGCTGCTAGTGCTTACAGGAAGGACATTTGCAAGGTAGGGATAGATGCAGGAGGCTTGCATATTTATATACATTAATACTGTGCCATTAGTTTATACTGGGTGAGTGGTGGAATTACATCTACTTTAAATAACAAAAAATTGCAGCGCTCATAAGGATAAAAACTTACAGAAACAGTAAAATGAACAAAAACAATAAGAAAAGTCCAAATATGAGTGAAACGTCCATAAATGTCTCCAAACATATTGATTGATTAAAAACTTCATGAGGAGTAACACCCAGGAGAAGTGGCAACTCGCCAGAAACAAATGCTGCCTCAACCAAGAGTGTAGCAAACATGCTTTGTATAGTAGAATACTGGTGTACTCATCAAAATCTGGTATCAAATGGTGTCACCTCCTCCTCAGGATAACGTGGTATCATATCACACAAGATATCACGGAAATGAAAGACTCTTATAGTGTAGTTATTAGTGATCCAAAATGCTTCCCCTGCATGCAGTGCACACACATGTGCTGCCATGAAGTATGCAGCTAACACACTTTGCAGGGATGGATCGAAGATAATCAACACTCTCCTGGGGTAGAGTTGATCGAACCCGTTGATGTTGGGGTTCGGTGGGTTTGGCCGAACTTCGGGAAAAAGTCCGGGTTCAGTACCGAACTTGACCCAAACTTTACCCCGAACCCCATTGAATTTAATGGGGACCTGAACTTTTCGGCACAAAAATGACTGTAAAAGAGTCCTGGAAAGTGCTAGAGGGCTGCAAAATGATTTTAGAACAATAATCTGTGCCTAACAGCAACAGCAGGAACCTGACCCTATAGAACTAGGAGATAATTTTAGAACAATAATCTGTCCCTCTAAGCAATAGACTCTACCTAGTCCAGTCAGATCGTTCTGTAATGCAGGATGAGATCTGCAATCTGTCCCTAAAAGCAGTAGTAGTAGTACTCTCTACCTATCTATCTATCTGCAGTCTGTCCCTCACAGCACAGGCAGCATCCTCTCCCTACACTACCCAGAGAGCATGTGACATGCAGCACTGTGACTCCAGCCTCATATAGAGGCTGGGTCACATGATGCACTGGCCAATCACAGCCATATCATTAGTAGGCATGGCTGTGATGGCTTCTAGGGAAAACCAGTGAAACGCTTGTTGATTGGCTGCCCTGCAGCTATTCAACATGCGTGATCAAATACCCGAACCCAGAACTCGAACCCAAACTTTTTTCTAAATGTCCGGGTCACGGACACCCCAAAGTTCGGTACGAACCCGAACTTTACAGTTCGGGTTCGCTCAACTCTATCCTGGGGATCTTTTCTTCAAAAATTCTCATTATGCTGCTCATTCAGTCAAATGATACCACCAAACAGCAAAAATAAGGTATCATAGTGTAGTAATGTTATTAATCTGAATGTAGCAGTTAAAACAGTCACTAGCAATGATATGAATCAGCCAGTATAGTAGTAAACCAAACGCCACTCCGGCGTGGCGGCATAACATAGCGTAGATAGCTATGCCCTACATGTTTCCCAACCAATGTGCATCCTCAGGAATTAATACAATTACTACACTATGATACCTTATTTTTGCTGTTTGGTGGTATCATTTGACTGAATAAGTGGCATAGTGTCTCTTAGAGAGGAGAAGATTCCCATCAGAGGAGTGTTTATTGTCTTCAATCGATCCATCTGTCAATGCAAAGTGTGTTAGCTGCATACTTCATGACAGCATATGTCTGTTGGTGAGTGTGCAACATGCAGGGGAGGCATTTTAGATCACGAGCATACACTGTTTATCACTTTTTGGCACGGGTGATCACTGTTATTATTCTACACAGTGATTACTAATTACTACACTATAACAGTTTTTCATTTTCATATCTCGTGTGATGTGATACCACGTTATCCCGAGTCGGCTGACAAAAGAAAAAAAAAATACACGCAGCAAATAAGTAGTGGTCCTGACATGTAATATTTAAGGTAGTAGAAAACTGCAGCAACAAAAAAAAATTGTGTCCCAGGCAGTTTAACCACTTCAGCCCCGGAAGGATTTCCTCCTTTAGGACCAGAGCACTTTTTGCGATTCGGCACTGCGTCACTTTAACTGACAATTGCGCGGCTGTGCAACATTGTACCCAAACAAAATGTGCGTCCTTTTTTTTCCACAAATAGAGCTTTCTTTTGGTGGTATTTGATCAGCTCTGCGCCATTCCTGATCGCTGCTATAAACAAAAAAAGAGCGACAATTTTGCAAAAAAATATATATTTTTCTTACTTTTTGCTAAAATACTAATCCAAAAAAATTTTTTAAAAAAACATTTTTTTCTTTGGTTTTGGCCGATTTATATATTTAAATATTTTTGGTAAAAAAAATCTCAATCAGTGTTTATTGATTGGTTTGCGCAAAAGTTGCCGCGTTTACGGATGATGAGAATTAATCTCTGGGGTTTTTATTTATTTTTTACTAGTAATGCCGGTGATCTGCGATTTTTAGAGGTACTGCGATATTGTGGCGGACATGTCAGACCATTTTGACACTTTTTTGGGACCAATGACATTTATACAGTGATCAGAAATGTAAATGTCCACTGATTACTGTATAAATGTCATTGGCAGTGAAGGGGTTAACCTGCAGGGGGTAGTGAAGGGGTTAACTGTGTTCCCTAGGCGTGTTCTAACTGTGAGGGGGCTGGGCTGTTATGGGCATAAGAGATCTAACTGATCCCAGTGACAGGGATCAGTAGATCTCTTATGCCCCCACTGACAGAGTGGGGAACCGCCGTGTTTACATAGGCGGTTCCCCGTTCTTTTGCTGTGGCCACTCATCGCGGCTCGCCGGCGGACATCGGGTCCGCCCAAGCCGCGGGCACACTCCTCCGGAGTTGGAGGAGAGGGGGTGGGGCTGATTCGCAGTTCTGCCTGTGAATGGATACACAGAGCTGTGGCTCAGGAGCGCACCCGCTTGGATGCCCCCACAACAAGCTTCTTGCTGTGGGGGGCACCCGGCAGGAGGGAGAAGCCTGGAGCACTGGCGTGGGACCCAAGAAGAGGAGGATCTAGACTGCTCTGTGCAAAACCATTGCACAGAGCAGGTAAGTATAACATGTTTGTTATTTTTAAGGAAAAAAAACAAGGCTTTAATATCACTTTAAGTCATACAAGCACCTTATGACAGACTTACCTGAAAACAAAGCCCTCCAACGGCGCGACCCAGGAGTCAGGTCTGGAACTGTAGTGAGTACTAGCTGGGCTATTTGTGCTGTTTGATGGTAAGTGTCAAAGTTATTAACTCCCAAGCCTCCCTGGGTCTTTAAAGTGTAAACAGTCAGCCTATTAATTATAGGATATTTATTTCCCCAGATACAACTCAAAACTTTTCACTGAAATGTCAGTAGGTCTTGCTTAGGCATCGTGATAGCAGGGCCGTAGATCATTTTTTGTCCTGGGGGGGTTCAGCAGCAGGTACCAAGTGGTGAAGTGGGGGGGGTGTCAGGGGGAGAATCAATCAGTGCTTTGTGGGTCTATGGAGCATGGCTCCATAGACCCACACAGCACAGGAGCGAGCATGCACCTTGTGCCCCGTAGCAAGCTGCTTTCTATTGTGGCACATAGAGAAGAGGAGGATCAGGGCCACTCTGTGCAAAACCATTGTAACCTCCACCAACCACTCTGTGAGCAGTCATGATGTGAATGGGGGTGGCGAAGAAAATGTTTGCCCAGGGTCCAATCAATAATAAAGGTGGCCCATGTCCTGCACCACATTCAAATTGCACTGCCCTTGTAATCTACAGTGGGGGTCAGGGAAATCTTAACAACAACCCAAACGCAGTGTGTTTGCCTGCCCCAGACCCGATGATACAAAATGACCATGTGATCCGGTTTCAATGCGTTCCTAAAATTGGTGCATGCAGTACTTTAGTGTAATGCCTGCAGTCTCTACAAGAGATGGTCAGAGACTGCAGGCGTACTACGGGAGATGGTAAAAAGCTGCAGACATACTACAGGAGATGGTCAGGGACTGCAGACATACTGGAGGAGATGGTCAGAGACTGCATTTGTACTACAGGAGACCATCCATATACTATCTGATCTCCTATCCCTGTACATTTTCTGCTGAACACTCACAATGGTCCTTCCTGATCACCATAGCAGGTGCTGTCAGTGTCCCCACACACCACACATGTCATTTACTTACTGTGTGACACCGACAATGAGGACAAGTCCCAGACTTTCAGCATGGACTGTACAGAGGAGGGAGGAGCCATCCTTACCTCTCCTCCCTACTGATCACAGGTCTGGTTGCTGGAGGGTGAAGTGATTGACTGTTAGGGGGATGTGGAGGTCACGTGATGGCAGGTCAGGAAGTGGTTGATTGGGAATTGGAAGAGATGATGGGGCACCAAGCAAGGGAACAAAGCCACATAGCTGTAGTACAACTCCACCCCAGTAGTATTTGGTCACCATCTTTTTTATGGGCAGTGCAGGTGCAAGGGGCAGCTGCTTTGTGCCCTACAACAATGACTAGTGCTGGGCCCAGGGCAGCTGCCCCTTTTGCCTTGCTTTAAAGATAGCCTTGTGGGGGAGATGCTTTGCAAGTTTTCTGCACCACATCCTAGTGTGAATCGGGGCTTATTATTGCCTTTTCAACACAATTAAAAAAGGGCCAGGGCACCGAGGGCAGCAAACAGTCCAGCCTGGTTCTGGCAGCAATATTGTTGTGCCTGGCAACCCCTCAGCCCTTTGGCTCTGCAGTCAGTACAACAACATAGCTGACAGAGCCAGGATGGACTGTCAGTACCAACCAAGCAGTGGATAATGGTAACCCACGAATCCAGTGATTAGTAAATAATTTTGCCAGTTGCCACAGACTCACTTACCTCAATGGCGGCACAGCAGTGGTGGAAAGTGGCCTGTGATGACCGTCTCTTAGGCAGCAAGCAAGCCGAAAAGGAAAGAGGGAGGCTCAGCATGTTCTCTGCTACCTTGGACATTCTCTGCTCCATTCTCCTCTGAAGTCCAAAGTGGGAAGCACAGAGTATAGAGACAGTCGGGCATGGTGGGCAGGATTACAGACGCTGCCCACTCCCACCATGTCTATGATCTGTCCGCCAGGAACCCAGCACAGCCTGGTCGTAACAGCTTGAAGAGCCTGTGATAGTGTGCCTTACACCCGACCTGCTGCATCCACTTCACCCGCAACACTGACTGCTGTGCGCCACTGTTTTTTTGTTGCGGTGCTGGCGCCATGAGAGACGACAGGGCAGAGACACTTTTGATGCTCTGGGGGGGGGGTTTGAACACCCTAAACCCCCCCTTATCTACGCCCCTGTGTGATAGGGAGGTTTCGAAAGAGGTATAAAATCCTGGGCAGTACGTTCATCTTGACTTGGCAAACCAAGATAGATTCAGCACCAACCACCTTTCCATAACCTGTGAAAGTTTTCTATCAACTGTGGATTCAGCAAGATTGAAGTATAAAGCAATGAACTTGTTCCTATTTACAGTTAGGCCTGCTAAATGCGAAAATGAGGTCAAAAGTTTCAGTGAGGTTTAGTAAGTTAGGTAATCGTATAAGGAGAGGATGTTATGTACATTAAAACATCGTCCACAGTGTGCATTTATGTTTGTAGTGCCTGCAAAAGATCCCCTTGACTTTAGGAAGAGCATGCATAGCAATGGCCAGGGGTTCCATTGCGATTGCAAATAAAAGGGGGGATAGAGGACAGCCCTGTCGCGCTCCTCGTTGTATATCTATGGAGCCTTATTTGTAACCCTTAAGGGGAATATGTGCCGTGGGGGTGTGGAGTAAAGAATGCAGAATTCCTTTGAAAATATTATTTGTAAGGTATTATTAAAAACATGATTACCTGTTTATAGACAGCCACCTAAAGTTATTAAAACATTATACATTTTTTGATTACTCATCTAAAATACCCATGATTTTAGAGAAAACTGACAGATTAGTAATTCAAGCAGTTCCCACATTAAACCTAAACATCCCCAAAACATATACAGTAATAATATATAAAAAATAATGTTATAAATATATGTCAAACTAAAAAAGTCCAGAGAAGCCGTGTTAAGAACCATGCATTGAGTCATTATACAGCACATATCACTAGCATTTGTCTGGCTTACATTTTTTTTTGCTAAAATATTCAAATTTTAATAGTGTATGTTCTTAGTTTTACTTAATACACTTTTATTTATTCTAAAATATAAAATATGGGTGCATAAAGCAAGCATATGTTTCAATAAGCAACCTAAATGTTTTGCCCATAGCTATTAAAAGCATTTAGTCATCATAAATTAAACTATGTCAGGGGACTAAGGTAAATGGGGAACAATTGTCATTAGACCAGACCTGTCTGATTTTGACAGCTGTATGACAAGTTAATTGATACAACAAATGAAAAATATCAACCTTGAGCTTTTTCCTCTGCAAAACAAACTGACAGCAAGCAATGAATTGCTAATGAAATTCATTGTAGTGACAAATAAAATGCATGGCTTTTCATTGCAAGCTGAACAAATGGAAAGTTATTTTTTAGCAGGTAGATTTTGTAGTCTGAAATATATTTGTTTTGTTAACATTATTATTGGTCAGATATTTGTTTCTAACAAATACAGTAAAAAAGGGGAGTTAGGCTCCTTTTACACTGATGCAGTGCAGTTTTGTCAAACTGCACCACACCAGAGTGAAAGGGGCTTTAAAAAGTAAGACATAGTTTATAGCAGGGGTCTCCAAACTTTCTAAACAAAGGGCCAGTTTACTGTCCTCCAGACTTTATGGGGACTAGGCTGTGGCCATTTGGAGTAGAAATTGTCCTGGCGTAGAGGGAATAAACAATACATCTTTGGTATTAGGGGAGGAATATTGCTCTATCGCTGGTGTCAGTAGGAAGAATAGTGCCCCATCATTAGTGTCAGTGGGATTTATAGTGCCGTATTGCTGGTGTCAGTGGGACGAATAATGCCCCATTGTTGGTGTCAGTGGTAGGAATAGTGCCCCATTGTTGGTGTCAGTGGAAATAATAGTGCCCCATCGCTGGTGTCAGTTTGATGAATAGTGCTCTACTGTTAGCGTCAATGGGAGAAATAGTGCCCCATTGTTGATTTCAGTAGCAGGAATATTGCTCCATTGTTGGTGTCAGTGGGAGGAATAGGGGTTGATTTACTAAAGCTTGAAAGTGCAAAATTTGGTGCAGCTCCACACAGAAACCAATCAGCTTCAAGGTTTTATTGTCAGAGCTTGATACCCCCATTGGTGATGTGGTGATGGGTTACTAACATCCGCGGACGTCTGAGATCCCAGTATCTTTGTGGATAGTGGATGGAGGAGAAGCTAAGGAAAAGTGATTGAATATCAGTCCTTACACGCGTTCTTGCCGAGCATGAGAATGCGAGGCAATTAGCTCTGGTGAGTGAAATTTCATGTGGGTGATGGTGTTTGATGTCTACTTCACGTGGTGATAGAAAAAGAGAAGATCCACTTCAGAGCCACTTTTATAAAAGGACTGTATGGACTTGGGAAATCACTCTTCCTATCAGCAAATATTTCTTATGATAAAATGTGATTAATTAGCTCTACTTTTATCACACAGTATATTTTAACTTGTGTGATACATTGTTTACACACAAAGAATCACACAGGAATGAGCTGCATGTTCCTGTGAGATTCACATGTGG
This sequence comes from Glandirana rugosa, assembly GCA_018402905.1. Taxonomy (NCBI): domain Eukaryota; kingdom Metazoa; phylum Chordata; class Amphibia; order Anura; family Ranidae; genus Glandirana; species Glandirana rugosa. The sequence goes on along the minus strand of BLSH010402730.1, from coordinate 228,184 downwards.
TGCAGTGCTGTGCAATTTGAGCCTATTCATTTTGAGTAGCACTGGACCACACCAAAAGTGCATGCACATTAAAAAATGCACTGCAACCAGATTATACTTCTGTACCATGCGATCCAGTGCAGGAAACACACTCGAACTGCGTTTGGAATGTCAGTGCCAGTAACTGGCCTGAAAATGACACCTCACTGCGCATGCGAGCACCAAGGGTCTGGCCCAGACTACCCAGCGTTCTTATTCCTACATGATATGGAGATACTGAATAAAAAGGAAAAGGCGTTCCTGGTACCAAAGTCATCTAGGATCCCCATAATGTATTACCTCCCAAAGATACACAAACATCCCACTAACCCCCCAGGTCACCCAATAATTAGTGGGATTGATTCCCTGACCTCACGCGTGGGTAGATACATAGATGGGTTTTTGCAACCATTGGTGAAATCCCTCCCTGCTTACAATAAGGACACGAGACATGTGATCAACCTCCTTAAGAATTGCCCTTATAGAGAAGGATGTTGGCTCGCCACGGCGGATGTTACGTCCTTATACACTATCATCCACCATCAATGGGGACTTTCCTCTGTAGAACATTATTTGAACAGGGATTCCCCATTGCTGATATACAGAAAAGGTACATTATGGAACTTCTTGAATATGCAACCACACACAATTTCTTTTAGTTTAATGGAGGGTTCTACCTACAGAATAGGGGTGTGGCCATGGGGGCTAAATTTGTCTGGCCAACCTCTTTATGGGGAAATGGGAGGAGGACATTGTCTATGCCCGGGACCGCCCTCAACTGGTCTTGTGGGCTAAGTATATAGAAGACATCCTCCTCCTATGGGAGGGCTCTCTAGAGTCATTACAGGATTTCATGGAAGAGTTAAATAATAATGACAGAGGCATTGAATTAAAATATGAGGCCAGTCAACACTCGATCAATTTTCTGGACTTGAGGATTTGGACAAAGGGGGGTCAACTCCTTACGTCCACATTTTTCAAGACTACAGACAGGAATTCCTTAATTCCCAGAGACAGTTGCCATCATCAGGCTTGGCTTAATTCTGTACCAAAAAGCCAGTACATGCGGCTTAGGCGCAACTGTACTAGGGTGGAGGATTTCCGCATCCAAGCCCAGACTTTGACCTCTAGGTTTAAGAAAAAGGGGTATGAGGGAGAGTATCTAAATGAAATCCTGGCTGAGGTTGAGTTGGTGAATAGAGAGGAATTGCTGGTCGAAAAACCTAAAACTCAGAATGTTGATTCTTCCTTGGTTATGCCATTTATAACCAGGTTCTCTTCCCAACATTATGCAATTAAAAAGTTGGTTCACAAGCATTGGCACATATTGACGAGCGACCCAATTTTGGGACCTTCATTATCTGAGAAGGCTCAAGTGGTGTTTAAACTGGCACCATCCCTTAAGGATACTCTGACCCCAAGTGTGTGTAATCCCCCTCAAGAGAAACTGGCTTTTTTTCAGAAAATGGTGGGGTTCCATATGTGTAGGAGATGCACTGTTTTCCAGATCAATAATATTAGAGAGAGGAAAACTATGTTTTTTCGCTCTAATAGCACCTCTCAATCTTTTCAGATTAAGTCATTCATTTCCTGCAATACACTCAATGTAGTTTACGCTATCACCTGTCCATGTGGGCTTCAATACATTAGTAGGACCATTAGACCACTATATGTTAGACTACAGGAACATATAGGTAACATCAAAAGAGGCTTCAAAAAACATCCTTTATCTAGACATTTTTTAGAAGTCCACGATAAGAACCCAGAGGGCACCTCCTTACTAGGTATAGATGTTCTAATATTACATTGGAGGGGCAGGTCCAGATGGAGAGAGATTTCTAAGCTTGAGATGGGTTGGATTTATAGAGCCCAAAGCTTGAAACCTCTGGGCCTTAATGTGGATGTTGAAATTAACGCATTCTTAGACAATTCTTGAGAAAAAAGGCCTTAAACACTTATTGTGTACCACACTTACTCTTTTGATTATCAGCTTATCTTTCATTTCTTGGTGATTCTGAAGAGGGGAAATGTTCTCTCTAGACCATTATATAGAGGGTTATGAGGGCGTTCCCATTTTTGGTTGGATACTGTATTAGCACCTTCTTCCTTTTAATGCTATGTGGGGGGTACAGTGTGCAATAGTTTTATGAACATCAGGTTAACTCTCTGCTAAGGTGAGGGACTTTTTTAGACTATTGTCTGGAAATTAGCTATCAGATGATTTTTGCTATTAATGAAATTTTATAGTAAATTCTAGAAGCCACTTTTAGGGGACCTTAATTTAATTAATTTTTTGGGGGGTATGCATCTCCCATCAGCATGACATATCAATCTGATTTAGACACATGTAGCATTCATGCAATATATGTCTATTGTTATATAGACATGGAATGCCCCTACATAGATGTCATGTCCTTTATTTGGGTTATATGTATTTTGTGTGTGATGCCTATAACATCTAATGTGCAATGTTTCTTTACCTGTATTTCTGCATATGGGAATCAATGCATTCCTTAATGGCAGAAGGTATCAGCCACGTTGACTCTGGTTTCCATGTCTGGCAACTGTCCGTGGATCCCTGTGTGACATATAGGATAGAAATGAGGGCAGAAAGAAATTGTCATCTAATATGGATATTTTAATCACGGATTTTAATTATATAGTAATCTTCGACTTTATGCATAGTAATTAAGCTGTAAGTAATATTAGTGGGACGAGTTATCTCTCTAAGATGAATATGCATTGGACTTCTTGAAAATGGCGGCCGCGCTTCAAAACGAGGCTTGGCTTACTTGAGAATATATAAGGTGACGAGTCAGCGCGTCACCCTTGCCCCTGGAGAACGTCACGTATGACGAAACATGTAGGGTGGAGCTACGCGCTGACGTCACCATACCTACACCCTGAAGGGCGGGCGAATACCGTGCTGTTACGCTGTTATGCCGGCTATTGTGTCTGTTTATGCGATTTAAACTCTTTATCTGTGTGAGTACCCACCTTTGCTTTTAATAAATATAGTTTTATGGAATTACACTATCAGTACTCTCTTTCCTTGTATGTCGGTGTGGTCGGATGCAAGTCATTACTAGTCCCGCATCTAGACATGCTTCTGGGAGAGTGAAAGAGCTTAACATTACACCTTGCAGCGGGTTACGTCTGCCTGCCTGATTGACTCACTAGGAATAGCGAGTCCATATGTATTGGTAAGAGTACTAATTTCTTCTGCGCCACACGGTGTGCATGCTCCTTGGTGGTGGTTAATACGAGCAAAGCATCAGAGGCAGATGTCTATACACCTTTCTAGGAAAATACACCTCCAATTGGGACTGTGCTGCTTTTTGTGTGTTTTTTCTTTTGAATTTGCCTTCGATCACTTTTGTACATTTTTCTATTCCATATTATTGGATTAATTATTGGCTATATTAGCCTAGTGTTTATTATATTCATACACAGGATATCAATTTTTTTACCGCATTTGATGAACAAATTGGTGGACACTGTTACTATTCTCTATCATATTTTACCGCAACTGCTCTTTATAATTAGTGCCAGTAACTGGCCTGAAAATGACACCTCACTGCGCATGCGAGCACCAAGGGTCTGGCCCAGACTACGCAGCTTTCTTATTCCTACATGAGTGACCGGCTGAGTGATTTGGGGTGTCACCCCTGCATTTGGAACATGGATGAGGAGGTGATTCCAGGCTGTTTTATTGTAAATAAAGCACGATTGACTGCCCTTATTCAGGGGGTCGCAAGACTGATGGCAAGAGCGGTGAACTCACGGTGGTGATTGGTGGAGTTTTTTCTATCACGGCTGGTGGGATCTATGCTCTTACACAAGATTTTCATCAATGTATATGGACTCATGAATTGTGTCTTTTGACTATAGCGCTGCACCCCCTTTTGATTGAATAATAAAAATATATTCAACCTTAAATTACAATCAAAAATGATGGTGGAAAAAAATTCAATTTGGACGTCACAAAAATAATCCTGGAAAGCCTAAAATGTCATAAACAAATATTACAAAAAAATAAATAAAACTGATAAAAAAACACAATACAACATTATTAACTATGTACAGGCAGAACAAGCTATTTAGAAAAATGCATTACATGTTAGGCATGTTATTTCATATTCCAAATTGGTCTGTAAAGGCAATAAACCAAAAAAAAAAAAAAATATATATATATATATGTATATAATCAGTAGCTCACAAAAGTAAGTACAACCCTCACATTTTTGTAAATATTTTATTATATCTTTTCATGATACAACGCTGAAGAAATGACACTTTGGTTCAATGTAAAGTAGTGAGTGTACAGCTTGTATAACAGTGTAAATTTGATGTCCCCTCAAAATAACTCAACACACAGCCATTAATGTCTAAACCGCTGGCAACAAAAGTGAGTACACTAATTGGGCCCAATTAGCCATTTTCCTTCCCCTTTGTAGCAAAGTGTCATTTCTTCAGTGTTGTCACATGAAAAGATATAATAAAATATTTACAAAAATGTGAGGGGTGTACTCACTTTTGTGAGATACTGTGTGTGTATGTGTGTATATATATATATATATATATATATATATATATATATATATGGGTTTTTTTTTGGTTTATTGCCTTTACAGACCACTTTGAAATAGGAAATAACATGCCTAACATGTAATGCATTTTTCTAAATAGCTTGTTCTGCCTGTGCATAGTTAATAATGTTATATTGTGTTTTTTTATCTGTTTTATTTCTTTTTTTGCAATATTTGTTTATGACATTTTAGGCTTTCCAGGATTATTTTTGTGACGTCCAAATTCAATTTTTACCACTGTCATTTTTGGTTGTAATTTAAGGTTGAATATATTTTTATTATTCAATCAAAAGGGGGTGCAGCGCTATAGTCAAAAGACACAATTCATGAGTCCATATACATTGATGAAAATCTTGCGTAAGAACATAGATCCCACCAGTCGTGATAGAAAAAACTCCACCAATCACCACCATGAGTTCCCCACTCTTACCATCAGTCTTGCGACCCCCTGAATAAGGGCAGTCAATCGCGCTTTATTTACAATAAAACAGCCTGGAATTGCCTCCTCAACCACATTCCAAATGCAGGGGTGATATACCAAATCACTCGGCCGGTTACTCATGTAGGAATAAGAGCTCTGGACAGCGTGGACTGTGCCAGACCCTTGGTGCTCGCATGCGCAGTGAGGTGTCATTTTCAGGCCGGTTACTGGCACCGACGCTCCAAACGCAGGTCGAGTGTGTTTCCTGCACTGGATCGCATGGTACAGAAGTATAATCTGGTCGCAGTGCATTTTTTAAAGTGCATGCACTTTTGGTGTGGTCCAGTGCTACTCAAAATGAATAGGCTCAAATTGCACAGCACTGCACCACATATATATACCGTATCTCACAAAAGTGAGTACACCCCTTAGATTTTTGTAAATATTTTATTATATCTTTTCATGTGACAACACTGAAGAGATGAAAAGATATAATAAAATATTTACAAAAAATTGAGGGGTGTACTCACTATTGTGAGATACTGTATATATATATATATATATATATATATATATATATATATATATACTGATTGCTCAAAATGACAAGTATTATTTTCAGTATGGATTCATGAAAATAAAATTGCAAAAGCATCAAGCGTATTCAAAAGAAAAGAAGCATGTCAATAAATCAGTGATTCAGACCGTACAATATTTTAAAACACAGAGTACACAGGTATATCACCTTCAGTAGATTAATTCATTCTGTAAACACACACTTCTCTGCTTAATTTTTTCTAAAAGATTATTTCAGTCTTTTAACACTATTGTATAAATCTTCCATGGTAGCAGTATAAAACAAATAATAAGGTAAAGATCACAGAGGCTAAGTGGTTAGCACTTCCAACTAGTAGTACTTGGGTCATCGGTCTGAATCCAAACCATGGCACTAACTGCCTGGAGTATGCATTCTCCCACTGTGCCTGTGTGGGTTTCTTCCCACACTTCAAAGACATGCTGGTAGGTTAATTGGATCCTGTTTAAATTGGCCCTAGTAGGTAAATATCTAAATGTAAGTCAGGGAGCTTAGATTGTAAGCTCCTTGCGGGCAGGGAAATGATGTGAATGCGCAATATACAAGAATGTATATGTAAATTGATGGTACTAAATAAGTATCTATAATAAAATAAATTAACCACTTTGTGCCTGTGCTGTAGCTGAAAGATGGCTACAGTGTGGGCCTATAATGCCGGGAGGGTGTACATGGACTGCCTCCCGTTCTCGCTCTGCCTGCTCACCCCAGAGGATGTGCATGTTCTGTGAGTCCTTGGGACTTGGCTGATCACAGAGCAGGGTAAAGGGACAATCACAGGGGGTCTTTTACCACATGATCAGCTGTCAGCCAATGGTGGAATCCGGTCCAGGTTTTACCAACCACCTGGGCAGGGTGGGTTTCGGACCAGATTTTACGGTCCACTTGTGTCCATCAACAGGTGGTATAAAGGGAGCTGACCTGGGTCAGATAATTGCTCTGACCTGGGAACTTAGGAGCCAGCAAGCCTGAGAGAGCTGATGAAATGAACGTTGATGTGTGACTGAAACAAAAGGTTTGCATATTCTTTGTTTTGTGGGTGACTGGGAGAAGTCCTTCACCTCAGAGTAAGGAAAACTGAAACTGTTTAGTTATTGCCTGGATGGCAAGGATTTATTTTCTGTTTTGTTTATCTGCAACCTTTTAAATAAACCTGGCTGCAAGTCAGATTTTAATAAAAAAAACTGGTGTTTGGGCGGCGTGGTTTGACCTCGAAAGGAAATGGCCGCCTAGACTGCGATCCACCCGACGAAATCACACCATGGGGACCACTTCCCATAATGCATCCGGCACCCGCTCCAGATCCCCTCGGGAGCCAACGGGCCAACTGAGCCAGAACATACCTGTAATGTTCTGCACTCAGGTGAGCAACATGGCGGCCTACTCCCAGAGCTCCCTACAGACCGGCACGGCGAATAGTGTGGAAACGCTACACGGACCGGCGGAACATCATCCCCCGCAACAGCCCATGCTAAACTTGGGTGAGTTCTGTGCCATAGCGATGGACATTAAAGACACGTTGTCCTCAGCGATCGCAGACCTGCGCCATGATATACAGTCACTGGCGGGGCGGGTGCACGATGTAGAGAAGGGCCACAGCACACCAAGGGACAGCCATAAGGCGAATGCACCAGGAGATTGACACACACACCCTACAGCTGTGGGACCTGGACCGCCATTTAGAAGATCTTGATAACAGGGGAAGAAGACATAACTTGAGAATTCGGGGCCTGCCAGAATCGGTGGAACAAGAACAGCTGACCTCCACAGTAGTACACCTTTTCAATAATCTATTAGACAGGCCTCCCGACATGGATATAGGGATGGAGAGGCTCCACAGGGCTCTCCGACCACGAGGCAGAGATACGGAGCCTCCCTGGGATGTAATATGCTGCATCATAGACTTTAAACTGAAGGAAGAAATCCTGCGCAAGGCCCGCAACAGGATTCAGCTCTTCCATGGTGGACATACAGTCCACATATACCAGGATCTATCGGCGATCACCCTAAGACACCGCAAAGATCTACAGCCCCTACTGCAAAGCCTCCGCACAAATAATGTACACTACAGATGGAAGTTTCTGTTCTGTCTCATGGTGACGAAACAAGACAGAACAGCGTACCTACGAGTCCCCGAGGATCTTCCGCAATTCTGCGATACCCTCAACATTCCACTGGCCGACGTCCCAAACTGGTATGCAGAATACAGACCCATCGCCAAGAAATCCGCAATACCCAGAGAAGAACCCATGGACGCCCATGATCAAAGAACCCGACGCCAACGATCCCCCTCCAGGGTCAGAACCCACGCTGCCTACCAGGGTTCCCAGCCAGTCATCAGCCCGATGAAGGCCCCACAACCTGGTGAGCCCGCCGAGACTTCTGAGTGATCCTACGCATGGATACCGGCTCTGAGATAAGTACCATCTTTCCCTACTTATACATATACACTCTGTTCTACCCTCAACTTGCATTTGTTTAACGGGGGTTTGTTGACTTTCATGAAACCCCCTACTCTCTGTCCCCCCATCCCCTATCCCCCTGACCTGATGTTTGAAGCTACCTGGAGGTCTCATGAAGCCCCTATGAAGAACTTTCCGGACACCCAATACAACATGCCATAGACATTTCCAACCGCGGACTGGCATACAAAGTTATGTACCACTAGCCGAATGAACAGTAATACTACCCCTATGTTTAAATCCCCCAATCAAGCAAACTTTAGGTCTCTTAGATGGTGGTCCTACTTCCCCATGCTTTTCTATGACAGTATCCTCCCCCGCTGCGGTCCATACTTCTCAGAATGTACTATACCCACCCAGAGATGTACATCCTACACATTCGAGCTGTTTATCCCCTCTGGCTTCCCTAGATCCTGACCTGTGAAGGAGATAACCGATTGAAGTTTCCTCTGAGGGACCATTCTGGGGGGTTTGTATGTGTAGTGGGGGGGGTTCTTTTCTTTGGTTTTTGGTCTTCGGGGGGACTCCACCTCCCCATAAGGAAAATAAGACGGCTTAAATATACTAAATATACCAAATACAGAATGCACCTTAAGGCCTTCCTCTAAAGGCCCCCATTTGTAAATGGATAGTTTAATCTATTGTATATCATTTGATTTGCCTACACTTACTGGGGTAGCACACACGCAAAGTGTCTCTTCAGCCACCGCTCATGACCTAAAGACATGTGTCTCAGACAATTACATGACTTTTGGACACCATACGACACATAGCCTGACCCTCAGGAACCACCAAGTTAACAGTGCACTGCATGGCCCTTCTGACGTAGAACTGCTCCTAAGCTAGGAGAACGAGCAGTATCAACAGCACTAGCCAGATGTGACCCATCACTCAAAGTACAACATGAGGTGCTATAGCCGCAGTCTCAGCCGGGCAAGAACCGGATTGGAAAGAGCCCTCCTAAGACAACAACTCTCCGCATGCTGCCCGTACCAACACCAGAGCCCCATACACGGCTCGAACACCCACATAACACCCCACCTTACAACCTTAACTGCAGCGACTGTCGACAGTAAGAACTGAAAGGCGCTCAAGGCACCCTTTAACCACCAGTGATTCACTGGCCTATCCGAGCGACCTACATAATCTGTTATTACATTCACTGACCCCTTCCACTGACCAATTATACAAAGAATACCGGTATACTTGCCCCTAAATGACCGAAAAGGGGGAAAGATATTCCCCCCCACCTCTAGACTGAAATCCTATCTGTTTGACTTCCATCAAAGACAAAAACACATTGATTCTGGTACACTATATCTCAGAACAGTTATAAGGTATGATATAGTTATGTTGATACCGATGTTTGGAGCTAAGCCTCTTGTCACATACTGGACAGGATCGTTCTACCAATGCTTCACAATTGATATAACCTAATCCAATAAGGTTACCTAGTTATGTTATCTTTTATATAAAGTTGTTAATGTTGATTGTTATAAAAGATCTTAAATTACTATAGGTCAGCTCTTGCCCCACTCATAGGACACAGAAGTCTACATGATGACAGTACTGGGCTACTAAAGTCTCCACATGAGCAAACACAAAAAACCTCTGTCCAGCCAGATCACTCCCTATTAGCCAATTAAATTACCTCTCGTACATACCACTACCCACTCAGTGGTCAGATCTGTGCTCTGCATGCATCTTATCCACACATTCGGACTCTTGCTGAGCCACTGAACACCCCTGGCAAAATAGACTTGTACTCCTACTGGTCCCCTAGACAGGTGAGCTGGTTCTCACATGTAGCCAGTTGTCCACAGAGACAAACACATACATTACACCCTCTGTCCCAGCTTTCCTACTCCTCTCCCATCCATCCTCTATACTATACTAGCCTTCTACACTCTATTCCCACCCATCTTGCCCTCACCCCTTCCATTCTCCTCCGTAAACCTTGTATACACCCCTCAGTGGGTGACATACCATGCACTGCCAAACCTAAACGAACACTCAGACGGTAGACCCATAGTGATATAATTAGACCCGGACATCCAAAAGATCAAAAAACCCACAAACAACCCCTAAAAATTATCTCTCTCAACATACGAGGTATTAACCTCCCCGAGAAATGTACACAACTACTACGGACAATGCAGTAGAATAAGGCTGACATAATCTACCTACAGGAGACCCATTTCAAAGCAGGAGGGATCCCTAAATTATATAACGCACATTACCCTAAGGTCATACACGCAACCAACCCCACTATGAGATCCAAAGGAGTATCAATCCTGTTAGCCAAAAATTCTCCTTTCCAAAGCATAGACTCGTCAGTTAGCGAAGGAAGATACCTATTCCTAAAAGGAAAGATACACAGGAAATCATTTACTCTTGCCAACATCTATCCCCCGAACACCCATAAAATTGCCCGTATACTTGCAGCATTCACTGAAGGCACGCTAATTCTCAGAGGGGATTTTAATGTCCCATTGAACCCCCTACAGGACACATCAAACATTTCCTCCCTACCCTACAAAGCTCTTAGAGCTATCAAAACCACCTTAACAGATCTGTCGCTACACGATACATGGCGCACATTGAACCCAAACACCAAAGATTTCACTTTCTTCTCTACCCCCCCACCAGCGCTACTCAAGAATTGACTACATCTTTATTTCTCAAAAAGACTTACCCATACTCTCTCGGGCATCTATTGACCCGATGTACCTGTCTGACCACCACCCCGTATTAATATCCATAGACATCCCAGACCCCGAAACACGCCAAGCATTTTGGCGCCTAGACCCATCCCTCCTTTCTGATCCCACCATAACTCCTAAAATACAGGAATGCCTGACCCAGTATTTCGCAGAGAAAAGTAGCCCTGAACTATCTGCACTGACTTGCTGGGAAGCGCATAAATGCGTGGTGAGAGGCGAGCTGATGGCTGCGGCAGCGAAACGCAGATGGGAACGTAGAGCCCTTATTGACAACATGACAGTCCGGATACTTACACTAGAACACTCACATAAGAGATCACAAGCGAACCACACACTTGCAGAGCTTATTAAAACCAGAACAGAACTCCTTGAAGAGCTAGGGAAAAAAACGAAACGCAACTTTATATTAGCTCAAAAGTTCTACGAATACGCAAACAAATCCTGAAAATTCCTGGCTAGGGCTCTTCAAGCTAAAAGGGCGACGATTCAAATACACTCACTGATAGATACCAAAGGAAATAAGGCATTCAAAAATGCGGACATAGCGGCACAGTTCATTCAACACCTATCATCCCTATACAATTTACCAAAGACTTCCACACGCAGAGAATGTACCGACAGACTCCAACAAATAAAATACTTTCTAAATACGTACAGCCCCTCACAGATATCAGAGTCAGAAGCTGAACAACTAGAAGCCCCTATTTCCCAGGAGGAAACCCTCCTTGCCCCCAAACAACTGAAAACAGGGAAGAGCCCAGGCCCAGATGGCCTAACGGTAGGCTATTACAAAGCATTTACACACCTCCTTATACCACACTTTCTAAAAGCATTTAACAGTCTCTCAGTCCGCTCTCCAACACCACGAGACACTCTAGAAGCCCATATCACCATGATCCCCAAACCAGGCAAAGACCCTACATTGGTAACAAATTATAGATCGATTTCCCTCCTAAATGTCGATCTGAAACTATACGCCAAGATTCTGGCAAACCGCTTACTACGAATTTTACCCAAACTTGTTTCCCTCGATCAGATGGGTTTTATACCTGGGAGGGAAGCAAGAGACAACATGCTAAAAGCACTTAATATCCACCACTGGTTGACAACTAATCAACGACCCGGCTTCCTACTGTCCCTAGATGCGGAGAGGGCATTCGATAGAGTGGCCTGGGACTATATGTCAGAAACGCTTAGGGCTATTGGCCTTAGAGAACGTATGTTGAACTTCATACTTGCACTCTATTCCACTCCCACGGCAAGAGTCTGCGTCAATGGCCATCTATCGGATGCCTTCCTGATCTCAAACGGTACATGGCAGGGCTGTCCCATGTCTCCCCTGATTTTTATTCTAACCCTTGAACCAATACTAAGACGACTTAGGGCCAACACAAACATCACGGGCATCCCCATAGCAAACCATGTCTATAAGCTGGCAGCCTACGCTGACGATATTCTTCTTTTCCTGAAAAAGCCCCTCACTACGATTCCAAACCTGCTTAAAGACTTTTCACTTTTTAGAACTTTATCCAACCTTCAGATAATTTTTTCCAAGTCCCATGCACTCAACATTTCCCTGACACACGATACCGTCAAACTCTGCAATTACAATTTCCCATTTGAAAAGAAAAAAAATGCCATCACATATCTTGGCATTCGACCACCATCCAGGCTGTCCAATCTGTATTCACAAAATTACCTCCCAATTCTAAAAACCATAACGCACAACCTAAAATCTTGGTCCGCAGGTCTCTTCTCTTGGTTTGGAAGGGCGGCAATCATCAAGGTGAACATACTCCCTCCCAAAAATACTATATGTAAAGCAAACCATACCGATTAAACTGCCCCCCACCTTTTTCTCAACACCTAAAACAGCCTGCTCAACATTTGTCTGGGGGAAACTGCGGCCTAGAATAAGCTATAAAAATCTGACCCTACCCAAATTGAAAGGAGGGATAGGCCTACCAGACTTCGTTAAATACTATAAAGCCTGCTCCCTGGCCAGAATCATTGATTGGAATATTCATTCAAGGTGAAGGACTGGGTCCATCTCGAACACAACTTCACTTATCTACCCCTTCACCAACTCCCTTGGATGGAACCAGAATACGTATCGCCAGAAGGTAGAAACCACCCGCTCATAAGCAATACACTGCACAATTTTAAAGACGCTTGCCTGAAATATGAACTGTCATCCTCACCAGGACCCCTCACTCCTATACGCCACAACCCAAAATTCCCCCCGGGATTATCTGCCACATTTCTGGCAGGTACATGGCCACACCAACATATAAGGGCAGAACATTTCTTTAATAAAGGGAACCTACAGGATCTAAACTCACTAGCAGCTGAGATGACTAACCGTACATTCCCTTTCTGGCCATATACCCAAATTCATCACTTTCTAAGTAACCCCAAAATGCTCCCGGCCTGGTCTCGCCAGCGCACCCCCTTTGAAACGATATGCTGTAAACAAGAACCCCAAAGTCATCTCATAGCGGACACCTATGTTATGTTATCCTCTGGCTGTAATGCCAAATCGAACGCCATATGCCGTAATTGGGAACAGGAACTGGCCCTGGACCTTTCGGAAGAGGAATGGGACCAGATCTTTCAAAACAACCACAAAGGAACAATTAATGTTTCCGCACAGGAAAACAGATTCAAAATTCTATCTAGGTGGTACAGGACACCCCACAAGCTACATAAAATGTATCCAAAGGTACCACCAACATGTTGGTGTTGCAAAAGAGAGATTGGGTCATTCTTTCACATATGGTGGCACTGCCCTCAGCTTCAACCCTTCTGGAAAGAAGTACACTGCCTCATTACCCAGGTAATGACCAACACCCTAGACTATACCCCAGCCCAATTTCTACTACACCATTCTTCAACCCTACCACCATTCATCGATTTATCGATGAATTTATCGATGAATGGTGGGCACTCCTCCTCTCCCAGTCCCTGTAGTGTTTTATACATCGCAGACACCCTTCCTTTCTTTTTTCCCATCATACAGGTTTTTTCTAGTATTGTCATGTCCCCCTCCATTCTCAGGGGCTGTGGGAGAGAGTCCACAAAGTGTTTCAATTGGAGGTACCTCCATTCATCGATCTTCCCAAACTTCTCACTTTGTTTTAATTCCCCCAGTGACCTTATTTTCCCCTCATGTGTAATATCTTTTAGCTTTAGTGACTCGTCTTTTATCCATTTACCCTGCCATCTCTCTTGCCCTGGTGCAAAATAATTTGTTCCACATATTGGGGTGAGTGGTGAATTGTATTTCCATCTTCCTTTTTTTCCAAGTGTTATCTTATACCCTCAATGCATTGTGCGTAATGTCGCAAGTGTGTGCGTCTAGATTTCTAAATTTAGGAGGTATCCAAATCATCTTTCCTAATTGTGATTTACTGATTGTGTTTTCTATTTTCACCCATTTTTTCTTTTCATTATTTTGTGCCCATTCACTCACTCGTGCCAATACATTCACCTGATAGTACTTTTTAACATCTGGGAGTGCCAGCCCTCCCCTTGTCTTCCCTCTATTCAAGACTGAGGCCTTTATCCTTGGTTTTTGGTTCTGCCATATAAACACACATACAGTTTCCAGATGTTTGCAGAACAGTAGTATGGTTTGTCCCGGTTTTAGTTAAAGTGTTACACACAGTTTCCAGATGTTTGCAGAACAGTAGTATGGTTTCTCCCGGTTTTAGTTAAAGTGTTACACACAGTTTCCAGATGTTTGCAGAACAGTGATATGGGTTCTCCTGGCTTATTTATACTTTTTTGACACAGTTTGAAGATGATTTTAGAACAGTTAGATGGCTTCTACCGTTAATTAATACTTTTCAGACCCAGTTTGAAGATGGTCCACATCCACCTCCATTTTTGATTTTTTTAATGTTTTTATTTTTTTTTAATGCTTTTAGTTATTTCCCTGTCCCCATTTCTTTGTAGGGCACTTGTCCCACCCTTACCCCCATTTTCCTTCATTTTGCAGACCTCTAGGACTTTCCTGTACTTTTTTACAGCAATTTTCAGAACTTTTGGTAAAATTACCAGAACCCCGGCCCCGAACCCAGACTTTTTTTGAAAAGTCCGGGTTCAGGTCCGGGTCCCGGACACCCCAAAGTTCGATACGGACCCGAACTTTACAGTCCGAGTTCACTCAACACTAGTTATGACTCTTAAAAAAAAAAAACTGGTGTTTGGACTACCTTTTTCCTAGGGAAGGTGATCCCCATTGAACTAATCCCTCACAGTAGCTACACCAAGAAACTGGGACAAGACCCTATGTATATATCTTTTAAGTGAGATTTGACTAAATGACAAAATGCCTAACCAGAAACGAAAAACAAAATTAACAATATACACTATATACACATATATATGTGTACTTATATATACAGTATTTGTGTGTGCGTACATGTGTGTCTACATGTATGTATGCACATTCTATGTATGCATTTTAACCATTTACCAACCGGGCCCCTTTTTTACCTTTGTTGGTTACTAGCTAAAAACAGTTTTTTTTGCTAGAAAATTACTTAGACCCCCCAAACATTATATATATATATATATATATATATATATATATATATTTCAAATACCCTAGAGAATAAAATGGCTCTCATTGCAATACTTTTTGTCACACGGTATTTGCGCAGCGGTCTTTCAAGCGCGATTTTTTTTTTGGAAAAATTTCACTTTTTTGAGTTAAAAAATAAGACAACAGTAAAGTTAGCCCAATTTTTTTGCATATTGTGAAAGAGGATGTTACGCCGAGTAAATAGATACCATACATGACACGGTTGAGAATTGCGTGCACTTTCATGTGTGGGCGCGACGTACGTATGCGTTTTCTTTGCTGCGCGAGCCCCCGGGGGCGGTGGCGCTTTACTTTTTTTTTTTAATTTTATTTATTTATTTTTTTAACACTGTTCCTTTAAAAAAAAAAACCCCATCCCTCCTTTGCACTTCACAGTATTCAGATCGCCAAAAACGGCGATTCTGAATACTGTCAATTTTTAAAAATTAGCGCCGTTAGCCGCCGAGTAAACCGGAAGTGACGTTGTGACGTCACTTCCGGAATTTGCCGAAGGAGACCCAATCGGAGCCAATTACGGCTTCTATCAGGTCTCCTTCTAGCCGGCAGAGGCGCCGGATCGACGTTCCGGTCTCCCGGTGGGACGGGAGGCCGGAAAAGAGCAGCGGAAGGCGGCGGAAGGGGGGGGGGTGTCCCCTCCCGCCCCCGGGGGTAACGACCGAGCGGCTCCCGAGCCGGATTGGTCGTTACTAGAGTTGAGCGAACCTCTGGAAGTTCGGGTTCTGCTGGTCCGTCCGAACTTCGGGACAAAGTCCGGGTCCGGGTCCGGACGGAACCCGAACGATCGCACGGACAACGAACCCCATTGAAATCAATGGGGACCCGGACTTTTATGCACAAAAATGGCTGTAACAAAGTCCTGGAAAGCCCTAGAGGGCTGCAAAAGGAAGTAAAATGGGGGTAAGGGTAGGGCAAGTGCCCTACAAAAAAATGGGGACAGGGAAATAACTGTAAATATTTTAAAAAAAATAAAAACATAAAAAAAGCAAAAATGGAGGTGAATGTGGATCATCTTCAAACTGTGTCTGAAAAGTATTAATTAACGGTAGAAGCCATATAACTGTTCTAAAATCATCTTCAAACTAGGGCAAGTGCCCTACAAATAAATTG
>BLSH010402730.1:189215-208094 GCA_018402905.1 Glandirana rugosa | reverse complement strand
CTAGACTCGTACCTAACGAAAAGTCTCCTTGTGTAAAAAAAACGACCATGATCCTTGTTCACCCTTTTTTTTAATCAAGACTAACATGTGTATATCCCCCAGTCCTAATTGGTGAAGGGCTGGTCGCGGTATTTACCCGCCGCCAGCCAAAACTCGCCGAGATGGCCCTGTATCGGACGTCGACGTCCGATATAGGACCATAGTAAAAAATCTCGCCCGCCAGCCGATAGGTCCCCATTGCTGATCACAACTCGCTTGGGCCTGACATTGCAAGCCCAGGCATGGCTTGAAAACCCACAGGCACCGTGCCTGGGCCTGGGCCTGTAAAGTTTTTAGCAAGCCCAAGCCAGGCCCCAAGACGATAAAATGAGGTGCACAACTCTTCGACGTCCAGTCGGTTAGTTGTTCGCAAAGTGACCAAACGGGAATCTTCGGTAGTGTCGGTACGGATGATTACCGTACCGACACTAACAACCCGAACGATTTTTGAAATGTCCGGGTCCGGGTCCGTGCCACGGACACCCAAAAGTTCGGTACGGACCCGAACGTTACAGTCCGGGTTCGCTCAACACTAGTCGTTACCCCTGGATAGCCGACCGCCCGCTCTAAAAAATGATACCAGGATATAGCCTGCAGCTGCAGGCTATGTCCCGGTAGAGCCGCTCAAAACCGACCGCCGCCCATTTATGGCGCTGGTCGGGAAGTGGTTAATCCTGACCCCCTATATGTGTACAATCAGAACTAATTTTTTTTCCCACTTGTTCCTAGTACCAGCAAAAAAAATGTGTTCCTCTGAAAAGCAATCCATGCTCAGATCACTTTTCAGAGGCATTTGACAGCTGGTAAAGAGGCAATCTGTTGCTTCCTGACCGCCTGTTTTAACTCTCTAAATACATCATCACTATGCTGCAACTGCTTGCAATGCACACAGTTGTGGAGTGGTTGCAGTATAACCCCATTCACCTAGGGATATACTTAAAGGGTGCCCTGACTGGAAACAGACTGAGAAACACCAGCATAGAGGAACCGATCTCTCCATTTTCCTCCTGCAGCCACTTAATGCCTGCGGGAGGGAGAGGAGGAGAAGTGGGGGGGGGGGGATGGAGAGATTGGCTCCTTTATATGCAGCCACACACTCGCGACCGGGCCCTGGCGTTCTGCCACCAGGCTCAGAGGAAAGGGCCCTGTCCAGGATCCAGGGGGCCCTTCATGGTTTCTTGCATCAGGGCCCTGAAGGTTCTAGTTATGCTACTGGATTCAGGGGAGAAATTTGAATCAAGCAGGGCTGAACATGAATCTGACTGAGGAGCTTAATGGAATTATAATAGGAAACAGGCTTGGTGTCCACTTGAATTATAGTTCAGTGAATATTGTTTCTCAACTTAAAGTTGCTGTAAACCCAAATCCCCAAACAAAACAACACTGTTTTGCACAATTTAGTAAAAATTGTCAGGGAAATGGCCATAGAAATGGCGATCCTGCCAGCAAATGTAATGGACGCCATGGGCGAAACCCGGAGCGCATTGTGATCCTGTGAAACTGCGATTGCATGCTGGTGGCGCAAATCTGCATTTGCATCGGTGCACGCGCCTGTGCACATCGTGACAGAAGGGAACTTCACCTGGGCTACAAAAGGACTATGACTGCCTGACTCAAGTGCTGGATTATCGTCAGCTCTCCTGCGTTCCTGAACCCTGTATCCATGCTTGATTCCTGTTGTGACCCGGCTTGTTCTGACCTACTACCTACTCTTCTGGATTATCCCTTGGCTTGTACCTCTGACTATCTATCTGCCTATCTTCTTGTGCTTGTTGTTTGGACTTTGTTTCTGCCTGATTCCCTGTGCATGACCCCGGCTTGCCTTACAGACTCCGCTCCTGCTTGATCCACTGTCTATGACTCCGGCTTACCACATGGACTCTGTCTCTGCCTGAACCACTGTGTTTGACCTTCAGCCTGCTCAGCAGTCTCTGCCTTGCCTGGGTGTTGGAACTGGGCCTTCAGCTTATACCCAAGGACTTGTTGTCTAATTCTTCCCTCTTCCTAACACGATCGGATGGCATGAGGCCCTCCACGGTCCACACTGACCGCCTTCAATGGAGGCTTTGAACATTCCAGTTAACTCTACCCATACCAAAACCTTATTACATCCTCAATGATGTCCAATTGTGTTTTCTTTGTTACAGCTCTCTTGTAGTAAAGGGAGCCCAATTACAGTTAATCCAGTTCATTTTAGTGTTCTTGTTTTTCCGGTGGAGTTCTCTCACTGGAATCCTTGCACCCCCAATAACTGCCCCTGGTTATCCATTATTATTATGCAGAACTCCAACGGCAGTACCAGAGCCACAAGGGGTCTGCTAGTCATTCCCCCCAGGTTGTCTCTTAACCCGATATTTGAAATATATTATTCTCACATTATGTGCATTTGGGTCTAATTTCTTCTTTCTTGTTCCTCGCTATCTAACTCCTTTCCGTCTCCTTTCACTTCCCAGCTCAATGGACATGGGCTACACAGGTATGTTCAAGATCTTATTGTACCTTCTTCATGGCCCCCCTGAACATATGCACCCTGAATGTTCAGAGACTAAATATACCCCACAAATGCACCAAGGCATTTAGATCCCTAACAGCAGCCAAAATACACATAGCCTGCTTTCAGGAAACGCATTTGACAGACAAAAGCACTCCGAAATTTCTCCACACTTCCTACCCTCAATTCTACCTTCAGCCGCCACCAAACCACGCGGTACACTCATCGCTTTCCACTGCTCTACTCCTTTTACTCTTTCACACCAGATCAAAGATCCTGATGGGAGATACTTGATCCTCACTGGCCACCTATCTGATTCCGCAGTTACAATAGTATCGTATTTACCCCTAATCAACACCTGGTTCCTTTTCTTTCCCACCTCCTAAACCTTGAGGACCATCATAAATTCGGCACAGTTATAATCTGCAGGGACTCGAAGCAAACTCTTCTCCCTTTCATAGACAAATCACCACTAGCTCCCTCCCCCAACCCAAATAGGCTGACATTCCAACAGCTTATAGCTAAACACGCTCTAGTTGACACATGGCGGGAATCCAACCCCACTAGCAAGAAATTTATATACTACTCCCACCCACATAATACCTTCTGTCACCTGAAATACTGGCTTCATCGATCCTTCCCTTTCCTTGGACAGACCATTCAGCAGTTTGCACAACCATATCCTCTCCAGTACCCATATCACACGATACCACCTGGTGCATCAATGACTCGACACTGACCCACCATTTTGTAACATTAAACATTTTATGTATACATAACCGGCCTACGGGTCGGTGGCGTCTCCTTCTCCATGAGACACAGCGTGTTCCCATTAGCGGTGTCCATGCAGATGGAAGATGCTCCTCCTTACGCGTTGGCCTACTCCTATTCAACTTTAAATTTCAATCTTAACAGATTGTACTGTTTGTATATGTACTGCAACCCCTAACATTGTGAATAGTAGCTGTTCTGCTTCCTTTATTGTTGATGTCTTCTATATAAAAACCCAATAAACTTCTTTAAAAAGAAAAGCCTGAGGCTGAAAGAAAATGTAAGCAGTTTTATTGGGGTCTGAGGTAGCAATAATAACAGAGTATGATATTTTAAAGACAGTAGCCATAAATATTCTATAGATTTGCTGCACAATATGCAAAAAATTGTACTTGGGCACTATGTAAGAGAAAAAGATGCGGCATATTTTATTGTGAAAAATTCAGGTTATTACCGGTATGTCACAATTAAGAGGCAGAAATTTTTAACCACTTCAATACAGGGCACTTATACCCCCTTCCTGCCCAGACCAATTTTCAGCTTTCAGCGCTCTCACACTTTGAATGACAATTATTCAGTCATGCAACACTGTACCCAAACACAATTTTTATCATTTTTTTCACACAAATAGAGCTTTTGTTTGGTGGCATTTAATCACCACTGTTCTTTTTTTAATTCTCTGCGATATAAGTAAAAAAAAACAAAAAAAAAAACACTTTTTTTAGTTTCTATTATACAATTTTGAAAATAAGTAATTTTTATTCATAAATTTGGGCCATTTGCTACATATCTTTGGTAAAAATAACCCAAATTAGTGTATATTATTTGGATTGTGTGAAAGTTATACGGCCTATCTTATTTCTTGAGGCCCTGAAATGTCAGGACAGTACAAATACTCCCCAAATTACTCCTTTTTTGGAAAGTAGACAGTCCAAGGCATTTAGTAAGAGGCATGGTGAGTTTTTTGAAGTTGCAATTTTTTCCCACAATTCTTGAGAAAATGAAGAAATTATTTTTTTTTTTCTTTTACACAAAATTGTCATAATAACAAGTTATTTCTCACACACAGCATAAGCATACTTCCAATTACATTCCAAAATACATTCTGCTACTCCCCCTGAGTATGGCGATACCACATATGTGAGACTTTTTCACAGCCTGGCCACATAAAGAGGCTCAACATGCAGGGAGCACTATCAGGCGTTCTAAGAGCTTAAATTGCAATCTAATTTCATTCCTACCTATCACCCTTTTGAAGGTCCTGGAGCACCAGGACAGTGGAATTACCCACAGAATTACCCCATTTTGTAAAGAAAACCCACCAAGGTATAATCTTTCAGGCATTATGAGTCTTTTGAACATATAATTTTTTTCCAAACGTTTTTGGAAAATGTGGAAAGAAAATGAAAACTTATTTTTTCTTAAACAATTTATAAGATTCTCCTAACACATAGCATGTACATAGCAAAAATAACACCCCAAAATACATTCTGCTACTCGTCCTGAGTATGGAGATACCAAATGTGTAAGTCGTTCACACAGCCAGGCCACATAGAGAGGCCCAACATGCAAATAGCACCATCAGGCATTCTAGGAGCAAAAATTACACTTATAATTTCCTGATGACCTATCACATCTTTGAAGGTCCTGGAGCACCAGGGCAGTGAACACACAAAATGACCCCATTTTGGAAAGCAAGCACTCCAATGTACATTCTATGAGGCATAACGAGTCTTTTGAACATGTCATTTTTTTCAAAAAGTTTTTCGAAAATGTGGAAAGAAAATGAAAACTTTTTTTTTACACAAAGTTGTCAATTTATAAGATTTTTCTAACACATACCATATACATAGCAAAAATTACCCCCAAAACTATATTCTGCTACTCATCCTGAGTATAACGATACCACATATGTGAGACTTTTACACAGCCAGGCCACATAGAGAGGCCCAACATGCAGGGAGCACCATCAGGCATTCTAGGAGCATAAATTACACATTTAGTTTCCTGACAACCTATCACACTTTTGAAGGTCCTGGAGCACAAGGATAATGGACCCCAACACCTGACACCAAAACGTATATTCTATGAGGCATGGGCTGGGGACAGGTACTCGGGTATTCTGATGAGCTGGTGACAGGTATTCAGGTACTCTGATGGGCTGGTGATGGGTACTCTGGTACTCTGATGGGCTGGTGACGGGTACATGGGTAATCTGATTGGATGTTAATAAAAAAACAGCGCCAATCCAGGAATAAACATAAAATTAAAATAAAGTCCATATCTATAAAGTGACTAGGTGCTCCAAATAAAGTGCTGTTCAGTGCTCAATACAGCTTCAAAGTGCATGAAAGTGACACACAGTGATCGGTGACCCTCTTGTGCCCTCACTCACCAGAAAGACTGGACCCACTGCTTTTCAGTCAGTGGGTCAAATGGGCTGAATTCTGGTGGGGGCTCCGAATCCCGGTCAGCAAAAAAGCCACGAAGCGAAGATAAATGGTTATTCCCACAGCCGCTGTTGTTGTGTATCCGAGGGCACTCAAAAAATATATAAAGGAAAGCTCATAGTGTGTACTGTTTAAAGTAGATGTTTATTGCGCAAGAAGATAAATTCTACTTACAGGACATCACTAGGACACAAGTATAAGGCATAAAGACATCCACCGTAGACTGTAATGGCGTGCGTTACACTCGAAACCACTGAGAAGGGGAAGTGACGTAGATGGCCATGACAGACCGGAGGTGACGTCAACGTGTTTCGCTTGTCATCGGAGTGTCATGACCGTCCGTGATGACGCTCTGATGACGAGCGAAACACTTTGATGTCACCTCCGATGTGGACTTTATTTTAATTTTTATGTTTATTCCTGAATTGGCGCTGTTTTTTGATTAACAGTATTCTAGCAGGACCTACCTGAGTACAGCTGCCTCCAGGTGTTCTTGTTTTTGAGTTATTGTTTTATTTTCACATATTAAGAGAGAAGTGTCTTTATTTGATATATTGTTTGATTTAAAGATTTATGGGATGTTGATAGAATATTATCACGAAGTATACACTGATTTATTGTTAAAAGGGTAGGCGCTGAGACATACACACCACTCTGATCGGCTAGTGACAGTACTTGGGTACTCCGATGGGCTGGTAACAGGTACTCGGGTACTTTTATGGGCTAGTGACATGTACACGGGTATTCTGGTGGGCTGGTGACGGATACTCTGATGGGCTGGTGACAGGTACTCGGATGAGCTGGTGACAGGTACTCGGGTACTCTGATGGGCAGGTGCAGGTACTCTGGGGCTGGTGACAGGTACTTTGATGCTGGTGACAGGTAATCTGGGACTGGTGAATGGTACTCTGATGCTGGTCACAGGTACTCTGGGGCTGGTGACAGGTACTCTGGGGCTGGTGACAAGCACTCTGATGCTGGTGACAGGTAGGAATGGGCAAATGGTTCGAGCATAAGTTCGGGCCAAACTTTTGATGTTCGGCAGACAGCTGAACAAACAAGATGTTTGACCGTTTTTTCGGCTCCCCGGATGACCTAGAACATTATGGGGTGACTTCCCTGCCGCAGAGCGCCCCATAATGCATTGAGCAGCAGACAGTGTGCACAGCTCCTCCCCGTTGGGAGGGCTCCCACCGTCTGCTCGCTGTTTGTTTTGACAATTTATTTATATGGCAAGGTGCGGCCACCCAGCGACATAAGCGAGTGACCCCACCCCTTCTGACGTCATGTGACATCAGAGGGAGCGGGTCACACGCTTACATCTCCGGGTGGCCCCACCCTTTCATACAAATAAACTGTCAAAACAAACAGCGAGCAGACGGTGGGAGCCCTCCCATGGTGGAGGAGCTGTTGCAGCTTTTTTTTTTTCTGGTCCGTTGCTCGCCGTGATTGACGATGAATTACAATGGGGGACACTAATTTTTTTTTTTTTTTTTTGCTTTTTAATAAAGTATTTGTCCCTAATTGTCTACTGTGTTTTTTTCTTTTTTGACACTTTTTGGTGGAATTAGTAGGGGTATGATGTACCCGATACTAATTCACATGGGGGGCTGGCATTTGGGGCCCCCCTAGTAAAGGGGGCTTCCAGATTCCGATAAGCCCCTCACCCGCAGACCCCCACAACCACAGTCCAAAGTTGTGGGGAAGAGGCTCTTGTCCCCATCAACATGGGGACAAGGTGTTTTGGAGTGGGGTGCGCAGAGCCCTCCCTTCCCCAAAGCACCCATACTCCCCATGTTGAGGACATGTAGCCTGGTACGGTTCAGGAGGGGGCGCTTGCTCGCCCCCCCCCCCTATCCTGGCCAGCCAGGTTGCATCCTCAGATAAGGGTCTGGTTTGGATTTTAGGGGGGACCCCATGTCAATTTTTTTTAAATTTTGGCGTGGGGTTCCCCTTAAAATCCAAACCAGAGCCGAAGGGCCTGGTATGGACTGGTGGGGGACCCTATGCACATTTTTTCAGTAATTTTTTTGTATATTGCCAGGAACCGGCAATATACATTACAGCCACAAGTAATTTTAAGTGACAATTTTTCCTTTGGAAATGTCATTTTGTTCTGGCTATGTTCTACACATCACAGAGATGCACCCTTTTAGAGGCAGACTAAGGGGACCCCCCAGGCACAATATTTAAAGTAATATTTCATTTTTTTTTCACTTTAAGCATTATTAAAATCACTGCTCCTTTAGAAATTATGTTTTTTACAAACTTTTTTTCAGTGATACATGTCCCCTAGGACAGGACACGGAATACTATAACCATTGTATGCCCAATTACTTGCATATAAGCCTTCAAAATGGCCACTTTTCATTTTTGATGTTCAGGTCCCATTGACTTCAATGGGGTTCATTGTTCGGGTCCAAACTTATGGGATGTTCGAAAGTTCTGGTGCAAACCAAACAGCGGTCAGTTCGGCCCATCCCTAGTGACAGGTACTCTGGGGCTGGTGACAGGTACTCTGATGCTGGTGACAGGTACTCTGATGCTGGTGACAGGTATTCCAGGTCTGGTGACAGGTATTCTAATGGGCTGTGACAGGTATTCTAATGGGCTGTGACAGGTACTCGTTTGTTGACATTTGTGACCTGCTGTGATTGGACACAGCCGGTCACATGGTAGTCACATTGCCTCTTTACCCTGATCGGGGATGGGCTGTGTCCGAGGGACATGCCTCATCCCCGATCGCCGCACTGCGTGCCCCCGGGGGCGCGCACAATCGGTGATCACAAGCACAACACATTTGACCGGCTGTGATTGGACACAGCTGGTCATGTGGTAAAGAGCCACTTACATTGCCTCTTTGTCCGGATCCTTGTCCCTGACCGCCATGCTGCGTGCCCCCGGGGGCGCACACGAGCAGTGATCACGAGCACAACACATGTGACCGGCTGTGATTGGACACAACTGGTCACATGGTAAAGACCCTGGGGGCCTGCAGGAGCGGCGAGAACCGAAGGACATCCACCCGGAGGGAAGAGATGTTCCTGCCAGCATCATTTGCCTATGGCCGGGTATGGAAGTGGTTAATAAATGATATTGATATCACAAGTTATGAAAAAGTTATTGTTGAATTAATAGCTAGAATAAAAATGGCTCTGGTGATTTACTGGGAAATGTATGACAGTTACTTATGGGTATTCACTTGTTGTTTGAGATAAAAATGTGTCCTGCATTTATTGTTACATATCTGAATGTTAAATGTTTAAGATGAAAATCCTTGTTGTGTGATTGCTGCATCTGACAGTGCATGCAGTAATTTTATATTCTTTTATGTAATTCCATCAAAACATTTAATTTTTGTAAGGAAAGTAAGAAAAAGTCTGACAGTGATAACCATAAAAGATCCCAGTATTTCCTCACATTACTAAAAGTCGTTTTATTATGGTCTCTATTTCTTGTAGAGATTCCTTTGACCATTGTCACAGGGACACAAAACAACAGATTATCCTTAAAGGAGAAAAATAGACATAAAACCCAGCAATGTGTGTAGTAGTTGCATATGCTATCCAGCACAAATCTGTGGCTGGAGTCTTACTTAAAAATTTCTTACATCCCAGACAAAGTAAATAAGATGCAATCTGATTTATAGATCTAAAAGCCCAACTTTATCTCAAACTATTTTTTGTTTTGTTTTTCAGTGTGGAAGGGTTAGAAGCTGTTAGGGTATTTTAGCCTGTGTTGCCACTGTGAAAATTACTCTTAATTTCCTGTGAGATCATTGAGAAACAAAACAAGGGAAAGCACTCCCAACAGGGATATAAATACTATAACAATAAGAACTACAAAATGTAAACTCTTCTTTGCCCTTTCCCACATGCCCTCTATTTCCCAAGTATGTTATGGCACAGCAGAGGTCACTTCCTGTACACCTTGAAGTTTACTAATTTTACTAATTTACATAGGAAGTGATGTAGACAGAGGTAGAGGGATATACATTATTCATTACACACAGCAAAAATAAGCACAGTCCATATCTAGAACTCTAACACCATTATTGTGCATTAAAGTAGAATTTCAGTAACTAATCTTAAAACTTCTAACTCCCTCCTAACACCTATACTAACTACCCTGTGGAAAAGATGTCGGTACACTTACCTATTTTTAGGCCTCTCCATTTACGTGATCTCCCCTAAGTCCACGTGTGACATGACGTGACGTCACCCATAGGCTTATTATGGGCCATCCATTGTCAGCACTCCCTCTTCTCCCCTAAAGCCGCTGCCAGCTGACACAAGGGAGCCCATCACATGACAGGAGCAGACTGAAATAGGTACTGTATATGTATCTTTCTTCCACATGGTGTTAGAATAGGTGATAGAAGGGGGGGTGGGAGCAGTTTTTAGATTAGTTAGAACGATCCTGGAATTCCACCTTAGCCCTTTTTATCCACTTTCCTTCACTGTAATTAACCACTTCAGCCCCGGAAGGATTTCACACTTTAGGATCAGAGCACTTTTTGCTATTCGGCGATGCGTCGCTTTAACTGAGAATTGCGCGGTCGTGCGACGTTGTACCCAAACAAAATTTGTGTCCTTTTTTTCCCACAAATAGAGCTTTCTTTTGGTGGTATTTGATCACCTCTGCGTCATTTCTGATCGCCACTATAAACAAAAGAAGAGCGACAATTTTACAAAAAGACCCCAATTTATTACTTTTTGATAAAATACAAATCAAAAAAATCTAAAAAAACATTTTTTTCATCGGTTTTGGCCGATTTATATTCATCCTCATATTTTTGGTAAAAAAAATCGCAATCGGCGCTTATTGATTGGTTTGTGCAAAAGTTGCCGCGTTTACGGATGATGAGAATTCATTTCTGGGGTTTTTATTTTTTTTTTATTTTTCACTAGTAGTTTAGCGGTACTGCGATATTTCAGCGGAAATGTCGGACCATTTTGACACTTTTTTGGGACCATTGGCATTTATACAGCGATCAGTGCTATAACAATGCACTGATTACTTTGTAAATGCCATTGGCAGTGAAGGGGTTAACCTGCAGGGGGCGCTCTAAGGGTTAACCTGTGTTCCCTGGGCATGTTCTAACTGTGTGTGGGCTGCTCTAGCAGGGGAAGGGAAGTGATCACAGCTTCCATGTAGAGGAAGGCTGTGATCACAGCCCTTCCCCCTCTCACAGAACGGAGGTCCGTGTTTACTTACATGGACCTCCGTTCTTTCAGTGTGGGGGGGGCCATCGCGGGTAGCCGGCGGCGATCGAGTCCGCCCTACCCGCTCCCTGGCTCCCCCGAACACAATGAGCGTGCGGGCGGGCGCGCCTTCGGCGGCGCGCGCTCACAATGCTAGTTATCGCGGCCGCCGTCCTGTGACGGCGGTTCGCGATAACGAGCCACCTTGTCACCGTCACGCTGCGGCAGGCGGTCGGCAAGTGGTTAAAGATATTATTGTGCACTTTCATGTCACAGTACATTAACATAAGCTCAGAGACTTCCGGTTCCGGCGCCTTCATGTGAGGAAGCAAAGGACAGCTCCTCCGGGCTAACAGCTCTCATTTCAGCTTATAAAACAAGCTTGTGCCCATCTACAACGAACCCCACAATACCCATCGCTGAGGGAGCTCTCCAGGCATGGATCGGTTCGTCCTCCACGTCCCTCAGCAACCAGAACAAGGAGCACGGCTGGATCCGGCCTCGGCAAAGCCGCGGGAGTCCAACATGGCGTCGACTCCGCAATCTCCTACGAACGCAGGTTCGGTGAGTGCTCCGTTTGTTCAAATGTCCACGAACGCTCCTACGTCACAGAACGATCACCTCTCAACGAGCGCTTCCATCCTGCCTGCTACCTTCATTCCTCCACCCACGATCATTCCCACTTTAACGATCGCTGAAGACCAATACGCAGGCCTGGCACAAGCTGTAGCAGCCCTAATACTCCCAAACATAGCTGCAGCAGTGGACAATGCAGTAGCGAATGGCATAGCTCAGCTGCGCAAAGACCTCGGAGATCACTCAAAACGTCTGAACAATCTAGAATCTCGCATATCAGACATGGAAGGCGAAATGCAAAGTAGAAGATCTTTTGAACAGCAAACGACAAACATGCAACAATATGTGCTGGAAAAGCTAGACGACTTAGAAAATAGGTCAAGGCGCAACAACTTACGGATTGTGGGCCTACCAGAGTCATACAACACCGACTCACTTCAGGATCTCTGCTCAAAGTGCATACCCACCGCGCTAGGAATCACCCAACTTTGTGTGGTAGAAAGAGCCCACCGTCTCGGTTGTCCTTCCAACGACAGACGCACGCCCCGGCCCATCATTGTTCGCTACCTAAATTATATGGACAAATCCATGATACTGAGCTCCTAACGTAATTCTAAATCGCTTCAGATTGACGGTCACAAATTACTTCTGTTCGCAGACTACTCCCAAGAGGTCTCACGCCGCAGAAAAGCCTTCCAACCGATTTGTCAGACGCTCTATCAGAAGGGAATCAAATTCTCACTATCCTACCCTGCAGCCCTCCGATTCACGAACCAACAAGGCGATCAAAAATCCTTCACACACCCGGACGAGGCACTCCATTACCTTCAAGATTACCTCCACATCCCGATGGAAACCGCGGAGACTACTTTATCTCCAAGATCACAGACACCTAGACCAACGTAGCCCCAGGAAGGACCCTCCAAAGTGTCAACGCCGCTCCAGGGCGGTGAACATGGAATAATCTACTCGAACAACACTATCGGTCTCAAAGCGGGTAACAACCTCCAAAGGCTTCATCTCCTCATATCCCGCAAATCACCTTTTGCCAAGACTTATTGCTCCTTGCTATCAAGCATTGCGGCTACTACCCGAAGCGATCCTTGTCTTCCACCTCCTTCATTCAAAACCCTAACCTTCATGACCTCCCCTCATCACAATCTCCGATCTTCATTGCAAACTGAAACCTCCCCAGCCGCCATCCAATCATCTCAGCAGGTTATCACTGCATAGCAACAAAGCTAAAGCTGGACAATTACTATACGGAGGGAGGCGGAAGAAACCTCCTACTTCCACTCGATCGGGGACCTTCCCATGGATGGAAACCATACCCCTACACAGCGAGCGAACCTCTTGCTCTCCCCTGGTAAGGCTGTCCAAAGCTTGTCCCACCCACATGGGGAAAAAAGACAAGTACAACCATCCTAGACTCACTCTAACCCGTTTACTCCACCTGACCCCTGTTGGGTCACCCCCTCCCTATACCCACCCAAATCCGAGACGCAAGACAGGCCAGTATTCTTCCGAGGTAGACCGCCCCTTATTCATCCACGCCCTTCACCTACACCTACATTTGAGCTTTAAATCCATACGACACCTCTTCTCTTTCCATGCACCCATAACCTGAAAGTGGTATCATGGAACGTGAAGGGCCTGCGCTCACCCCAGAAACGTATGGCAGTCCTTAGACACTTAAAACGCCTAAAAACTGACATTGCAATACTACAAGAAATGCACTTAACCTCTGCAGATTTTCACCGCATAAAAAAATTATGGGTAGGCCAAGTAACAGGTTCTTCAGTGGTTAAAGGCAGGGCCAGAGTTCTTCTGCTCATACATAAATCACTTCCCTGCGAGCTAACCTCTACATCCACAGATGACGAGGGACGAATCCTCATAGCTAATCTAAAAACAGGTTCTCACGAATGGGCTATGATTAAGCGCCCTTAGGAGGGCGTGAAACGCGTTAGCCTTCATCCCTGTCTGTACTGCATGGATTTGGACTAATAAAGCATGAAAAAGGAGTGCGGCCGTCCGGAGTTTTTCTTTTCCATATCACTTCTTCTGCTCATACATAAATCACTTCCCTGCGGGCTAACCTCTACATCCACAGATGACGAGGGACGAATCCTCATAGCTAATCTAAAAACAGGTTCTCACGAATGGGCAATCTGCAATGTCTACGCTCCCAACAACCCCCCCAAAATCTTTTTTCAACACCTAGCATCAACAGTGGCGCCCCACATTCACCTCCCCTTTATGATAGGAGGCGACTTCAACCAGGCACTCGACCCATTGGAAGATAAATCCAACCCCCCCACCCGACAACCACCTAATATTACTTCCCTAGCCGGCTTTGTAGAAGATCTGAACCTCATAGACCTATGGAGAAGAGCCAACCCCACGGGTAGGGACTTCACTTTCTTTTCCCCCCCTCATAACACCCTATCCAGAATCGACTACATCCTAACCAATTCAGAGCTAGCCGACCACACAACAGACCCCACTATCCAACCTATAGCAATCTCAGACCACGCCCCCATATCAATAGAGATCACGGGCCTAGGCCCCCAGACCCCCCTAAGGATATGGCGATTCCCTTCTTATCTAGCTCAAAATCAATCACTTTCCAGTTCCCTCAAACATATTTGGGACGACTACCTAAGTAACAATCGAGAGCACTCCTCAAACCCAGGTCTCCTATGGGAAGAGGGGAAAACGGTACTCAGATGGCAAATTATTTCTTTTTCCACTGCCCACAAAAGGCGAGTCAAAAAAGAATACGCGGCAGCCAGCTCTGCACTAAGGGCAGCCCAAACTCACTTGAACCTCACAAACTCCCCTGAAAACAGGGCACAATGGACCACAGCCAAATCACATTTCGACTTGTGGGCAAAGGAACAAGAAAAGTTGCATAAATCTATTTCAGACCTAAGCTTCCACAAATTTGGCAACAAACCGGGAAAATTACTAGCTCGCCTTTGCAAGGGAACCCATGCCCCCTCTTATATAGCCGCCCTCAAAAACTCCAACGGGGACTTGATCTCTTCGCCAAAGGGCATCATCACCATCCTGGAACAATACTACGCAACCCTCTATAGCCAAGACCCCATAGACGAACAGGCAGCGCAAAAATTCCTAGAGCAAATTCCCCTCCCCTCGGTGAACGATTCACAATTGGACAAACTAAACGCCCAAATCACCTTGGAGGAAGTCAGATCAGCGATTAAGTCCCTATCACCAGGAAAAGCCCCGGGCCCAGATGGCTTCACCTCAGAGTTTTACAAACTCAATGCAGACACGCTAGTCCTCACCCTGACCAACGTATTCCAATGGATATTAGAAGGTGCCCCGTACCTCCCGTCGGGACACCAAGCCCATATAAAATGAATTCCCAAGAAAGACAAAAATCTCACTGAACCAGGCTCTTATCGCCCAATCTCCTTACTCAACCTAGATTCTAAGCTACTTTCTAAGATCATGGCCAACAGACTGGCAACTATTATGCCTGACATTATACATCCGTCCAAGCGGGCTTTACACAGGGCCGCTCGGTGGTATCCAACATTAGAAGGGTGCTCGCAGTGCTAGACCTCGCGGGGACCGGCCCGACCTCGGAAAATGCCATAATAACACTCAATGCTGAAAAAGCATTTGACAACGTCAGCTTCCGTTGGTTGCGGCTGGTCCTCGAGAGGTTTGGCTTTGCGGGCCCCTTCCTGCATCTCATCTCCACCATGTATGCAAACCCAACAGCCCAAGTCATTACAGCTGGGTCCATCTCGAACAAAATCCCGCTTCACAAAGGCTTTCTCCGTTGTTATTTAATATCGCCCTTGAACCCCTGTCTACCCATCTTCGGAATCACCCCAAATTACATGGGATCAAAATAGGCAACTCCGAAACCAGATTAGCGATGTTCGCTGATGACATTTTAATATTCACCTCTGCTCCCCAGCTAGATATCCCATGCATTCAACAAGTTTTCACACAATTCAGGGGCTACTCAGGACTCAAAATAAATTTTGCAAAGAGCGAAGTACTCCCACTTTATCAAGCCCATTCACCGACTTGGTCAACCAACTCCCCATTCCAAATAGCCAAGACACACATTACATACTTGGGAATAAAAATTGGCAGAACCCCGCATTCACTCTATCACCTAAACTTTCCCCCAATAATATCCAAAATCATTACCCAGCTAGACACCTGGTCCAAACTACCCCTCTCCTTCTTTGGTCGCTGCCACCTCTATAAAATGGTATCCTTTCCCAAACGACTTTATCCATTACAAACCATCCCCCTACTATTGAAACACTTAGATATACAGAAACTTCATAAAGCCCTATCTAAATGTATTTGGCAAGGTCGAAAACCGAAAATCGCACTTCAAAAACTATTCCTCCCCAAACACGAGGGAGGTACAAATCTCCCAAACACATGACTTTACAATATGTCTTGCCTCTTGAGATCTGGCCTGGATATCCCACAAATCGCATTACGCAAACCATGAACTAGAGTCGCAAATGGTCACCCCCTACGCTCTGGCAGCTCTGCTCCACTGTGAACCTAAATCTCTCCCACCCGCTTTAAGACACAATCTACTCATCAGAGACACAGTTCTGGCGTGGAGGGAGACAAGAAAAAAAGCTGGGAGTCTCACCGCGAATCTCCAGACACCTACCGATTTTGGGTCACCCCCTCTTCTCTCAAGCCTCTTATCACCCGATCTTTGGCAGCTGGGCAGTCAAGGGCCTGACCCACTTCTTCCAGTTATATGACATTAAAACGGGTTCGCCCCTAGCTCTCCAAACGATTGCCGATAAATACAACATCCCCTCCCAACACCATCTATATATCTGCCAAGCCCTCAGCTTCATCAGCAAAATATGCCCAAGAAAGAATAAACGCTTCAAACTCTCTCTCACAGACTCATTCATCGTCTTGGCTGCCTTCAAAATCGCACACCTCTACAAACCAATGTCTTCTTATACGGCCAAACCTCTAAAAGACAACCTTCTATCGACATGGAACAAAGACTTATCATCTCAAGAAGCATCTTATCACATAATTAAGGGCTACAACATTACAAGATCCTTCATCGCCAATGAATTCTGGCGAGAGCAACAATTCAAAATTATGCACCGCACTCACGTCCCTTATCAGAGGCGAGAAACGGACCCCCTTCAACAGATCTGCCACTGGTGTAACAAACATAGACCCTCGCTACTACACAAAATGTGGTCATGCCCAAACATTGCACGATTCTGGGAAGCAGTCGAAAAGCTAGCAGCAACAGTAACCGGCCTACGACCTCACAAAAACCTCTACCTACTCCTATTCGGCTCATATCACTCTCCTAAGTCACCTCTCCCATCCCACCAGCTGAAAGTTTTACAAGAAAATCTACCGTGGCTCACAACGTGCTATATGATAGCCAGAAGAACTATACTCAGACAATGGATCCAACCCTCCCCCCCACCATAAGTTCTGTACATCAGGAGCTGATATCATTAATGGAAAAAGAACGACTAGACCTATCAACCCAGCAAAACGCTCCCTCTCATTCACACCGAAACCAGACTCACAAATTTCACAGTAAGTGGGACAGATATATACACTCCCTCCCATCAAGAAGATCCATGTTCCCATCGACACCAGCAAATTCACAAGCTCCAGCAATCTCTAAAATTCAGAAGCCCCACTAAAATGCCACAAAGAACCTCCCGAAATCATACATCAGGATGATACCACAAGTCCAACTGGACAGTGATAATAACATTAAGCCACACCTTAAAATCTTCGGACCTAAGCAACCTACCAGACCCATGAGCGCCTGGATCAAACCATAGACAAGTACAACAAGTGGTCGAACTGACTCTCGGACCCCCCCTCACCCTCACCCACCAACCCGCCTTTCTTGCCCTCCAGTGCCCCCCCTTCCTTCCCCCCTCCCCTACCCAATGGATGGTAACTTTCAGAATACTCACACCCATACCCCTGCAGTTGACACCATGTTACCCCATTGAGTTGTATTAGATGTAATTTATTGTAAATGTTATCTTTTTCATGCTGTGTATTGAAAAAAAATACCCAATAAATATTATTAAAAAAAAATATATATATAAGCTCAGAAAAGCTACTACAAATTTGTCGGATCACATTGGACAAAGGTGCAAAATGACAGATAAAGTAAAAAGGACAAAAGGACAAGCTAATAAAATAGGTATCGGTCCACCTGTGTAGACCACTGCTTCCTGTTTATTAACGTGAACAAAGTGCAGAATCTGCCAACAGACACATATCCTTTAGGGCTTGTTTACACTTGCTTCAAAACAGGGTGTCAGACAGGTGTTGTTAAAGCTCCCTTAACGCCAGTCAAAGCTCCTGTCACTAAATAAAATGGTTGGCTTACAGCCCTGTTTACACCTTGCGTTGGCTTCGCTGCGCTTCAGCTTGGCTTCAAAAATGATACCCCATGTAGCTTTAGCCAACTTCAAAGCCTCTCCAACGCCTCCATAGAAGTCTATGAGGAAGCTTGTTTGAAACTCGCTTGAGGCACCTGTGGCTTTTCAAAGGCTTTAATTCAGCTTTAGCTTCGCTTTGTTTTGGAGAAATTGCAGGTGTGATATATCAACAAACACACAGGGCATCTGCTAAGCTTCAACAAAGCTTCAAAAGTGCATCACTGAAGTCTCATCAATGCCTTGTTGAAGCCTCACTGAAGCCTCTTTGAAGCACCGCCAAAGCCTCAAAAACACATCATAAAAGCTTGTTGAAGCTGTATGAGCTTTAACTACTTCAATACGGGCACTTAGGACACTTCCCGCCCAGACCAATTTTCAGCTTTCAGTGCTGTTGCGATTCGAATGAGAATTGCGCGGTCGTGCAACGCTGCACCCAAACAAGCTTTTTGTCATTTTGTTCCCACAAATAGTGCTTTCTTTTGGTGGTATTTGATCACCCCTGCTGTTTTTATTTTTTGCGCTATAACAAAAAAAGACCGAAAATTTTGAAAAAAAAAAACATTTTTCTTTGTTTCTGTCACAAAAATTTGTATAAAGTACATTTTCTCCTTCACTGACGGGCACTGATGTGGCTACACTGATGGGCACTGATGAGGCTACACTGACGGGCACTGATGAGGCAGTACAGATTGGCACTGATGAGGTGGCACTGATAAGGTTGCACTGATGATGGGGCAAATATGCAGCACTGATGGGCGGCACTGACAAGCAACACTGATGGGCACTGATACGTGGCACTGATATGCGGCACTGATGGACACTCCTAGGCGGCACTGATAAGTGGCACTGGGCACTGATGGGCACTGATAGAGGGCACTTTT
>BLSH010402730.1:100648-125660 GCA_018402905.1 Glandirana rugosa | reverse complement strand
AATCCCGTCTGTCATGTTATGTTATGTTAAGTTATGTCCTCCTTAGTCTCCCGGGACGAGCCATCTCGAATGTTAGATCCTATATACCAAACAATGAACAGAGATACAAAATGACCTTAATAATGAATGACAGACTATAGAATAAGAGAACCTTTGATTTATTTCTAATATAAAAAAAATTTTTTCGATAAAACCTAGAAGATCAGTTCACACGTCGGTAGGCCTAAAAACGTACTATACGGTTACGGACTCTAATAAGAAATTGTAAAAGTGAGTAAAAGGGTATGTATACACATAAGTTTTCAATTTCACAATTTGGGTTTGATTTGGGTGAATGCAGGGTCCTGGGTTTAGTTTGGGTTTAACACTTTAACTTTTGAATACACATATGTATGGGAAAATGAGTGAAAATGTTAAAGAATAATCTCAGGCATTGGCATATCATGCAAAAATCCGGATGGCTGCACACTTGACTAGAAGATCCAAAATAGCTTTTTTAAAAAAAATATAATCTTTATTTAGTTTCCAAGAGAATAAGATATCAGACAGTAAGTAATAATTCCAGTAAAACATAGAGACAAGTAACAAACCATATATCCTAGATTGTAAGCTCTACCGAGCAGGGCCCTCTGATTCCTCCTGTATTGAATTGTATTGTATTGTACTGTCTGCCCTAATATTGTAAAGCGCTGCACAAACTGTCGGCGCTATATAAATACTGTATAATAATATCAAAGACTTGCGTCATTGGCATCAGAAAACTGTTTGGTACCTACAGTAGCAAACATCACATGGCCTCACCATATCATACCCAAACAACGTTGGGAATTGTGTTTACGAACCTTCATATCAAACCAGGGTTATGCACCCATATATACAGGTATATACAGTACTATGACCTTAATGTGATATGGAATGAGAGAAAAAGAGGGAGAGAGGGGACCAGAGAGATGAGAGAAGGGGTGAAGAGAGAAGAGAGAGAAAAAAGAAAAAGAGAACAGGAAGGTCATAAACCCTATGAATTCCAGAACCAAAAACATAATAAGACAAAAAACAGAGAACAGTCAGCACTATATCTGAAATTGTACATAATAATAATAATACAGATAACCTGGGGGTCTGCGGCACATCAGGCCCAGCCCTAAATGTTATATGAAGGAAATTCGAGTGGGTCCACAGGCCATATAACAGAGGCGAAACAGGGTCTGAAAGTAACAATCTATGGCACCTGTATGGTGCTGAAAGTGTAACGCATCCAAGTGACCCAAATACTATAAAATGTTTCATACCTATCCTTGCACTTCACCGCCCATTCCTCCGCTATCATAATGGTGTTAACCAGGCAAATTCAATCGGGTCATCCAGGAACATGTGCTGACTTCGAATGTATGGGAATTAGGCGTCTAGCAGCGTTAAGAAGGTGTGGCAGAACCGACTTACGGTATGTGCTCAGAGGAATGGATGATACGTGTAGTAGAAACTCCAATGGGGAGTCATTCATATCAATGTCTAGTATCATCTTAATGTGGGCTCTAATATCCTGCCAGCAGGGCCGAAGCCTTGGGCACTCCCACTAAATATGCAAGTAAGTGCCACGAAGACCACAGCCCCTCCAACAGGCATCGGAGACTGCTGGATATATCCTTGCCAAGACGGTCGGGACTCTGTACCAACGAGTCAATAGCTTAAAGCTATTTTTCTACATTTTTGTGTCCACAGAACTCTTGTGCATAAGGCTATACAAGTGGTCTAATTGAGTCTCTGTAAAAGTATGCCACATGTCTCTCTCCCATTCTTGTATATAGACCGGTCTATCCTTAGACCCAGCAGACTGCAACATCTCATAAAGTACCGAGATAGAGTGGAGGACAGGGTCTGTAGTCATGCACAGCTTCTCAAACGGTGTCACGGTCCTGGTGGTGGAGTCTGGCATGTGTAGGGAACAACCCCTCTTGCGAACCCGATTTAGGGGTCCCTGGTAGAGCAGACAGGGGGCCCATGAGTGTGGGATGGCAAGAGGGCTGGATGGTCACTGATGGTGGTGATGTGAGGCTCTGGATGGTTGTGCAAGTCAGAAGAATGGTCGTTCAGGCTGAGTCAGCAACTGGCAGGCTGTGCGGTACAAGGGGTTCAGTCAGAGAGTGGTCAAGTCCAAGCAGGGTTTGTTAACAAGCTGGAAGCAGAGGTACACAAGGGTCAGGCAAACAGATGGTCGTGGATAGCCGGGGTCGGTGCAGGCAGATAGGTAGCAGGTCAGGGCAAGCCGGGTCGGTACACGGGAACAGTAACAACACAGGAAGCAGGTTACAGGCAGGAGAGCTGAAGCTCACAGGTACTCAGACGCTATAGAACGGACAGCACCTGCTGACAGGTGCAGGAAGTTCCAATAGGGCCGCTTGGCGCCTTTTCTGGCGCAGGCGCGCGCACGGGAGTGCGCATGTACGCGCGTGAACGGCAAAAAAACAGCAAAAAGTCCAGAAAATAGGCCTGGCTTCACCAGGCCAATCCTTTCCTAACACTGCCCCCTCCCCCCCAAGGGGCAGCCTCCCAATGCCCAGCTTGGCAGGGTTGTTACCCAGAAAAGTTTGGATGCAGTCATCGGCATGAAAGTTGGTTTCAGGCTCCCAAGAGCTCTCTTCCGGCCCGTAGCCCTTCCATTTCACAAGGTACTGAACCACACCGCCCCTTTTCCTACAGTCGAGTACAGACTCGACCTCAAACTCCTCTTCTCCATCGATCAAGACAGGGGCAGAGGGAGCGCCAGCTCTATTGGGGAAGGGGTCTGGGATCACCGGCTTCAGCAGAGAGACATGGAACACCGGATGTATCTTCAGAGACTGTGGGAGTTCCAAATCATAAGACACCTGGTTAATTTTCCTCTTGACAGGGAAAGGGCCAATGAATCGTGGGCCCAGCTTCTTGGATGGGCAGGACAGCTTCAAATTCTTGGTAGACAGCCAAGTCTTGTCACCAGGTTGGAAGTTGAGTTCACCTCGTTTTTTCTTATCAAACCCGGTTTTAGCTACCTCTTGCGTCCTGGCGATTGTTTCTTGCAGCAACTTCCAGTTGGACTGTAAGAACTGGGAGGATTGCTGTACTGCTGGCACCGTGTTTCACCAGCTAAGCTGGGGAGCCCCATGGGGTGGAAGCCATAGTTGGCCCAGAAGGGAGACTGCTTTGTGAAAGAGTGTACAGAATTGTTATAAGTGAACTCTGGCAAGGGGAGTAATGTGCCCCAATTGTTCTGGGACTAGGATGAGAAACAGCAAAGGTATTGCTCCAGAGTTTGATTAGTTCGTTCCATCTAGCCATTAGTTTGTGGGTGGTAGGCCGTTGAGAACGAGAGATCGATCTCCAGGGCGGAACAGAGAGCTCTCCAGAAGCGCGAGGTGAACTGTACACCTCGGACGGACACTAGGTTGTCTGGGAGACCATGCACCTGGACATACTTCTCTGATAAAGATTTCTGAGGTCTCCTTTGCAGTGGGGGTGCCCTTCATCGGGAGGAAGTGGGCTATTTTTGTTAGGCGATCCACAACCATGAAGATTGTGGTATATCCATTGGCTAAGGGCAGCTCCACTATAAAGTCCATCGTAATTGTGGACCAGGGTCGTTCAGGGATAGGCAGAGGTTTCAACAGCCCCCAAGCTTTGGTCTTGTCTGTCTTATTCCTGGCACATGTAAGGCAGGAATGGACGTAGGCCTGAACGTCCTCGGTGAGTCCTGGCCACCAAAAAGAGCGCAGTACCAGTTCTGTGGTCTTTTTTTGTGCCGCAGTGCCCGGCTAGCTTGTGGTCGTGGCAGAGCTTTAAGATGACCAAGAGGAGTTCCTTAGGCACAACAATTTGGTTCTTGTGCCACCAGAGACCATCCTTCCAGGTTAGTCCTGGGCTAGGTGCTTCAGCAGAGTGGGTTGATGCTCTCCGTATCTGGGAGAGAAGATCATCCTGTGTGAGCAGGAAGTTCCAGGGGTGCAGGATAGTATCTGGAGAGGTGGATGCTCCGGGTTCAGAGAACATGCGGGAGAGAGCACCCTGTTTCGTATTCTTCGCCGCGGGCCTGTAAGTCAAGTGAAACTGGAATCTGGAAAAGAAAAGTGCCCAACGGGCTTGACGGGGCTTAAGTCTTTTGGCCTTTCAGAGATTCTTATGATCTGTATAGATCAGGATGGGGTGCAGAGCTCCTTCCAGCAGGTAGCGCCATTCTTCTAGATCAGCCTTTATAGCCAGCAACTCCCTATCCTCCACATCATAGTTCTTCTCCAGGGCAGACAGTTTACAAGAGAAGAAGGCCACGGGGTGAAGGAGTGCCTTTGTTCTCAGCCTTTGGGAGAGGACCGCTCCTACCGCTGTTTTGGAGTCATCCACTTCCAGGACGTAAGGCAGAGTAGCGACTGGGTGCTTAAGGATGGGCGCTGTTGTAAAGAGTTCCTTTAGCATTTGGAAGGCTTTTTGAGCGTCGGAAGACCACTGAAACCGCTGACCCTGTTTAGTAAGTTTCGTGATGGTGGCGATGATGGCTGAGAATCCCCTGATGAACCTTCTGTAAAAGTTGGAGAACCCCACAAAGTGTTGGACCCCTTTTTTATCCACAGGTGCTGGCCAGTCTAGGATGGTGGTAACTTTTTGAGGATCCATCGTGACCCCAGTAACTGACAAGATCAGTCCAAGGAACGGAACCTGGGAGCGTTCAAAGGCGCACTTCTCTGCCTTGGCGTACAGCTGCCGCAGCCAGCTAGGGACACATGCTGGCGGTGCTATTCCAGGGTAGAAGAATAGATTAAGATGTCATTGAGATAGATGCGGCCAAAGGGAACCTCTGTTCCTGGAAGTAACTCAATAGGACAGTCATAAGACCTGTGTCGTGGTAGTTGATCTGCCCCCTTCTTACTGAACACGTCCAGGAACTCGTGGTAAACTGAAGGGACTGCTTGGTGGGTTTCCTGGTCAGGCTCAGAGTCCAAGCTGAGGAGTGAGGGACCTACGTCCCGGGATGGGAGCAGGCAGTGTTGGCCACAGTAAGCAGGTGGGAACAGAATATGTCCAGAGGACCAGTCTATGACAGGGCTATGCACCCGGAGCCACGGAAGCCCCAAGATGATGGGGAACAGAGGTGAGCAGATGACATCAAGGATGAGCAGCTCTTGGTGCCCCTCAGCTGTGGACACAGGTATAGTTTGGGTTTCCGTGGTTACAATGCTGAATTTAATAGCCGTCCCGTCGGCCAGGCGGAAAGTCATTTTATGCGCCTTGGGGCGCAGGGGCATTTGGTGTAGCTGGGCGAAAGCCTGGTCCATGAAGCAGCTACGCGCCCCAGAATCAATAATCGCCGGCACCTGGATGCTCCCTCCGGGCAACTGCAAAGAGAGAAGGAGAGTCAAATGAGAAACATTACCGTTGACAGCAGTCGTCTTCAGGTTAGCACGATGAAGCCACTTACCGGCTTTGGCAGGGCAGGTCCGTACCATATGTCCGGGTTCCCCACAGTACAAATTCAGAACCTGGTGTCGCTGTCTCTCTTCTGGGGTGAGAGACGGCCGCAGAAGTCCGATCTGTATTGGCTCAGATGGGTCAGCAGGTGCGGAAGAGGTAGGTGCGGGAGCCGTATGACTGGGAACCCGGGGCGTCATCCATGTCGGGCGAAGAGCGGGGGAAGCTCCCGTGACTCGCTCAGCCCGACGTTCCCAGAGTCTCCGATCAATTTGGATCGCCAGGTTGATTAGGGCGTCCAGGGTCACGGGCACCCCGACGGGAGCGAGCTCGTCTTTTAGCGGCTCAGATAGTCCCAGGCAAAATTGGTAGCAGAGTGCAGCATCGTTCCATGCTGTGTCCGCACTCCAACACCGGAACTCTACTACATAGTCCTCAGCGGGACGTCGGCCCTGCTGCAGGGCATGCAGGGTGGCCTCGGCCGTGGCTGCAAGGTGGGGATCCTGATATAACTTGGCCATGGCGTCAAAGAAGGCATCCAGGGTAGCTACTTCAGGCGCTCTCTGCTCCAAGAGGCGGTGAGCCCAGGACTGTGGTTCCCCCTGTAGCAGGGAGACCACCAGTCCCACTTTAGTGGCCTCCAGGGAGAAGGTGCGGGGCAGGAGACTGAAGTACAGCTCGCAGGAGCTGCGGAAGACCCTGAACTTCCTCCGATCCCCTGAAAATCTGTCCGGAAGGGGGACCTTGGGCTCACATGGCAGAGCCATGATGGTGCGGGCTGCTGCAGCTCCTCCTCCAGGTGCGGGGGGAGTGGAGAGCTCATGCATTTGCTCCTCCAGGCGGTTGTAGCCATCTTGCAAGTTTTTTACCACCTTTGTGAGGCTGGCCAAATAGATGCACAGTTCCTCCATAGCAGAGGGTGTTCCCTGCGCGGACTCAGACATGACTGTCCGTTACTGTCACGGTCCTGGTGGTGGAGTCTGGCGTGTGCAGGGAACAACCACTCTTGCGCACCCGATTCAGGGTTCCCTGGTAGAGCAGACAGGGGGCCCGTGAGGGCGGGATAACACGAGGGCCGGATGGTCACTGATGGTGGTGATGTGAGGCTCCGGATGGTCGTGCAAGTCAGAAGAATGGCCGTTCAGGCTGGGTCGGCAACTGGCAGGCTGTGCGGTACAAGGGGTTCAGGCAGAGAGTGGTCAATTCCAAGCAGGGTTCATTAACAGGCTGGCAGCAGAGGTACAGAAGAGTCAGGCAAACAGATGGTCGTGGATAGCCGGGGTTGGTGCAGGCAGATAGGTAGCAGGTCAGGGCGAGCCGGGTCGGTACACGGGAACAGGAACAACACAGGAAGCAGGTTACAGGGAGGAGAGCTGAAGCCCACAGGTACTCAGACGCTGTAGAACGGACAGCACCTGCTGACAGGTGCAGGAAGTTCAAATAGGGAGCTCGCACGCAGGCGGGCGTGAACGTGCATATACGCGCGTGAACGGCAAAAAATGGCAAAAAGTCCAGAAAAAGGGCCTGGCTTCACCAGGCCAATCCTTTCCTAACAAACGGAATCAGGTAGGAAGGGAGTCTAATGGCATGAGGTAGACTATGTACAAAATGGTGTAATTGTCTGTAGCGCCATTCGTCTAGCAGGAAATGGCCAAACTGAGAATGGAGCCAGTCCAAAGTGACCAAGCCTTGCTCATGAATGAACCGTCCACACCGCGTCTCTCCGTCCCTTGTTCATGTAAGAGAGATGCTCCCCTGGAGTGAACCAGGGGAAGCCTCGCAAGGGTGTAAGTGGGGACACGGGAGACGACAACTGTCCCTGAGCATTTAAGGCATCCCACAACCTCAACACATGGGCCGAGACAGAAGAAACAAAGTCTGAAAGGCCCTGGCGATCCCTGGGGAGCCATGGCACATGAGCCAAGTTACATAACCCAAGATTTTGCGGCATTATGATATTGCCAATCTAACATCCATTGTAAAGCAATTGCTTCGTAATACCGGAAGGGACCACCATTCTTCCTATCCTCTTAGGATGTTGCAGAGTGCGTAAGGCAATGCAGGGACTCCATTCCTGCCAGGTAAATTTCAAGAACAGGCTGTTAAGGGCTGAGAAAAAAGATCTGGGTAAAGATATAGGCACCATCTGAAAGTAAAAGAGAACTCTTAGCAGCACATTCATCTTCAGTATACTGACTCGGCCCATCCAGGAAAAAGTGGTATGATCCCACCTCTTAGGTCAGTTTTAATTGTGGATAACAGGGGGGCATAATTGCAGGTATATAACTGAGAAAAGAGGGCTGGGGGAAAAATACCTAGGTATTTTAAGGATGAACTACACCATGTGAATGAAAAGGAGGCTTGCAATTGAGAGCTCAAAGCAAAGGGGACAATCAGGGGTAGAATCTCTGACTTATTATAATTGATTTTAAAGTTGGAAAGTGAATGGAACCTCCACAGCTCAGCCATAATATTAGAAAGGGAGATCAGAGGGTCAGGCACATAGAATAGTACATTGTCAGCACATGGTGACAGCTTATGCTCCATTGTTCCCACCTGGAGCCCCTTAATGTTGGAATTCAAACTTATCATGTTTAACAACGGTTACAGGGTAAGGCAAAGATAAGCGGGGACAGGGGGCACCCCTGTCTTGTCCGCGTAACGACCGGGTATGCACTAGAGAGTGTTCCATTCACCTTATCCCCAGCCTCCGGAGAGCAATATAAAGAGCCTAACATCGAAGCATGTTTTGGCCAAGGCCCAATCTAGCCAGCACTGCCTGAAGATGCGTCCAATCCACCCTGTCGAAGGCCTTCTCAGCTTCAGTAGATAAGAGAAGACAGGGTGGACCGGACTGTTGCAAGTTCACCCAATGAATGAGCTGGATGGCCTGGTTGGAATTGTCCCTAGCCTTCCTCCCTGCTATGAAGCCCATTTGATTGGAATGAATTACCGTTGGCAAGATTGGTTTTAGCAGGTTCGCCAAAATCTTCGCTAGGATCTTAATATCGTATTTAGCAGCGAGATCAGCATCTAGCTACTCGGGGTAGTAGGAACCTTCCCCTCCTTTGGCAGGACTGTAATATGGGCCAGCAATGCGCCTTTTGGGGATAGAAGTTCCTGAGGCAAGGGCATTAAAGTACGTACACATGTGACCAGAAAAGAGGGGTGAGAACTTGCAGTCAGGTCTTTGATTACCGATTCGATCTCTGGCACAGAAATGTGGCTATCGAGCCCGTATCCGCTTCTGTGCCATGGCATTATCCAGCAAGTTTTCATTTAAGCACGAAGTCCACTGTCATATGTCTGGAGAAAGGGGGGCGAGGGAGGCGGAAACAGGTGCATGATCCAAAATCGTTAGCGATCCGATGGATACACCAGATAGCGTCTCCAGAAAAAAATTGGTCCACCAATAAAAGATCTATTC
This sequence comes from Glandirana rugosa, assembly GCA_018402905.1. NCBI lineage: Eukaryota > Metazoa > Chordata > Amphibia > Anura > Ranidae > Glandirana > Glandirana rugosa. Next base: position 116,803 of record BLSH010402730.1, on the reverse strand, counting down.
GCGTATATACATTAGGTGTAGCGAAATAGTAATTGAAGTCCTTCATGGTGGGGTGGAGTGCCATCCAGCAATCGACCAGATGATAGGCATGTAGGGTTTTGTGAAAATGTTTAAGAAACACAAAGGAGCGTGTGGAGCAGCCAGAGGAAGTATCCATGTGTGGGTCTAGGCAGACATTGAAGTCACCCTCTACTACCAACTTTCCTTTGCGGACCGTGGAAAGGAGTTTAGGACCTTATCTAAAAACGCCAGCCATGTATGCCGCAAGCATAAGCTTGATTTCAAACAAGGTACCTTTTAGAAAGACAAACCTGCCCTCCAGGTCACGTAATGGTCTAAGAGGACAAAAAGGCAGTGTTTGTGTATCACAACCGCCACGCCTAGATTTTGGTCGGGGTGACTAGCTGAGATACCACTGGTTATATAAATGTGTGGGGGGGCAGGGGACAGAGTAGGATGTGTGCCCCCAGTCTCTTTGTCTCAAGCCATAACTTACTGCATTTAGATGGTGAGCTCAGGCCATGAACATTGTACAATACAATCTTCAGGGAAGCCATAGCAGATGAACACATAGGGAATCACCAGGGACCCAAGAGATTGAGAGAGACCCGCGGCAGACTGACCCAGGAAACCGTGAGTGCTGAGGAAGCAAAACATACAGGTAAAAGTCAAGAAAAAGAAAAACATACAAAATAAATGGAACAAATCACCAGACGGGCAAGCAAAAACTACTGAGGTTGACGATGTATGGGTCCCCACCAAGCCATCTGGCCAAGAGAGGTGAAGAGTTCCCACACACCACCGACTTCCTTGTTGGGAGCATAACTCATAGGATTTCACCTTCTGGGGGTAAATGGGGAGGCACCAGGTGATAACCCAACCAGGGGCCCCACTCCAGTTAAAGAGCACAGCCAAAAGGTTTATGTGTGTGTTAGTGATCTGCAGCAGCAGCCATAGTCCTAAAAAAGGAAGGGAAACAGCAAAAAAGGGGGGAAAAGTCAGCAGAATCCAGAACAGCCATTTAAGAAGTAGCCAATGAGGTAGGCCCGGCCTGGTGGGCAGAACCATTGCAAGGCCTATTTTGGCACCTATGGCGCACTAGTTGCCACATCTGTGGGCAAACCAGAGTCTGGATCTCTGAAGAAGCACGCCAGTCCAGAATATCCACCGCAGGCAGGCCAAGGCGGGAGAGAAAGTGGGGCAGGTCTGATTTATTCCGTAGGGTGACCTGTTGGCCATCTTTAGTAACCAAAATGCTGAAGGGAAAGCCCCAGCGATAAATCAGGTGGGCAAAAGGATTAAAGGCTCTGCGCTGCATCAGTGTATGTCTAGAATGATCCGGGAATAGAGATAGCTTAGCACCATCAAAATCCACATAACGGACCCCCAAAACATGGTACATAATACGTTCCTCCAGAGAATATTTGTGCAGCTTACAGATGATGTCACAGGGTTTGTCCAGGTCATCTGAAGGGGCTCGCAGGGCCCTATGGGCATGATCAATTTCAATATGGCCAGGTGCCTCCCTGCCCAAGATCTGTTTGAACACTCCCTGGAAATTGTGAACTATGTCTCTGGGTGCTATAGCCTCCGGCAGGCCCCTGATGCGAATATTAACCCTGCTGTTGCGGTTTTCCACATCATGTAATTGATCAAGCAAAGAGTCAATCCATTGGCCTTGAATTTTACAATCTGCCTGTAAAGCTTGCAAGGTGGGGGAGAGGTCTTCCACTGAGGCCTCCAGAGCCTCCACTCTGCCCCCAGTGTGAGCTGTGTTGGCCTGCAGGTCCTCAATATCTTGTCTGAGGGCCCGCTCAGATCTGCCTTGGTAGGGAGGGCCAAAATATGAGACCGTAGGTCACTGTCCCCAGGGGCTGTGTCCATGTCCATGTACTCAGCAGAGGTGCCCAGTGGTGGATGGGGGTGGCGAGGGAGGCCCTGCTGAGGTAGGTCTGGGGGTCTCATGTCTGGCCGTGCCACCTCCCCACGGGCCTCATACTGATCCACACTGCTGGTAAAGCTGCCAGAGGTGCCTGATGAGGAGGGAGGGGGGGGGAAGTAGAGGGCAGCCACGGGGAGAGTATTGGAGATGCCACACATGCAGCTGCAGAGCACTCACCTGGCACCATCTTGGAGTGGCCATCACCAGTGAAATAGGCTTCTAGGGAACTGAAAGAGAGCAGAGAAGTCCGCTGAGGTTGTGGGAATTGTTTCCTCTTGCTCTCATGCTGTGGCCATGTCCCCCCAGTGTTGCCAACCTCCCGCATCGTTTTTTTACTGGCAAATCATGGAAAATCTTACTGGCAGAGCACATTTTTTACTGGCAACCTGAAAAATAACTGAACTCCTATTAAAAACTAAGACAATTGATATTTGAACACAACATGGAAACACTGACAATACCCATATCAAGTAGTTTGCCCAGTTTACACTTAAAAAGTCAGCACAGCATGACAAATTATCAGACCCTGATATTTATAGACAGTTCTAAAAATCACTGATTTTTAAAAACTGTCAGTAAATTTACTGGCGGTTGGCAACACTGGTCCCCCCAAAATAGCTTTTATTAATCACCAAGGATAAAAACAACACAAATGTACAGTCAGGGGAAGGAACAAAATACATGGATCTTTGACAAAGTCGAAAAGTGGTGAGTTAAAAACCGGAGCTTAAAACAGGAGATTATATATCCCTGCTATATCTGCTATCCTGAACTCATAGACCAATGAGGCATAAGTAAACAAACCAAACAAAGGGGAGAAAGTGCTATGCCATGGCAATAAAATGTAACTGAACCTCAGGCAAGTAAGAAAAGAATTTTCCATTAAAAAGTGGGGATAAATAATTATGCCACAGGCTGTCAACAACTTGGAACAGTCAAACAGAACACATGGTGGACTGGAGTGTGGAGGTGTAAGTACCTGGAGGCTGAAGCCACATGGATGACAAGGGAGCTCCGGGGTCTGGAGGAGGACAGCTGCCCGTCACAATCTGCCCTTCAGCACAGCCATGAAAATGGGTCACAGGAGTGCAGAATGAACTGCACTCCTGTGATCCACAGGAGAAGTACAGCCAAACAAGCTTTGGCTGTACTTCTCCTTTAACAAACATACTATGAGCTAATAAAATGACTATCACTGACTTAAGTAACTGCAGGCACTGTGGAGCAAAGTATCCTTAAACTAAACTGCATAAGCACTGACATTGTTCAAGCTTTTTTTCTTCCAAGAAACTAGATAGAAGCAGCACAGCCTGCTCACAAAATTTCCAATATATAATGTTTTATGCCCAATTTGATAAAGAAAGTTATACATGTGTGGCAACAAAATTATTACAAATATTTGACACCTAAATTTACAGACTATTACATATTCGCCTAAAACAAAGACTTTAGAACTGATTCACTAAGGAATTTTCTTGTCACCTACTCGCATTGCTCTTTGTGCTGTGACCACTCGAAGATTGATTGTCTATCCCATTTTTGGTCCCTTGTTGGTTGGTAGGCTACTCAAGTTCACTCTAGTCAGGCATTTGCAGCTTCCCTCTCCACTGCATCTACATATTTTCCTTCTGGCCCAGTCTCATCTCTGTCTGTTTATGTGTCCAAGCAGATGTGCGATTGACATGGGCTGAACACCCCCCCTGTTCTCTTTGCAGCAGAACTCCCGAACTGGGGAAATGTTGTGACTCGAACAGCAAACCCCATTGAAGTCTATGAGAGATGAACAGGAAAAATCAAAAGTGCCCATTTTGAAGGCTTACATGCAAGTAATTGGCTATAAAAGGGGTATGGGGGTCTGGGCACTGCCCTGGGGGGGGGGGGGGATGTATAAATGAAAAAAAAAGATAATTAAAACAATCTTTTTTCAAGAGCAATGATTTTAATTATGCTTAAAGTGCAACAATAAAAATTTTAAATTATTTTAAATACAGTGCCTGGGGGTCTCCTTAATGTGCCTGTAAAATGGTGCGTCTGTAGCATGCAGAAAACATGCTACAGCAAAAAATGAAATTTCTAAAGGAAAAAAAAAGCAAGTCAAATCCCATTTGAAATTACTATTGCCAGCACCAGGCTATTGAAAACATAAAGAAAATAATGGCATGGGTCGCCCCCCCCCCCAAGTCCATACCAGGCCCTTTGGCATTTGGAGGGGAACCCCCCGCCAATCCATTATCCTGGCATGTAGCCTGGCAGGTCAGGAAAGGGGGGGCGAGTGATCCCCTTGCCCCCAAAGCACCTTGTCCCCATGTCGATGGTGACAAGGGCCTCATCCCCACAACCATGGCCGGTGGTTGTGGGGGTCTGTGGTTAGGGGGCTTATCGGAATCTGGAAGCCCCCTTTAACATGGGGGCCCCCAGATCCCAGCCCTCCCCATGTGAATAAGCATTGGGTACATAGTACCCCTACCCATACACCAAAAAAGTGTCAAAAAGTAATAAACACAAGAGACAAGTTTTTGACAATTCCTTTATTAAAAAAATGTGAATCCATCAATCATACTGCTCACCGACCTGAAAAATACAAAAAATAAAAAACGCTCCTACCTCCTGGGAGGCCTCTGCTGACTGTGTGCTCTGCGCTTTGACATTTCTTATATAGGTAAGGGCGGGGCCATCTGGATATGTCACCTTCTAATATCATGGACTGGTGCATTCTGGGCATGTGACGTCAGAAAGGGGCGGTGCCACCAGGTAAGGTGAACAGGTGGCCTCGACCCTTACCTATATAAGAAATGTCAAAGCGCAGAGCAGGCAGTCAGTGGGAGGCCTTCCAGGAGGTGGGAGCATTTTTAATTTTTTTGATTTTTCGGGTCGGCGGGCGGTGTGGTTGACAATGAATTTACATCGAGGGATGCTATTTTTTTATTCTTTTAATAAAGGAATTGCCAAAAACGCGTCTCTTGTGTGGGGGGAAAAAGGGGGGGGGAGGAGGCCTCCGCATCAGGTATCCAACTCACAGTCACCATGGCACTTACTGCCCATTGGCGTCTATCCAACCAGACCAGACCTTGTCAAACTTAGCTGGGCATTGCGTACTGTCATACATAAGCCTATAGAGGGGGAGTACTGAATTGACTGAAGCCTTCCAAGCAGCGCTCGTGGGTGGGTCCGCCGCCGGATTCTGCCTGGGCTGGGAGAACCACCAGCGCACTGTAACGAGCACAGTAATATAACTGGAAATTCGGAAGGGCCAGACCACCCTCCGAGAGGGTAAGATACAGCACCCTCCTTGCGACCCTAGGGGGTCTGCCAGCCCAAAAAAGGAGAGCATCTGACCCTCCAGCCATTTAAAGAACACCCTGGGAGTGTGGATTGGCGTGTTGCAAAAAAAATATTGATACTTGGGGAGGAACAGCATCTTAAGCAGATTGACTCTGCCCACAGGGGTCAGAGGGAGCGAACACCATGACACGCATATAGACGCAAGTTGTGTCATTATAGGGAGCAAGTTTTGATCCGCGATGTCCCTTATGCTTGCGGTGACCTTTATACCCAGGTCTGGAGTGCGAGTGTTAACACGAGGGGCCGAGGGACCCAGTGGGATTCGGACCGATTTGTCCCAATTGATTTTAATACCCGAAAATTTCCCAAACTGCTCAAACAGTTGGAGGGCAACCCGGAGGGAAGGACCCACATCAGCCAGATAGAGCAGAGCGTCGTCCGCATACAAAGACAGTTTTTCCTCCAATACTCGCACTTTCAAGCCCTTTACCCCGACGTCGGCCCTGAGCTTGATCGCCAGTGGCTCCAGTGCAAGAGAAAAGAGACCGGGTGACAAGGGGCACCCTTGACGAGTCCCCCTGCTCAGAGGGAAAGCCTCAGAGAGGCTACCATTTGCATGCACTCTAGTCTTAGGGTGAGCATATAGCATCCGGAGCCATGCAACGAAGTGAGGGCCGAAGCCAACCCTCCTCAAGACCCTCCAAAGGTAGCCCCACTCAACAGAGTCGAATGCCTTCTCCGTGTCGAGTGAGGCCACAACCACATCACCGTCAGGATCAGCTCTGTCAATGTGGGTGAAAAGTCTTCTAATGTTTATATCCGTGTCTCTCCCTGGCATGAAGCCCGCCTGATCCAGGTGAATCAGTGCTGTAATTACCGTATTCAGTCTGAGGGCCAATATTTTTGCCCCAATTTTTGCATCCACATTTAACAGGGAGATCAGAAAATAGGATGAGCACAGGGAAGGATCCTTCCCTGGCTTGGGGATCACCACTATGATGGCCTCGTTCATGGAATCCGGAAGGGTCCCAGCTTTGGCCAACTCATCAAATAGGGTATGTAGTCTAGTAGCAAGATCTTCAGAGTACTGTTTACAGAATTTGACGGGTATACTGTCTGGACCTGGGGTCTTACCAGCCTGCATGGTTTTTAGAGCCCTAAGGATTTCCTCAACCATAATGGGGCTGTCCAGTTTGTTGCAATAGGTTGTGGTGAGTACGGGGAAGTCTATGTCTTCTAAGTAGGATTGCAAGCCTTCCTCCCTATAGTCCGTTCTTGAAGTATACAGAGATCAATAAAATTTAGCAAAGCAGTCACTGATCTCAGTCAGGGAGCACAGTAAGTCCCCGGATGGGCCCCTAATGAGGGGGATGCTAAGACCACCTGACTGCTCCCTGGTCAACCAAGCCAGGAGTCTGCCCCATCTCTCCCCCTGTTCAAATATGCGCTGTGATTGAGCTAGAAGCTTCTTCTGGGTGAGGGAAGTGCGAATACACATCACCTCCCTGGTCAAGGACTGAAGTAGTCCATAGTCCTGGGGGCGTCGGGTACGGATGAACTCGGCCTCCTGGGCAGAAACTGCCCTCTCAGCCGTGATCAAGTCCAGTTTCCTGGACCGTCTAATCCCGGCAATGATGGTCTGGTACTGTCCCCTGGTGTACACCTTGAAGGCCTCCCAAACTGTGGGGGTCGCTACTGAGACTTAGTTGGCTGCCCAGAAGTTCCTCAGCTCTGAGTGAAATTTGTTATCGACCTCCGAGTCAGTGATCCAAAATCTAAAGAGCCTCCAGACCCCGTCCCCAGGGCTGACAGAAACATCCAGACTCAAGAACATCGGAGCGTGGTCCGAAATGCCCCTTGGCAGTATCTTTATGTCCCTGACCCTAGGAAGGACAGGCCTCCCCGCAAAGACCAAGTCTATATGGGAGAAGGTGCGATGGAAGGCGGAGTGACAGGTGAATTCTCTGGCATGGGGGTATTTCCACCTCCAGACATCCGTAAACCCGTAGGTCTCCGCCCAAGTCCCCAACCCCGGGCAGGTCGGGCCGGCAGCCGAGAGTCTGTCCGCCCCAGCATCAGCGACCAAGTTAAAATCACTCAGGATGATTGTGTCATCTGAAATCTTAGAGGTGACCTGGTTTAGAACCTTCAGGGAGGCAGGAGGAGGGAGGTACAACCCAACTATAGTGCATTTCATGGCATAAATTTGAGCATGCATAATGACATTATAAATATCAGAAAAAAGATGTGCCTAGCACAGAGATAGTGTTTTCAATAAAAAAGTTCAATGAGAAGCCAATCATAAGGGCATCTCATATATCAAAACCAACTAAAATATAAAAACCGTTTTATTAAATCAAAATTAAAATAGACATCTCCCGCTACCATCTCCGAGGATTATTAAAAAAAACATACACTGTGCAAAATCTTTCAAGTATCATTAGAAAGAGCCGCACACTGATCACACTGTTCAGTATCACAAAAATACAAAATTCATATACAACACATAAGAGGAATAAAATAAATATAGATAAAAAATATATATTTTATAAAAAATATACACTCCAGTCTTGACTAAAATAACTTTATAAAAAATATATAAAAAAAAAAATCACCTCCTGTCAGACAGAGGGGGTGGTTTATATGTTAGAATGTAGCTGCGGTCTACAGTATGTGGGGAGAACCTCTAGGACCTTGGCCGTTAGAATAGGGGAGCACGTCAATATTAAAAAAGGTGAAAAATCCCATAATGTCTCCAGACATTTTAGGGACTACCATAATCGTGACCCTAGACAGCTCAGGTTCTGGGGGATTGATAAAGTTGCTAAACACTGGAGAGGTGGGAATCACATTAGAGCCTTGAGCTAAAGGGAATCCTACTGGATATTTGAGACCCAGGTAAAGCGGCCTTGGGTCTCAATGTAGATTTCGATCTGAATTGTTTTATTTCCAATAGGTAAATATATTTTTTTATATATTTTTTTATAAAGTTATTTTAGTCAAGATTGGAGTGTATATTTTTTATAAAATATGTATTTTTTATCTATATTTATTTTATTCCTCTTATGTGTTGTATATGAATTTTGTATTTTTGTAATACTGGTCAGTGTGAGCAGCGTGTGGCTCTTTCTACTGATACTTGAACGATTTTGCACAGTGTGGGCTTTTTTAATAATCCTCGGAGATGGTAGCGGGAGATGTCTATTTTAATTATGATTTAATAAAACAGTTTTTATATTTTAGTTGGTTTTGATATATGAGATGCCCTTATGATTGGCTTCTCATTGAACTTTTTATTGAAAACACTATCTCTGTGCTAGGCGCATCTCTGCTCCATACAGAGTGGGCTTGTATCATCATAAGTTTCAGTTTGTTCAGCTGTTCCGTGACAAGCTGCCTTGCATTTCACGAACAGCGTTCTCAGTTCCTATGGTAACGACATAGTATTTCAATGCGGTGTGACGTGACAGGCCCCGTCCCGCTGACGAAGGCACGTGATTGCCGTAACGTGATACGTCACGTGAAAGGGACATGTGGGTCAGGCCGGTGATATATAGACAAACATAGGCAGGAGGCTTACGTGACCTGTAGTCAGCGGGCAGGTGGAAGGGTGTCCAACCAGCTGGAAACTTCTCTAGGGATGTTGAAGAAGCGGGTGGATTCCCCATCCTGGACCCTGAGCCGCGCCCAGAAAAAGACACTGTACCAGAGATTCCGGGCTCTCAGTGTGGCCTTGACATGATCAAAGGCTTCCCTCAGGCTCTGCGTCTCAATGGTGTAGTCAGGGAAGATCATCAGCTTGCTATTTTGATAGCGCAGGTCCCCTACAGCCCTGGAGGCCCGTAGTATTTTGTTGCGGTCCCGAAAATTTGGCATCCTGAGTATAAGAGTACGTGGGGGGATCCAGGAGGGACCGGCTTGGGGGGATTCAATGGACCCTTTCCACCACATACTGGGGTGAGAATCGAGCATCCAGAAGAAGGGCTCGCAGCATGTCTTCCACGAATGTGGCCGGGTGGGCCCCCTCCGCCAAGCCAACGATGCAGAGGTTGTTCCCCCTGTTCCTATTCTCGGCGTCCTCTGCTCTGTACTCCAAGGCCTTCACTTTGGTCTGGAGGGTGCGGAGGGACACCGTGCACTCGTGGAGTTCATCCTCCGCGTGACTGATCCGCTGCTCGGTTTCCGATATTCTAGAGCGGACCTTGTCCATGTCTTGCTGGAGGATTCCCACCTAAAGCTGAACCTCCTCAAACTTCGCCATCAGGGTGGATTAGCAGGTGGCTATGGCGGCCATGACCTCCGTTAGCCAGGGAGGGTGTCCCGCGTCCGACTCCATGAGGCCCGTCTGCGAGGCCTTGTGCTTGCCGTGCCTCACGCAGGTCTCCACGTGCGCGCCAGAGGCTGCGGCTCCTCTATAATGGCCAGGAAGCGGAGTCTCCTACCAGGGTGCGGGCCGGACGATCTCCTACTCATCCAGGTAGCTGTAATGCAGGTAACAGGTGAGTATCACCACGGTATCCAAGGGAAAGCAGGGTAGCCCGCGGAGCTCAGGCTAGAAGCGACCGCTCAGCTCGGCATCTTGGACACGCCCCCTAGTCTGTCTTTTTGAACTTAAGAAAAATAGGTAAAAGCGGAGTTACAACCAAAGTGGAACTTCTGCTCATTTGTCTCCACCCCCTCCGGTGCCACATTTGCCACCTTTTGGGGGGAGCAGATACCTGTCTTTAAAAACAGAAAAAACACTGCGCTAATAAACATACAATAATTGTGCAAAATCAATATAGTGACTGCTGCTGCTGTAACTAAATATAAATACAAATGCAAAGTCCCCCTTGAAAAGTCCAAGTGCTAGCAGTGCTGTATATTCCTATATTAAATATAGGAGTGCAACTAAAAACTAAATAAATAAATGGGAGTGCAACCAAAAAATATATGATTAAATGCGCAAAGCAAACAGTGTTCATATAAATAGTGCAGTCCACATCTGTGCTCAGAATAAATCCTCTGATGAATCCGTAAAAAAACAATCCTCCACCTGTGTCACCACGTGCCACCAAACACACTGGAGCTCACCAGAACTAAGGGCAAAATCGCATATCTGCAACAGAGAGCCACAACATCCTCCTTGTGTAGAGATCACTGGGGTTTAAGCACCGTATCCAGGTCAGGTCCCTCACAGGTCTCCTCCAACACCGCCACTCATAAGGATGTTAAACAAACAGAAAAGCTCTCATAGCGCATCACCTCTTATTAAACAGCTTTATTGTGAAATAATCTGCACTTACATTTGAGTAAAAACAATGATCGTTTTAGCAGAGTGCGAGCAGTAGTAGTTACCGATCCATGACCCGATCACCTCTCCTCTCCTGAGTCGGCGTCACTCTTGGTCCCTTCCTAGCTCTGTCTGGGTCGCTGTGTGGCCACGTCCCATTTATTTATTTAGTTTTTAGTTGCACTCCTATATTTAATATAGGAATATACAGCGCTGCTAGAGCTTGGACTTTTCAAGGGGGACATTGCAGATACCTGTCCCCACTTCCGGGAGACCAAGCCGCGGCGAATTACTTCAGTAGGAGAGTGCAACACACCCCGCACATGCACAGTAGGGACCCGGCCGTGAAGACGTAATGCTTCACTGCCGGGTTCCCTTACCGGCAATGGTGGCGGAAGCACCCGACAGCTGATGGAAACATCAGCTGCAGTGCCGACATTGCTGGACTCCAGGGCAGATACATGTCCTATTATTAAAAGTCAGCAGCTACAGTATGTGTAGCTGCTGGCTTTTAATTTTTGCAGGGGTGGACGAATCTCCTCTTTAAGCTCTGGAGAGTACTTCTATAGTGGCATTTGCTGATATCCTATTGATGACATTGACCATATAAACTATGAGTGCATAAGAACCTGGGAACACCTAGGCATTTGGAGCATAGAGTTTACCTCAACAGCGGCTGCTAAAATTAGCCCTGTAGCAGTGATTAATGAACCTAAAAACTTACAAATTCTATGGGATTTTATGTGAGTCACTCAACTGTAATATACTACTTGTTAGTACATTACTGTAGAATGTTAATATAGAAAGGCTAACCTTTGGAGCCCTGGGAAGCTTTGATTATTTTATGCTGACCTAGAGAAGGCCCCAGACAACACTGATTGTGACAATTTAAGCATATGAAAGCAGGTCCTAAACAGCACTGGATGTGTTATTTTACACTGACAGATTTAGCTTTAGAGAGCATGGGGGTTGCAAAAAGCTCTGCTTACTGGCTGCTAGTGCTAAATATGATGTATTAATATACTATATTTCACATTTTGCTACTAGCAACAGAAATATATATATAAATATATTTATTAGTACTGTACAAAACAAAAAGAAAATATGTTAAAACAAACCCTGAAACATTCCCTTTAATTTTTTTAAGAAGTAAACACATATCTTTCAACTGGAGAAAATTATATGGTCTTAAGCAATTTATTTTGCAATGCCATGCTCAGCAAATACATTTTTATTTTAACATTAAAATCAACACACAGTAAAAGCCACATAGCATTAGCTACAGACCAATCTTAGGGGTACATATACAACATTAATTTGGAGGAAGACCGGTGAATCAATGGGGGTCATTTACTATAGCACCGGTTGCTATTTTGCGGCAAAATTACCGCATCGCGGTAAATAGCACTAAAATGCTGCAAATTGCAGTAAATAGCGCTAAAACAGTATTCACAATAGTGCTGATGGCAAAATACTCCCAAACTCGAATTCACTATAGCGCCCAGGTAACAGATAGCACCCAAATCCTTACTCCAATCAGGACCTGGAGAAGTGCACATGGAAATAATGTTTAGAGCATGATATGATCCCCTAAATTGTACTAAAAAATGTGGTATATTTTTTAAAGATAATCTAATTTTAAACTGTGTGAAAAAGTGATTTCTACACTGAAATATCTTTAAAAGTTTGAAAAGAGATACATTTCCTGTCTCTTTACAACTAGGTGAACAGCACAACTGAGCATGCTCAGACACAAAACTACTCTCATTTTAACTCCCATGGAGTATTTACAGTGAGCTATAGTAAATAACAAAATTAGTGCTGTTTTAAGGAGAGTTTTTTGGGAGTCAAAATGGGAGTTATGTTGCCCAATTGTAACTTCCCCGAAGAAATCCTTTTCATGTTAAGATGGAACGTATCATTCTCTTAAAAAAATTGTCCTCGCAACAATGTTGTTTTTAAACATGCTAGAATATGTAATGTTTTCATGTTTGGTTAAAATATTTTTTTCTCTGTCACTTTCACTTGTTGATGTCCAGCTCACCAAAATATTTCCCCAAACTCACACAGATGTCTTTACAAACCACAAACAGTACCATTGTTGTTGTAGATTTAAAAGGAGACTCAAATTTTTATTTTTTATTTCCAAATGATCCTAATTTGAATGTGATATGTGTACCAAAATCAGAAATAAAAATGTAATTTCCAAAAATCAGAGGGTACTATCACTATTCTACACTCACACACCAAGAACCACCAAATATCACAGAATAAATCAAGAAGAATAACTCCTGACAAGAGTTGAGCGAACCCGAACTGTAAAGTTCGGGTTCGTACCGAACTTTGGGGTGTCCGTGACCCGGACCTGAACCCAGACATTTGAAAAAAGTTTGGGTTTGAGTTCTGGATTTGGGTATTTGATCACACATGTTGAATAGCTGCAGGGCAGCCAATCAACAAGTGTTTCACTGCTTTGCCCTTAGAAGCCATCACAGCCATGCCTACTAATGGCATGGCTGTGATTGGCCAGTGCATCATGTGACCCAGCCTCTTTATAAGCTGGAGTCACTTAGTGCTGCATGTCACATGCTTTCTGGGTAGTGTAGGGAGAGGATGCTGCCGGTGCTGTGAGGGACAGATTGTAGATAGATAGATAGGTAGAGATCACTACTACTACTACTACTACTGCTGCATTTAGGGACAGATTGCAGATCTCATCCTGCATTACAGAATGATCTGACTGGACTAGGTAGAGTCTACTGCTTAGAGGGACAGATTATTGTTCTAAAATCATCTTCTAGTTCTATAGGGTCAGGTTCCTGCTGCTGCTGTAAGGGACAGATTATTGTTCTAAAATCATTTTGCAGCCCTCTAGCACTTTCCAGGACTCTTTTACAGTCATTTTTGTGCCGAAAAGTTTGGGTCCCCATTGAATTCAATGGGGCTCGGGGTAAAGTTCGGGTCAAGTTCGGTACTGAACCCGGACTTTTTCCCGAAGTTCGGCCGAACCCACCGAACCCGAACATCCAGGGGTTTGATCAACTCTACTCCTGACTAATGTAATTCCACCACCTATATGTCCAAAGAAATGCAGTATATGTGTAGGAGGGTTACATGTGTAACAGCTTAGTGGCTTACAAGGTAAGACAACTGCCTAGCAATGCTGAGTTCCTGGGTTCCAATCCCAAACATACCACTTCATATAGAGAAGTTTGTTTGTTCTCCTTATGTTGTTAAACATAACTCCTGACTCAGGGCCTTATTTAAATTATGTCTAAATGTAGTATTTATGTGTAGGAGGGTTCCACCACCATTGCAAATTGTGTCATATGTTTTTCACAGGCAAGGACTTTAATCAGCCCAAACATTTCCCCACTACCACTTATTGCAGCCTCTTACCAAGCCAAAACCCACAAAATGCAGCCTTTTATATCTCTGCATGCTGACAGTAATCAGCCATAATCACTCTTCAAAACAGATGACATATGCCAGAAACAGGTTGTTCACTGGCTCTCTGGTCTTCCACAGTACATCTGCATTGATTAACTTCTTGTACCCCTGTGACTTAGGGCTGTTTACACCACCATGATGCAGCCTAAAAACCTGTGGCTCAGCAGGCTAGCACTCCTACCTACGAAAGCTGAGTTTCTAGGTTCCCAAACATGCCACTTCATAAAGTTGATTAAAGTTCATTCAGAAGTTACTTGTGCTCCCTATGTTGTTAAACATACCTAGTGGCTCAGGGCCTTACAAAAATAATGTGTAAATGTAGTATTTATGTGTAGGAGGGTTCCACCACCATTGCAAATCTTGCCAGATACACTATCTAGACAAAAGTCTATTGGAATGTTTCCCCATTCTTCCAGAAGTGCATTGGTGAGGTCAGGCACTGATGTTGCATGAGAAGGCCTGGCTCGCAGTCTCTGCTCTAATTCAGCCAAAAAGTGTTCTATCTGGTTGAGGTCAGGACTCTGTGCAGGCCAGTCAAGTTCCTCCAACCCAACCTCCCTCATCCATGTGTTTATGGACTGTGATTTGTGCACTGGTACACAGTAATGTTGGTACAGGGAGGGGCCATCGCCAAACTGTTCCCACAAAGTTGAGAGCATGAAATTGTCCAAAATGTCTTGGTACGCTGAAGCCTTAAGAGTTCCCTTCACTGAAACTAAGAGAAAAAGCCCAACCCCTGAAAACAAACCCCACATCATAATCCCCCCTCCACCAAATAATTTGGACCAGTGCACAAAGCAAAGTCCATAAAGACATGAATGAGTAAGTTTGGGGTGGAGGAACTTGACTGGCCTGCACAGAGTCCTGACCTCAACACAACAGAACACCTTGGGGATTAGAGTGGAGACTGCAAGCCAGCCCTTCTCATTCAACATCTGTGCCCAACCTCACAAATGGACTTCTGGAAGCATGGTCAAACATTCCCATAGACACACTCCTAAACCTTGTGGACAGCCTTCCCAGAAGAGTTGAAGCTATTATAGCTGCAAAGGATGGGCCAACTCTATATTGAACCCTTGGCTGCCATTATAGTTCATGTGTGTGTAAAGGCAGGTGTCCCAACACTTAGCACGATATATTGTATATTGCTTGTGACACTGAGCATGGCTATGGATTTAGGGCTGGTTCACACTACAGAGATGCACACTACATGTGTGAGGCTGCTCACTGGCTAAGTAGCTAGCAATTCTGCCTAGAAGCACTGGGGTTGCTGGTTCACATCCCCAACATGCTAATGATTGTATTGAAGTTTATTAGTTCCCCCTGTGTGGGTTTCTCACCACAATCCAAGGACATGCTGGCATTCTATTTGTCTCCTGTCGAAATAGTCTCTAATGTAAGCAAGTTATTCTTGGACTTTAGACCCCATACACACTATTAGATTTTCTGCAGATTTTTGTCTTTAGATTTACCAAAACCATATAAATATGAGGTCAAACCTTAAGAGTTTCAATTTGTATGCAATCAGGCAGGCCCTTACACTACATGGTGTTGGTAAATCTGAAGGAAAAAATCTGCAGAAAATCTAATAGTGTGTATGGGGTCTTAGATCGGAATCTCATTGCAGCCTGGGACTGATATTAATGTTTGTTAGCACTAATCATGCCCAGGAACTTGGACATTTCAAATTGTAGGGTTTATACTGCACAGGTACATATGCTTAGAAAACCATTGCTTGGTGTATTTGCATGCAAATGGACATGGATACACATAGCCAATGGCTAACACAGCAAATTATTTGTTCCTGCTCATCAGGTGCAATCAATTTAGACATACATGAAGAGACAGATTGGAAAATACTGGTGGGCGTATACTTCTATTGGGCGTGTGTCACTGTGCAAACAATACAACCTATCTTATATAAAGGACTGCAGTAGGGGGCTTGGTTTGGCCTGAGAAGAGACCGTGTTATTTGCTGTGATTTTTGGGGGAGAAGGATTAATATTGTGCATAATGACAAACGCCCCACTAAGGCGGTTTGGATGATTGTTTGCTGAAATTCTTGTGTATTTTGTCCATCAAAAGTGGGTTTATGTGGCCTTGCTGTCAATGTTGTGTGTATTGTTCCTGTCTGACCAAGCATTCATGGTTTGGGAGCACCAGGAGAACATAGTACCCAATGTATGTGTGTAGAATGTGTGTGTGTGTG
>BLSH010402730.1:80162-90460 GCA_018402905.1 Glandirana rugosa | reverse complement strand
CGGCTACGTTCGCGTAAGCCGTCTCCCGGAAAGTTAGATGTCCCGGTCCGGTTACTAAAAACCGGACCGAGACATCTAGCGGGGACGGTTACTTTACAAGGGGACGGAGACATTTACATTTGTCTCCGTCCCCTTCAAGTGAGGAGAAGGAGGGACTACAGGAAAAAGAGGCAGGGGAACATTTCATTGGCAGGGGCGATCTACAGAGCCAGGCCAAAAATCATTGGCCTGGCCCTGTAGATTGAAAGGCCCTCTGCCGAATGCGCTTGCATCGGCCACGCCTAGGGGGCGCGCGCGCGCACACGGCTCGTGATCGCGGCCGCCGTCATATGACGGCGATTTGCGCTCACGAGCCACCTTGCCGCCGTCAAATGCCGATCGGCGGTCGGCAAGGGGTTAATATGTATGCTCATCAAAAGGTTTCCTTTGAATTTACACACATGACAGTTTGTTAAAAATATACAAATACAATTGCTAAATGTAACTATATTAAATGCTTTCAGATATTTTTTCATTCAGTGGTGTTGTAGGTCTGTAGAAAATCTCTTTCCGGAATAGGTGTAAAGAAAAATATGCTAAACATGCAAAAAAAACAAAATACAGCTTGCAAATTGATAGACTCTTTTACACAGATATAGCAGCCAAGGGCATGATGGGATTAGGCCTTCATAGCAGCCAATCTTTAGAAGGCAAACTTGGCCCAGGTAGTATCTCACAAAAGTGAGTACACCTCTCACACTTTTGTAAATCTTTTATTATATTTTTTTATATGACAACACTAAAGAAATTACACTTTGCTACAATGTAAAGTAGTGAGTGTACAGCTTGTATAACAGTGTAAATGTGCTGTCCCCTCAAAATAACTCAACACACAGCCATTAATGTCTAAACCACTGGCAACAAAAGTGAGTACACCCCAAGTGAAAATGTCCAAATTGGACCAAAAGTGTCAATATTTTGTGTGGTCACCATTTTTTTCCAGCACTGCCTTAACCTTTTTGGACATGGAGTTCACTAGAGCTTCACAGTTGCCACTGGAGTCCTCTTCCACTCCTCCATGATGACATCATGGACTTAGTGGATGTTACAGACCTTGCGCTTCTCCACCTTCCATTTGAGGATGCCCCACGGATGCTCAATAGGGTTTAGGTCTGGAGACATGCTTGGCCAGTCCATCACCTTTACCCTCAGCTTCTTTAGCAAGGCAGTGGTCGTCTTGCAGGTGTGTTTAGGGTCATATCATGTTGGAATACTGCCCTGCAGCTGAGTCTCCGGAGGGAGGGGATCATGCTCTGCTTCAGTATGTTACTGTATATGTTGGCATTCATAGTTCCCTCAATGAACTGTAGCTCCCCAGTGCCGGCAGCACTCATGCAGCCCAAGACCATGACACTCCCACCACCAGGCAAGACACACTTCTCTTTGTAGTCCTCACCTGGTTGCCGCGACACACGTTTGACACCATCTGAACCACATAAGTTTATCTTGGTCTCATCAGACCACAGAACATGGTTTCAGTAATCCATGTTCTTAGTCTGCTTGTCTTCAGCAAACTGTTTGTGGGCTTTCTTGTGCATCATCTTTAGAAGAGGCTTTTTTCTGAGATGACAACAATGCAGACCAATTTGATGCAGTGTGTGGTGTATGGTCAGAGTACTGAGAGACTGACCCCCCACCCCTTCAACCTCTGCCACAATGCTGGCAGAACTCATACGTCTATTTCCCAAAGACAACCTCTGTATATGACACTAAGCACATGCACTCAACTTCTTTGGTCGACCATGGCAAGGCCTGAGTGGAACCTGTCCTGTTAAACCGATGTATGGTCTTGGCCACTGTGATGCAGCTCAGTTTCAGGGTCTTGGCAATCTTCTTATAGCCTAGGCCATCTTTATGTAGAGCGACATTTCTTTTTTTCAGATCCTCAGAGAGTTCTTTGCCATTAGGTGCCATGTTGAACTTCCAGTGACCAGTATGAGAGAGTGAGAGCAATAACACCAAATTTAACACACTTGCTCCCCATTCACACCTGAGACCATGTAACACGAACGAGTCACATGACACCGAGGAGGTAAAATTGCTAATTGGGCCCAATTTGGACATTTACACTTAGGGGTGTAATCACTTTTGTTGCCAGCAGTTTAGACATTAATGGCTATGTGTGGAGTTATTTTGAGGGGACAGCAAATGTACACTGTTATACAAGCTGTACACTCACTACTTTACATTGTAACAAAGTGTTGTTTCTTCAGGGTTGTCACATGAAAAGTTATGATAAAATATTTACAAAAATATGAGGGGGCGTACTCACTTTTGTGAGATACTGTGTATCAGACAACAGGTGCACTTAGCATTTCCCAATGCAGTTTAAAAAATGTCAACATTTTGTCAGGTAGCAGCCCACCATTCTCAAGTATAATAGTAATAAACAAAAGCTTGATTGACATTGCATCTACTTTGGGGGACATTTATTTATTTATTTTGAATAAAGGACTTGTCAAAAACTGTTGTGCTGTACTATGTACCCCATATTTATTCCCATGGGAAGGCTGGGATCTGGGAGCCCCAAGCTAGGGCTTTCTCGGTCAGAGGTTTGGCAACAAAAAATAACTTCTTCTGAAGTAAATGCAGTGTATTGCATTTAAAAATATATGTGCCATTGGTTAAGGAAACCCTGTAATGGCGGGGTTCTCCATTGAATTTGAGTGGTAGGAGCATACATGTGCTCACATCACCTCTGGAATACAATTCCATCAATTGTCTTTGCAGAGCATTCATTTCCTCTCAGTGTCTTTTCACCACACTTTCTAGTTTGGATATTTCTTCTTGGTAGGTAGCACAGAACTCTTGCTGCCTGAAAGAAGCCACAACATTTGCTATAGCAGCCACCATGCTCGGGCCAGACTATTCTGTCATGGTTAGACACAGAGGCTAGTGACTAAAACAGTATAGAAGCTCCCATCAACCAGAAGGATAGGTATACAAGCAGGTTACCCTGGCAGATGAGGTTGGCTCACCAGAGGTGCGGGGTCTAGAGACTAACTGGTATTCACCAGAGCTCCTAATGGTGGAGATGGGTTTTGCTGTGTGTAACAGGTCACAGTCCTCAGGATCATCCCGCCAGGAAGTGAGCAAGCCAGCATTCAGTAGTAGATATAGCAGGTAGGGATCAAGCAGAAGCGTATGCAGTAAACAAGCCAAAGGAAGGTAGCAAGTGGTTGCAGATTGGAATCAGGCAGAAGTGTAGTCGAGGAACAAGCCAAAGGTTGGTAACAAGAGTTTGCAGGTTGTAATTAGGTGTAAGCATAGTCAATGAACAAGCCAAAAGTCAGTAATAAGTGTTAGCAAAAATACGGATGGTAGCAGGAGTGACAAGAGCAAGATATTGGCTGGAAAATCATATCTTAAATAGTTCATGGGAGGACTACAGGATTCACGATTAAAGAGAAATAAGACGCAAGGCAAGGCTCTGAGGAATCAGGCTGGGAGGTGTCCAGCATCTCAGGTTACTCACCAAGCAGAGATACTGTCAGACACAGCAAAGGTTGCAGGTTCAAATCCAGTTTCTGACAGTAGCTTTCCCTAACAGGTTGTCCACTTTGTTTTTGTGCCACAATGTGGGGTCACCAGCCAGCAGGGTGTATGTGACATTGTCCTGTAATTGTCACAGGAATTCAGTTTGTTATTCAGAGAGGGTAAGAATCACACTTGCGCAACCTTTGTCAGCTGAATGAATGACTCTAGTGGAGTCAGAGGATAATATGCTAATGGAATTTCTCTCCACTCAGGTGCGATTATCCCCAGGAGTAGGAAGTCACATATCAGAGTAATTCCTAATTTTGTAATCTACCATTCTACATAAAACTCTGACTGATTGTGGGACTTCAGAGGCCTCAGTTGTGCTTGGAGCCTTAAATGCAGTAGGGGTAATAGAACATTATTTGTCCTTCAAGAT
The DNA here is from genome assembly GCA_018402905.1 of Glandirana rugosa. NCBI lineage: Eukaryota > Metazoa > Chordata > Amphibia > Anura > Ranidae > Glandirana > Glandirana rugosa. Next base: position 86,505 of record BLSH010402730.1, on the reverse strand, counting down.
CTCCTGGAAAGCAATCTTTCTTTCAGTTTTATGCAGGTCTACAGATGGAGGGAATACCGCGCTAGGCAAAACGATGGGGGTAAGCTGTCAAACTATAGCCAAACTTGTCGCTAATAGATCATTTAAACATACGGTATGGCGCTAAACCTAAAGATGGAATGTTATTCTATCTAAATTAATAAAAATCACCTATATTGATCAAAAGTGCAGTAACAGTACTCATTAAACATATAAATATTAAGGTGCAAAGTGTGTGCAAAATATGAAAGTTGGGAAACAACACATAAAGTCCATATAATGTGCAAGAAAATAAGGAGCAGAGAAACCCACTCAAAGGTAACTCTATCTCTAAAAACAGTCCACTGTGAATATGTCAAAAAGGTTCATTAAAGTGCAGACTGGTGTGAGAAACGAGAGACTAGGAGACTTAGAACAAGAATGTCTCTGTCTCAAAGTGCAATAGCATATATCAATAGTTCATCAAAGTGATCTTGTTCCGGTGATAGCTAAGTGCAAAGGAAGAGCGGTGGGATAGTGTGATAACCCCCACAATGCAATCTGTCCCCTTCTAGACAAAAGGCTTACCAGAAGTAGGATATATTCAAGCCTGAATATATAAATAGACTCCAGACACCAGGGCAAGGAAGGGAATCATCACACAATCCTGGGTACCTCTGAAGACTTGACAACATCACACGTGGTGGTGGACGGTCTATTATGTAAACAGGTACTCTTGGAGGGGTCCTGCAGCCCGATATCTCTCAAGGGTTCACTATATAGAATAGGGGGTCAGCACCGACACTCCATGGGCCAAAGTTATCCAGGAAGGGCAATATGTTTTTTAAAAAAGGGGAAAAAGACTCTACATAGTGTGAAAAACCTCCAGGTATGAGGTAAAGGTTTATTAATTAAAAATCAAAAAACATGCTGATAAGTATAAAAGCCGGCAAATAGTATCCACAAACAGTTAAAATGACGCAGCAATTTGGGGTTAGCAACAGGTCTACATTGGCATTAAATCTCTTAGTGGGGACATATTACAAACCCTTGTTGAAGAGGCTGATTTCAGCAGATGTCAGGGCATTCTGGCTTAAATGAAAAATTGTACTGCAATCTAGGTTTTCAGGCAACCTCTCCCTCTTTGAGTGGTGGCCCCTTCTTATCCTACTCTTCCTTGAGCTGTGCCAGTTTTTAGTGGTAAGCCTGAGCCAAGGAAGGCTTGTTTGGACTTTGCAGCATAATGGCCTAAAAATTCTGTAATGCACGGTTCTAAGTAGAAGTTTCTGTTGTTCATTCATTTTAAAGAGGAATTGCCAGAACTGGCATTGACTGCGGAGATATTCAGATGTCTAGTTCTGCAAGGATAGCATTAAGAATCAGGGGTTAAACCACATGTCCACCAATATACACAGTTGATGCTGTAATCATCATTCACTTTAGCAAGTTTTTCTTTTAGAAGTCACAATAATCACATAATGGTAATTGGCCACATTGTCTTCAAGATCCTGGATCCTGTCCTGGATCCTGAGTTTGAGGCAGTGCTTAGCATCTGGGAATGTACAAGTTCCTCCTTGGTGAGGTCTGTGCACACAGACACAAGCTGTTTACCAAGAAACTCAATTGTTCCATTCTTGCAGGCAGAAAATATTGCTGGAATATGAAAACAAACATGTTGTACTTTAATAATGGTGGGCTTCTGCTTGCTAAACAGATACTGCGCTATATTTACCAAGGACACCAGAAGCTGCACTGTAATTCAAATACAAGGGAAAAAGTTACACAAGCTCAGTACCAGAAACACCCACCCTCAGCATATCACCTACAACTTTTTGTTTAGCTTTTTCTTTTCCACAGTATCCAGTACCCCATCATTGACTGTAAACTTTCCACTTAGCTGGAACTTGCAAAAGATTAAGCCAATTGCAAAGATGGTTTTACCTCAGCTTCTAGGCTCAAGGAGCTGGCACCTTGCAAAATGTGTTAATTCTTTGAGAGGGAAACAATGAATCAGGACCCTTGAGTTGCCTCTCAGGGAACCACGTGTAACATCCATCTCTTCTCCCTTCTCCGCCTCCTCTTACTCATTCTGTTTCTTATCTTGATCCTCACCCTCTGCCACTATGGTATCAGGCATAGTATCCTCTACAACAGAGAGACTAAGATTCCAGGGCTCTCCTCAGACACAGGCTCAGCAACATCTGCTTTAAAAACACCCTAACAAACGTAAGCCCTCTCCATCTCTCAGACATACCCCTCTAGTATAATCAGAACCTTGTTCTCACCCTGCTCCCTGCCTCAGCACCAATAGGGCCCAAAATCTCATCCATATGTGAAAGTGCCACTTATGAAAACTGCCATGTGAAATTAACCACTTGCCGACCGCCGATCAGCATTTGACGGCGACAGAGTGGCTCTGTAAGGCAAAACGCCGTCGCTCTCACTGTGTCCGGGGAGGGCCAGGGAGCGGGTGCGGCGGATTCGATCTCCGCCGGCCACCCGCGATGCCCCCCCCCGGAGTGAAAGAACGGAGGTCCGTGTAAGTAAACACGGACCTCCGTTCTGTGAGAGGGGGAAGGACTGTGATCACAGCCTTCCTTTACATGGAAGCTGTGATCATTTCCCTTCCCCTGTTAGGGCAGCCCCCATACAGTAAGAACACGCCCAAGGAACACAGTTAACCCTTAGAGCGCCCCCTGCAGGTTAACCCCTTCACTGCCAATGGCATTTACACAGTAATCAGTGCATTTTTATAGCACTGATCGCTGTATAAATGCCAATGGTCCCAAAAAAGTGTCAAAATGTTCCGATATGTCCACCCTAATATCGCAGTACTGCTAAAAATCGCAGATCGCCGCCATTACTAGTAAAAAAATAAAATAAATAAAAACCCCAGAAATTAATTCTCATCATCCGTAAACGCGACCACTTATGCACAAACCAATCCATAAACGCTGATTGCGATTTTTTAAATCACAAATATGAGGAAGAATATAAATCGGCCAAAACCGATGAAAAAAATGTTTTTTTTTTTTGTTTTTTTTTGGATTTGTATTTTAGCAAAAAGTAAGAAATTTGTTTTTTTTTGCAAAATTGTCGCTCTTCTTTTGTTTATAGCAGCGATCAGAAATGACGCAGCGGTGGTCAAATACCACCAAAAGAAAGCTCTATTTGTGGGGAAAAAAGGACGCAAATTTCGTTTGGATACAACGACCGCGCAATTTTCAGTTAAAGCGACGCAGTGCCGAATCGCAAAAAGGGCTCTGGTCCTAAAATGTGAAATCCTTCTGGGGCTGAAGTGGTTAACTGTACTACCATGAATATGGCACTTTTTAGCAGACTAAAGCTGGGTAAGCATGTACATTTTTTTTCCTGTTCAAACAGTGGGTTGAATGGAAAAATACTGACAGATCCCTACATCAACACAAGAGATGTTGATGCAGGGATCTCTCTCACTGTTCTATTGTATTCTGATAGTGAGGACTACCCCCCCCCAGAATACACAGATCAGCACTGATTGAATGCTAGTTTTCCACTAGGACCATTCAACAGAAGCTGGTCATTAGACTAGCTTCTATTGAAAAGACAGCATACTGAATATCAGTATGTGTGTACCGGGCTTAACACTCAGCTCTTTTATGACTGACTTAAAAGAGTTTCTGTACCTTACCCTATTCTCACTTTGATATTTTGTGTGCTCAAAAGATGAACAGTAAAGGCCCTTATCTTCTTGTCTTTAACAAAAATTTAAATTGTGTATGGTAACTAGAATGCACAACTTGATTGCACTGCTCAAAAAAGATATTCCTTCCAATTTTTTATCACTCAGTTTCTCATTCTTATTGACAAAACTTGTCTGCAAGTCCTTCCTCTTCAATATGTAAAAACATACAAACCAGAACTCATAAAACATTGCACACAGAAAATACTGTTTCAGGGGAAATATGGAACAGGTCTTCAATAACCACTTTTTTAATGAATTTAACACCAACCAACTCTCAACTAGGTTCATTTGCACTATGTTTCAGGAGTATTTGCAGCTACGCTGCCATCAAAAACACCAATGCCAATCTACTGGGAAAGGCAGGCAGGGTATCACTCTTGTATGCTTCAGTGGCATCCCCCCAGTAGCAGCATGAGGTGCACCTGAAGAAAACATTTTGATTCTTTGCATCACCTACATAGTTAGTGTTTTACTTTAAGTTATCTATGTACTTAATTTAGTGGTGGCTTCATGTGCAATAATTTATTCACTTATCTTGCACAATATTATTTTAAAAAGTTCAATAAAACAAAATCAGTGGGTATTCCCTCACAGGGAGTTTTCAGCATTTCTCTTCCATCCAAAGAAACAGAGAGCAATTCTTTCACAAACTCTGTGCACACTAGCAACTCCCTGCTGTACTGACTCCCACCTGTCTCCTAGATGGAACCCTCCTGACTCCTGGACAAAAGTCTAATCTGTCTGCCATAATGGAGCACAGAACCACAGTTCTGACTCTACTAAAAGCCCTGCACACACCTGCTCAATCAGTCTCCCGACTCAAAGTCCCAAACCGGGTTTTACTGACCACTGAGGAAACTGAATGCTTATTAACAGTATGGCAAGGCATACTACTGTCACAAAGAGTATGAATGCATTCGGACATTTACTTGTATAGCAGACTGTATGGGGCACCTGCAGCTCCGTGGATGTAAGAAAGCATTAGGAAATGTATGCTAGGCATATAAAATGTCTATAATTGCCTGTGTGCACAAACCCATAAAAACTTCTATGGCTGAAGGAGTTTCAAACATGCTGCTACACATGGACTTTGGATTGGGTTTTTTTGACACTATGTAGATTTACTAAAAGCGGTCAAAATCTGGTGCAGCTCCGCAGAGAAACCAATCAGCTTCCAGTTTTTTTTGTCAAAGCTTAATTGAACAAGCTGAAGTTAGAAGCAGATTGGCTACCATGCACAGTTGAACCAGATTTTGAGTGCTCCAGTTTTAGTAAAGCTCCCCCAGTGTAATAATAACATAGCAAATTCTGGAGATTAGGTAGGGAAACACATGCAAGCTAGCACAGACTTACTTCTTACTTCTTTACAGCTTTAACATAACAAACTTTTAGCCAGCTGTCATGGTCTTTATCAAGAGACAAGTAGATATGTAACCAATGTGTTGAATAATACAGGTAACTGCTTTCTGCACCAATTTTGCCGTTCAAATGAGAGTGAAAGTTTATCTTACCATGGTGTAGGGTAATTGAATGTGAGTGTCACCTGTTCTGCCACAGAGTTCATGGTTCCTCAGCAGATATATCTGCTGAATCAATGTGAACTGAGTTTTGTATTTCTATAAGGGCAGTAAGCCAACTGTAACAGCATAAACAACTGATCTTTCTTGCCTCTTACATTATTTACTGTCTCAGATTCATGAAAACCTTACGTTATTTGTCATCTATCCTGAATTTCTTCCCTAAAGGCATGAGAAGATGGACCATCTGGTTGAGTCTGGATCAGAGAGATTCTTTCCTTTCAAAAAGAAAACATTGAGCATATGGTGAATATGTTAATATTAAATGAATATATTACAGAGGAGTTGCCTGTTGCCTGTGCTATACTGTGAGGACTTTGCATACTGCAGATTTTTTTTATAGATATAAAAGTCTACCAACCGTGCCACAAACCCACTGTTTCTACTCGTATCCTATAGATGGGGGCCACAGATGTGCAGGACAACCACTACACTGACTGTCCTGATGAAAATATTTCCTCATTACTTTTTTGAAAATTTTCTTTCTTTTATCAATTTTTATTTTTTTTTTGTAACTTTTCATAGAATTAATGGACATGTAACAATAGTTATGAGGGCTGCATCCCGGCGTCCAGGTTTGGAGTGCCTGAGTCTGAATAGACCCAGCAGCAGGAGGAGGAAGGAGAGACCATCAGTGGGGCACACAGATTACAGGGCAAGGTAAGTGTTTTCCACTAACAGCAGTATTCACCTGCACCCCACACAGGGCACTATTGTTCCTTCCTGTGACAATGTGTGCACTATTATTACTCTCCACCCCACCCTAACCCTCATGTTGTTATCAAGGGTTCTCCTTAACCCCCTTGTTATCACGACCTTCCCTCCTTGTTAACGCGGTTTTTCCTCACACAACCCCCTCCCCCCTTTATCACAGGTCACACAAAAATCCTCCTTGTCACGGTTCACTTCTCACCGCTCCTTTTTATTATGGGTCACACCCCACCTCTCATTATTATCACGTGTGTAACAGTGTCCTTCCTTGTTATCACGGGACACACCCCACGTCCACTTATGACGACAATCACCTTTTGTGAATGGAACGGGA
>BLSH010402717.1:11024-35240 GCA_018402905.1 Glandirana rugosa | reverse complement strand
CACCTCTGAGCAACGTCTCTTGGTTCCACCCCACACCCACCCCTGAGCACCGTCTCTTGGTTCCACCCCAAACCCACCTCTGAGCACCGTCTCTGATTCCACCCCATACCTACCTCCCAGTAACTCCTCTTTGAGAGAAAACAGAACCAAGCATAATTTTGTGGTGCTAAGAAATTTGTTAATGATAACAAGTAAAGCAATTAAATAGATCCAATGCGGCCAGCAACGATCGCACCCCCACCTGCAGCCAGCTACCCTCCCAAGCAACGATTCATCCAACCCAGCAACAACAGATCCCCTAGCAACATTGGACCCCCTGCAAAAAAAAATACCCCCTAGCAACAACAGATCCACCTCAGGAACAATAGACCACCTACCAGCAACAACAGATCTTCCAGCTGCCTACATTAAGTAGGAAGTGAACTTGTTGCAGGCCACATCCATCATTGCCCATCTTCCTTCCGGGGGCCACGGACTTTGGCTGTGTGACTGGCCGGAGCCCCATGACGTCACTCCCGCACGTGCACGTGGGAGCCGCCGGTTATGGCACATGCTTCAAAAGAAACAGCAAGGGTGGCCATTCCTTCCCAGCGAATGAGCTGATGACTTCATTGGTGCAGTATACACTAAATGTCTCCTAAATGGTGCACATTGAGGAAATATTTACAGTACCTAATAGGTGTAGCGCCCTATACCATAGGTAGGTGCTAGAGGTTTTTTGGGTGTAGGTGAGGTAAATTTATTCAGGCCTGACTTTAGCGCTGTTAGAAATCACGGGGCCCCTTACAGCCTACCTGACTGGGCCCCCTTCAACCATGCTTTCGACTCCACCCCTGGCCCCGCCCCTGACGCCAGCTTGAAACAAAATGCAGGTTTGTTGCAGTTTACATATGCGCACGGAGCCAGCATGTGCGTTTGCAATTGCGCATAAGCAAGAAGGAGCGGGGACAGTTTACATTTCTTTTAAATTGTATTTATTACAAATAAAAAAAAACTTACACTTTTTTTACATTTTGTTTTCTTTTTTGCTTTCACAAGGGATGAACAACATGGCATGGGCCATGACAGGTCCTCTTTATGGAGAGATGTGGGGTATTTTAGACTCCATATATTTCCTTTGGCCTCTAAAGCATCTGATTAAACCAAGATCAGTTTGATCAGATGCTTGTTCAAGCCGGTAATGGTTTCTTTACATCAGACTGAAACCGAAAGCAATAAGATCCACTTCCGGTTTCTGATGTCACACGGTGGGAGGAACGATATCCATCCCTCTCACTGTGTGCCAGGAGCTGGAAGCTACTGGTTGCATCTTTACCACTTCAGCCCTGGAAGAATTTCCCACTTTAGGACCAGAGCACTTTTTGCGATTCGGCGCTGCGTCGCTTTAACTGACAATTGCGCGGTCGTGCGACGTTGTACCCAAATAAAATTTGCGTCCTTTTTTTCCCACAAACAGAGCTTTCTTTTGGTGGTATTTGATCCCCTCTGCGTCATTTCTGATCACCGCTATAAACAAAAGAAGAGCGACCGTTTTGCAAAAAAACCCAAATTTCTTACTTTTTGCTAAAATTCAAATCCAAAAAAAATATATAAAAAAACATTTTTTTTCACCGTTTTTGGCCGATTTATATTCTTCCTCATATTTGCGATAAAAAAAATTGCAATCGGTGTTTATTGATTGGTTTGCGCAAAAGTGGCCGCGTTTACGGATGATGAGAATTAATTTCTGGGGTTTTTATTTTTTTTAAATTTTTTACTAGTAATGGCGGCGATCTGCGGTTTAGCGGTACTGCGATATTGGGGCGGACATGTCGGAACATTTTGACACTTTTTTGGGACCAATGACATTTATTCAGCGATCAGAAATTTAAATGTCCACTGATTACTGTATAAATGTCATTGGCAGTGAAGGGGTTAACCTGCAGGGGGAGAGCTAGGGGTTAACTGTGTTCCCTGGGTGTTCTTACTGTGGGGGGGTTGGGCTAACATGGGCATGAGAAATCTAACTGATCCCAGTGACAGGGATCAGTAGATCTCTCATGCCCCACTGACAGGGCGGGGAACCGCCGTGTTTACATCGGCGGTTCCCCGTTCTTTCTCTGTTGCCGCTCATCGCGGCTCGCCGGCGGACATCGGGTCCACCCGAGCCGCGGGCACACTCCCCAGGAGTGCGGCGGGTGCGCGCGCGCCCCCGGTGGCCAAATGCGAATTGCCGCTTATTTACGGCGATTCGCGCAGGGCTCCCCCACTGCCGCCGTGAAAACACGGCGCGCGGTGGGGAACCAGTTAAAGACATTAAAAGCAGTGGTGGGACCCCCTTCCACTGCCTGTAAAAGTAATTCAGGGGCTTCTTAGCCCCTAGGATTACTTTTACTTTGTGCAGAATCGCTGGGGCTACAAAACTGTATATTGATCATTGCTGTAGTGATGACCGAGTATCACCCTTCCAATCCAGCGACATACTGGTACGTCGCTGGACGGGAAGCAGTTAAAGGGGATTGGTTTGGGGGGCAGTAAAAATGCAGCCCAGCTGCACGTTTACTGCTCCCCCAAATGAAGTGTAAACTAGCATCTCAGCATTTCTTATGATCATCAGCATTACAATAATCATCACACAGGCAGCACAGTAAGCGGAGGCTCCATCATGGCTCTGTGTCACAGTGCTGTTGGGTGCTGACTTTGTTAACTTACAGCTGTACTGTATATAACAGACTGTAACACAGCACAGCCATACAGGGCTGGTGCAAAGATTTTTGACACCCTAGGCGAAACCTCATTTTGCCGCCCCCCCTTGACTTCCCCCCTGACTCCACCCCTTCTGCCCTGCCCAGCCTGATCAGCGCCCATCAAATACAGCTTCACCTGTGCCCATCAAATACAGCCTCATGGGGGTGGGGGCGGAGGGGGTATTTGGCAGATCAGTCACTGTTTCTATATACATTTGCAAATGTGATAATACAATCTCATTATCTCAGTCACACAGTGTCAGTTTTTACCTGAATCAATGCAGAGCAGCCAGTGACCGATCAACAGTGGCCAGGCGCCCCTAGGCGGCAGTGCGCCCTAGGCGGCCGCCTACTTCGCCTACTGGTAGAGCCGGCCCTGCAGCCATAACAAAGTCAGCACCCAACAGCACTGTGACACAGAGCCATGATAGAGTCCTGGCTTACTGTGTTGTATGTGTGATGATGATTATTGAAATGCTGATAACCTGATAACCTTCTGTGCTGTGCGATATATAATGGGACACAGTGAGGATTCTGTGCTCTACTCACTGTGTCCAGTGCAGCCACTCTGTCCTCCTCCTCTTCCCTGACAGCAACTTTTCATATCTCGTGCGGACTGCAGCAGGGAGGCGAGAGGATGATCAGAGTATCGCTCCGCCGGCCGGGACGATTAGAATAGTGGGGCGGCATGATGTACATGCGCCCGAAAATTAAGAAATAGTCCCTCCACTGCACTCCCCTCCTGGGCCCCTCTGTTGCTCCGATGGGGCCCAGGAAAATGATATAACCCCCTCTATAAGTAAGTTGGAGTGGGGTGTGAGATTAGAAAGTGATTTTTTTTTTTAATGCAGCAATGAACTGTAATGCCGCCCGGGCCCCCCTGTGGAGCTGATTGGAGCGGGCCCAGTACAACAGGGCTGGTTCTACTGCCCTATCAGCGGCCCTGAGTGCAGGCCTGATTGTTTTGATTTTTGGGCAGGGGAGTGGCCCAGGGAGGACTGGAGACTGCAGAAAGGAATACCCCTTGGTTACTCCTCCCCTCTTCTTCAGAAAGTTCTGGAAAGGGGGATGGGGAAAAGGAGGTGGGACTTTCTGAGGAATGTTGAGGAGCCCTGACCAATCCCCAACCTGGATTGGCAGGGGGCAGGCCTCCTTATATACCTGTGGTCTGCCCAGTGGAGGGAGGAACATTCAGGTGGAAGCCTGGAGATGTGATAGTGCGGAAGCTGCCGTGGCACAGGGGGAGCTTCCAATCTGGGGGTGACCTTGGCCTGGGAGAGCCAGGAGGAGTGAGATCCTGGATTGGAGGCACAAGGGAGCGGAAAGGACAGCAGGAGAGGACACTATCGGAGAGAGATCTTCAGTGAGGAAGCTGGAAGAGCTGGCAGGGCCTGGAAGAGGATGGGCTGGGAGTTGTAGTCCATCACACTAGCTAGCATATTTGTACATTGCTGCACTTTGGAACCAACTGCCTCTGCCTGTAATGGGCGGTTTGGAGGCCCAGCTGCAATCATAGCAGGCCTCACCATGTGCTAGCTAGGCCAGAACTAAGTGACTGTACAGGAGTGAGGAACAAGGAGCAAGGTGTGGAATGTGCAGCAAGTGTTAGTGCTGGAGTGAAGAAGGAGAATTGTATATATGGAGTTGTATATCCACTTCCCGACCGCCGTATGCAAAATGACGGCCGGGAAGTGGCTTTGTTATCCTGACTGGACGTCATATGACGTCCTCAGGATAACAAGCCGCTGCGCGCCCAAGGGGGCGCGCATCGCGGCGATCGGTGGTGTGGGAGGTCAGTCTGACGTCCCGCAATACCGATCTCGGTAAATCTCTTCCATCCGAAGCACTTTACCATGTGATCAGCCATGACCAATCACGGCTGGTCACAGTGTAACACAGGAAAGCCGTTTATCGGAGCCTGCCCAGGGACCACCAGGGATGTGCCCACCCAGGACCACCAGGGAGCCACCCAGGGACCACCAGGGAGCCAATCTGGACCACCAGGGAGACCCCCCTAGACCACCAGGTAAGAGACATAGTGCCCAATGTGGATGGCACTCAGTGCCACCTTCAGATGCCACCCTAGACCACCAGGGAATGAGCCCCTATGAGTATATATGCTCACCAGTGCCCCTATCAGTGCTCCCCAGTGCCCCTATCAGTGCTTACCAGTGCCCCTATCATTGCATATCAGTGCCCACCATTGCCACCTACCAGTGCCCACCTATCAGTGCCCATCAGTGCCACCTATCAGTGCCCAGTGCCATCTATGAGTGCCAATCAGTGCTGTCTATGAGTGCCCATCAGTGCTGCTTAGCAGTGTCCGTCAGTGCTGCATATCAGTGCCCGTCAGTGCTGTATATCAGTGCCCGTCAGTGCTGTATATCAGTGCCACCTATCAGTACCCGTCAGTGCTGCTTATCAGTGCCGCCTAACAGTGCTCATCATAGCTGCATATAAGTGACTCATCATCAGTGCCACCTCATCAGTGCCGCCTCATCAGTGCCAATCAGTACTGCCACATCAGTGCCCGTCAGTGTAGCCTCATCAGTGCCCACCAGTGATGGAGAAAAATTACTTATTTACAAAGATTTGTGACAAAAATAGAGAATTTTTTTTTTTTCAAAATTTTCGGTCTTTTTGTATTTGTAGCGCAAAAAATAAAAACCCCAGGGGTGATCAAATACCACCGAAAGAAAGCTCTATTTGTGGGAACAAAATGATAAAAAATCGGTTTGGGTGCAGCGTCGTACGACCACGCAATTGTCATTCAAAGCGCAACAGCACTGAAAACTGAAAATTGGTCTGGTAGTAAAGTGTTCTAAGTGCATAGTATTGAAGTGGTTATAGAGGACCCACAAAAGAACTGTTTAATCCAGGGGCATCCCATAATCACCCCTTACCCTATCCCAGTTCAATCCCCTAATAAAAACACAAAAACAAAGAACAAGCCTGTTTTCTGACTCCGGATGCCAGTAGGAGTGTTATTGAGGGCAGTTGTGAGCAGGTGAACCACTACTTCCAGCCAGCCCTGCGGGGCCAGGTAAGCCTTATTATAGGTTTACCTATAGGTATAAATAATATAGGGAGGTTTACAACCTTTTTAATAGACTCTCCAGCAGTCACAAACAATAGACCTCCCCCTCAACAGTGGATCCCTCCCAGCAACAACTGATCACCAGCAACATAAGACCCCCCACCCCCCCCTTGCTCTCCAGCAACAGTAGACCCCTCACTCAGCAATAGACCCCCAGAAACACTAAACCCACCAGCCAAAACAGACCCTTCAACAACATTAGACCTCCTGCTGCAATATACCCCCCTAGCAACAACAGATCCAACAATAGACCCCTACCAGCAACAACAGATCTTCCAGCAGCCAGCATTAATAGACCCTCCAACAACCAGCAACAATAGAACCCTCCCTCGACAGGAGATCCCTCCCAGCAACAATTGACCTACCAGTCACCAACAATAGACCTCTCCCTCAACAGTGGATTCCTCCCAACAACAACTGACAACCAGCAACATAAGACCCCCCCCTTGGTCTCCAGCAACAGTAGACCCCTCACTCGGCAATAGACTGGCTGCATAACTGCTCCCACCTTTGTTACTGGCTGCATAACTGCCCCCACCTGTGTTATTGGCTGCATAATTGCCCCCGCCTGTGTTATTGGCTGCATAACTGCCCCCACCTGTGTTATTGGCTGCATAACTGCCCCCGCCTGTGTTACTGGCTGCATAACTGCCCCCACCTGTGTTATTGGCTGCATAACTGCCCCACCTGTGATACTGGCTGCATAACTGCCCCCACCTATGATACTGGCTGCATAACTGCCCCACCTGTGATACTGGCTGCATAACTGCCCACACCTGTGATATTGGCTGCAATTTACCCCACCTGTGATATTGGCTGCAATTTACCCCCACCTGTGCTGCTGAGCTGTATACTGTGTCCTGTGATGCTGAGCTGTATACTGTGTCCTGTGATGCTGAGCTTTATACTGTGCCCTGTGATGCTGAGCTGTATACTGTGTCCTGTGATGCTGGGGCTGTATACTGTGTCCTGTGATACTAAGCTGTATATTGTGTCCTGTGATGCTGAGCTGTATACTGTGTCCTGTGATGCTGAGCTGTATACTGTGTTCTGTGATGCTGGGGCTGTATACTGTGTCCTGTGATGCTGAGCTGTGTACTGTGTCCTGTGATGCTGAGCTGTATACTGTGTCCTGTGATGCTGAGCTGTATACTGTGTCCTGTGATGCTGAGCTGAATACTGTGTCCCAGGGGCGTTGCTAGGTCTACAAATGATCTGGGGCTAGAGCCCATAGCAGAGAAGTAAAGAAAGTCATATGCTTGGGCAGGTATACACATGTATATAATATTATATATATTATCATTACATCAGGGTCCCCAGAAATCCCCCCACTACTTAAATCGGGGTCCCCAGAGAGCCCCTCCTTACATCAGGGTCCCCAGAGAGCCCCCCTTACATCAGGGTCCCCAGAGAGCCTCCCCCTTACATCAGGGTCCCCAGAGAGCCCCTCACATCAGGATCACTAGAGAGACCCCCCTTACATCAGAGTCCCCAGAAAGCCTCCCCCATACATCAGGGTCACCAGAGAGCCCCCCCCCCCCTACATCAGAGTCCTCAGAAAGCCTCCCCCATTACATCAGAGTCCCCAGAGAGCCTCCCCCTTGCATTGGGGGTCCCAGAGAGCCTTGCCCTTGTATCAGAGACCCCAGAGAGCCCCCCTTGCATCAGGATCCCAGAGAGACCCCCACTTACATCAGGGTTCCCAGAGAGCCCCCTTACATCAGGGTCCCCAGAGAGGCCCCCACTTACATCAGAGTCCCCAGTGAGTCCCTCCTTACCTCAGAGTCCCCAGAAAGCCTCCCTTTACACCAGGGTCACCAGAGAGAGCGTGCACTGCGGGCAGTAAGAGATGATGTAATCTCTCTGCTGTCTCACTCGCCCGTGCTGCATGGCCACTCTCTGGCTCTCAAGTGCTGCCTGCCCATCGCACTCACAGCCCGAATGCAGAGGCCGCGGCTGCACAGTGAGGACGGAACAGCAGTGATGCAGGCCGGGCGGTGAGAGATGATATCTCTCTGCTGTCTCGCTTGCCCATGCTGCCTGACTACTCTCCTGCTCTCCTGTGCTGCCTGGCCGCTCTCCGTCTCTCCAGTGCTGCCTGGCCGCTCTCCGTCTCTCCAGTGCTGCCTGGCCGCCGCACCCATGGCCCAAATGCAGAGGCCACGACCCGGTAGTGGGCCATGGCCCTGTGGTTGGGGACACTTGCCTGAGAGACTCGGGGCTATGGCCCCCAGATTTGGGGCTATAGCCCTAATAGCCACCCCCTAGTGACGCCTCTGCTGTGTCCTGTGATGCTGAGCTGTATACTGTGTCCTGTAATGCTGAGCTGTATACTGTGTCCTGTGATGCTGAGCTGTATACTGTGTCCTGTGATGCTGAGCTGTATACTGTGTCCTGTAATGCTGAGCTGTATACTGTGTCCTGTGATGCTGAGCTGTATACTGTGTCCTGTAATGCTGAGCTGTGTACTCCTGACACAATGTGGAATACAGGGGACGGAGTGGGTGGACTCTATAAGGGGTGGGGCGAAGTAGGAGGGGTCAAAAAGGAAGGGCGGGGTCTGGCGCCCCCCCATCCTAAAACTTCACCAGCCGCCACTGCGCCTAGGGAACACATTTATCCCCTAGATCTCCCCCTGCAAGTTAACCCCTTCCCTGCCAATGACATTTATACAGTAATCAGTGAATATTTAAATTTCTGATCGCTGTATAAATGTCATTGGTCCAAAAAAAGTGTCAAAAATGTCCGACATGTCCACCGCAATATCGCAGTACCGATAAAAATTACTAGTAAAAAAAAAAATAGTAAAAACGCCAAAAATTAATTCTCATGGTTTGTAAACACGGCAACTTTTCAATAAACACCAATTTTTTTTATTAAGCCATAAGGAATGTCGCCCCTGGTAAATGATTAAATGCCTAAACGTGTCGCTGCCCCTTTACCAGTGTGGATCGGTGGAATGTCAACCTGCAATTCATTCCACCTAACGTCAATAATACTAATGCCAAACAAACAATGTGCAAAACATATGCCAAACAATGTGCAGATTGTATGCCAATCAGTTACATAAATGATCAAACCCGCATAACCTTCCACATTACTGGTGTCCCAATATGCATATAAGCAAACAAAATTGTGCAAAAATTATCAATCAGTGACAAGTGATATATAATATCTGTGCAACATCCATAGATAAATCCCAACACCACGTGAGTCGTTCCACTTTAACTGTGAAATTGCACCAGTGCTCCTTCACTTATATAGGTGACAACTCACCAGAACATTATGACTAGAGTTGAGCGAACCCGTGGATGTTCAGGTTCGGTGGGTTCGGCCGAACGTCGGAAAAAAGTCTGGGTTCGGTACCAAACTTGACCCGAACTTTACCCCGAACCCCAAACCCCATTGAATTCAATGGGGACCCGAACTTTTCGGCACAAAAATGACTGTAAAAGAGTCCTGGAAAGTGCTAGAGGGCTGCAAAATGCTTTTAGAACAATAATCTGTCCCTTACAGCAACAGCAGGAACTGACCCTATAGAACTAGGAGATGATTTTAGAACAATAATCTGTCCTTCTAAGCAGTAGACTCTACCTAGTCCAGTCAGATCTTTCTGTAATGCAGGATGAGATCTGCAATCTGTCCCTAAAAGCAGTAGTAATCTCTACCTATCTATCTATCTGCAATCTGTCCCTCACAGCACCGGCAGCATCCTCTCCCTACACTACCCAGAGAGCATGTGACATGCAGCACTGTGACTCCAGCCTCATATAGAGGCTGGGTCACATGATGCACTGGCCAATCACAGCCATGCCATTAGTAGGCATGGCTGTTATGGCTTCTAGGGAAAACCAGTGAAACGCCTGTTGATTGGCTGCCCTGCAGCTATTCAACATGCGTGATAAAATACCCGAACACAGAACTCGAACCCAAACTTTTTTTCAAATGTCCGGGTTCGGGTCCGGGTCACGGACACCCCAAAGTTCGGTACGGACCCGAACTTTAAAGTTCGGGTTCGCTCAACTCCTAATTATGACCCCTTTTTACAGGTAGGTCAATATGCGCTTGAGATTATGAATGCTTGTTTGCTCCAGAGCCTCCAATCCTCTCCAACTGGTTGTCATGCGAATTCTATAATGGAAATGACTCCAAAGGAGACCATACAGGAAGTCTCATAGTGTAGTAGAGTTTATTAAAAACCAATACACAAATTAAAATAAAGGAATAAAACTCATATTTTGCGGTGCCAGAGACCCCGGCGCTGAGTGTGTAAGCAAAGCATGTACGAACGGATCCTGGTTGCCCTGATCTCCTCGGCAATCGCGTGCTCACCAAGCCTCGTTTTAGGGTCCGTATGGGTATGGAAAATTTACAATTTACCCGGAAATGCTGCTAAGATAACATCTCCGACGTACGTCTTCCTGAAGATGCCTTGCGGCGAAACGTACGTCGGAGACGCTTTACAATACTCATTATAACGAACCACTTTGCTGCTGTCAAACTGCGGCGGTCGGTCGACAAGTGGTTAAAGTGATTGTAAAGGTTCAGGTTTATTTTTTTTAAAAAATAACAAACATATTATACTTACCTCCTCCGTGCAAGGGTTTTGCACAGAGCGGCCCCGATCCTCCTCTTCTGGGGTCCCCCAGCGACGCTCCAAGCTTCTCCCCACATCGAGTGCCCCATCAGGGAAGCACTTTCCCTGGGGGCACTCATGCGGGCGCACTCCCGAGTCCTGCTTCTGCGTCCCTTGACACAGACAGCAGGACTCGGCCCTGTCCCCCGGGTCCAGCGTCATTATATTTCATTGACAGCAGCGGGAGCCAATGGCTGCGCTGCTATCAATCTATCCAATGAGGAGCAGACGTGCTCGTCCCCGGCAAAGACAGGGTTCAGGTAAGTAAAGGGGTTCCTCTCTCTCTCTGTTGCAGTCACCCGCTTCGGGGCTCTGCAATGGGACAGTAGAGCCTGGGAAAGGTGGTAGTGGCTACGGGAGGGGGATGGGCAGTGGTGGCCTGTAATGCAGGGTGCAGGGGCGCCCCCCCCCAATTCATGCGTCCGGCTCCCTATTCTACAGGTGGGGTGCCGAACGCATGGATTCCAATGTTTTTTGTTTTTTTTAGAAGCACGTAAATAGAGCCAGAGGCTCTAATTGGCTTCAAAAAAGTTGTGTGACAATAGCGGATGAATATTCTCCTCCTGGCCAATCAGGAAGCGCGTCCTGAGACCCATCACGCGATTGGTAGGCTGGTCACAGCAGGTAAGTACAGAAGGCTGGTCACAGCAGGTAGGTACAGCAGGCTGGTCACAGCTGGTTGGCACCTTAGGCAGAACAGAGCAGGCAGGGCAAGACAGGAGGCATAGTCAGGAGTCGTAGCTAAGGACAGTGAACCAGTGGTCAACAGACAGAGGATCAGAGACGTGGTTCAGGCAAACTGAGGTCATATACAGGACAGGAGCATATCTGTGGACAAGCCAGGGTCAAAGACAGGAGAGAGATAAGAGGAATCCAAGAGCAAGCAGGGTCGGTAAAGGGTAGTTCAGAAGAACAAGCACACAATGTCACAGTATTTAGCAAGATGAAGACCACTGAGAGGCATCTGTGTGCATCAGTCATTTTTTTAAGGGCCAGAGAGTGCCAGAATCTACCGCAGGTGGTGCATACAATGGCACATGCTTGTGCCCATTCCTTTCCATGCCCATGTTGGATATTGGCCATTATGCCAGTTCTCTGGGCAAGTCTCCTTCAGCTTGTCCCCTAAAACCCAATTTCCTGTTTGGGTGATGGTCCTGATGGACACCCAATTTCCTGTCTGGCCGATTTTCCTGATGGACATCCGATTTCCTGTCTGGGTGATTTTCCTATTGGACACCTGATCTCATGTCTGGGTGATGTTACTGATGGACATCTGATTTCTTATCTGGGCGATTCTGCTTATGGACATATGATTTCCTGTCTGGGCGAGGCTGCTGATGGAAATCTGATTTCCTGTCTGGGTGATTCTGCTGCTGGACTCGTGTTTCTCTGTGTGGGCTATGCTGCTGATAGAAACCTGATTTCCTGTTTTGGGTGACATTCCTGATGGACATCTGATTTCCTGTCTGGGTGATGTTCCTCATGGAAATTTGATTTATGACCTCCTCTCTTAACTTCCAAATTAGGAAGATAGCTCTCCTGCAGGAACTGGAACAACAACCTGCTGGTAGGGGCTGTAGGGGTGGGCCAACTCAATTTTGAGCCCTACGGATTATGACTGGGATGGCATTAAAGTTCATGTGTATGTGAAAGCAGGCCACGCTTTGCAGCTACAACATCTTCAACTCTTCTGGGAAGGCTGTCCACAAGGTTTAGGAGTGTCTATGGGAATGTTTGACCATTCTTCCAGAAGAGCATTTGTGAGGTCAGGCACTGATGTTGGATGAGAAGGCCTGGCTCGCAGTCTCCACTCTAATTCATCCCAAAGGTGTTCTATCGGGTTTAGGTCAGGACTCTTTGCCGGCCAGTCAAGTTCCTCCACCCCAAACTCGCTCATCCATGTCTTTATGGACCTTGCTTTGTGCACAGTCATGTTGGAACAGGAAGGGGCCATCCCCAAACTCTTCCCACAAAGTTGGGAGCATGAAATTGTCCAAAACGTCTTGGTATGCTGATGCCTTAAAAGTTCCCTTCACTGGAACTAAGGGGCCAAGCCCAACCCCTGAAAAACAACCACACACCATTGTAGCGCCCCCTGGTAGGTAGGACCTAGAGTGTAGGTTTTTTGTATATAGGTGAGGTAGAATTTAGTCAGGCCTGACTAAGAGTAAGCCTGAGTGTTTTGATTTCTGGGCTGGGAGTGGCTCAGGTAGGACTGGGCAGTTCCTAGATGATGTCGCTGGATCCTCCTACTTCTTTCCAGAAGGGACTGGAACATTCTGGAGAGAGAGGCTGGAGGGGAAGTGTGATCATCCAGGTGTTCTAAGGAGCCCTGACCAATCCCCAATCTGTATAAATAAAGCGCAGCGCTAATATAAACCATAAAACGGTTATATGCATATAATACATGCTCCCCATCACAGCTGTTGCCACGAGCTGTCTCTGTACCACGTACTAAGGTGCCATTCATTGATACACATGGACTGCCGTCTGATTCTTGGTTGCAGCTAATTGGAGTCCCCCCCAACTTACATTCTTGTGTGGGCGTCATCTATCCTGTGCCTGGGGATAGTATATCCTGTGTCTGGGGATAGTATATATTGTACCTGGGGATAGTATATCCTGTGCCTGGGGATAGTATATATTGTACCTGGGGATAGTATATCCTGTGCCTGGGGATAGTATATCCTGTGCCTGGGGATAGTATATATTGTACCTGGGGATAGTATATCCTGTGCCTGGGGATAGTATATCCTGTGCCTGGGGATAGAATTTTATAGATCTCCACTTCCTACCATTTACACACACCTGGTGTTGACCATTAATTCAGACCCCCATGCCTGTCTGTGCATGACTTCCATCGTGTGGTGTGTCAGGGGGCCCCCACTCCTAGAGCCCATCCTTGAACTCTATCTGGGTCACCTGGGGAGCTGGGGGGACGTGTGCTGCGATTGATTAAATATTGATTCAAGCTTACCATATTGCTACTGAGTGCTCCAGACGAAGCGCAAATCCACAGCGCGAAACTAGTTGAGCCCCCCATAAGCTATTTTATGTCCTGGTGTTTTGAAGCATAATGTGCTCTCTTCTTTACTTTTGTACACACGGTACACCTTTAAGTGTTGCATTGTTATATAATTTAGCATTCGTAATAGGTTTCACCCCAGGCTGCTAGAATATTGTCAATTAGTGCATGTGCTCCCCTCTCTGATCCCACCCACCCTACGGGTCGGTGTGTGTTTAGAGGAGACTAGTGCAATTCAGCATGTCATGTCTATTGTGTCCTATTCATTTATGTCCTGTTTTTAATTAAGAGTCTTTACATAATATTCTGGAGTAGGCCTTTGGGCCCTTTTTGTAACAAATAAAGTACTGTTTTATTGTAACGCATGCCTGCAGAGTCCATGTTTTTTGTTCAAATCAAACTTAATTGATTTTGAGGATGTGGCATGCTTTTACTCACTAGCTGCCCCCAGCCCAACACTGGTAAAGGACTGGCCTTCCACTTTCCCCTGTTCCCCCATTTTTGAATATCTCCTTATATGCATATAAAGTGCACAGTGCCAAGTGAACAATATTCATCAGAAAAAAGTCCATATAAAAGTAAAAATTCATATACCGTTCATTTTAGTGATGAAGGTTGTGTGTACATAAAAGGAAAAAGGTGCAGCGCTAAAAACTCAATCTCAATAGGATTCAGTCCATAAAAATCACTCTTGAAAGTCCAGATGAAATAAGAAGATCAAGATAGCCCGTCACCAGCACCAAACACACTGTCTCTTACCAGAGCCACAGGACCCTTGTTACAGGGGTCAGATACACCTTCTGGCAAGAGAGATCCAGGTCAACAAGTATCTGAATGGTAGTCAGTGGTCATCAGAATTGAACCTTGATTCCCAGCGTCACCTCATCCTCGGCATATGGAATGATAACAGAGGGGGGGACTCATAGTGCAGTAACTAAAACCAGGTTTTATTCACACAAACGGTTATAAACACTTACATTTAGAACGATGATAAACAAACGTATCGGCTCACATAGAGCCACATCGGCTATTAGCATAGATTCCCGCTATCAAGATGGCCACCGCGTCCTTGCCCTCACTCCTGTGTGTCATCCTAAAATCCTCCCGACGCGTTTCGGCACAGATTGACGTCATCAGGGGCGTGGACGAACGTTCAAGCGTTATATAGGCTTGTACGATCGTGACACGCAGGACGCTGGATATTATGCGCTTTAAGCCTCTAAAGCATAGAGGAAATCCGGCCGTGAGTTTGCGTTCCAGCCAGCCAGACCGGAACCCCTCGTCATAATAACCCCTTCCAGGGCAATTAACTATTAAAAGCCAGGCTAGTATAAATCCTCACAGACACTACATTAGCCAAACTAAATTAGTATTAAAACCAAACAAAATAAGAAACTATAAAACGAATTCCGTGCATGTGGAAGTGGAGCTAACCTTCCCATGCATATTTCTGCCCCCTAAAAAAGGAAGAAAAAAGAAGAGGGGGGGAAGGGAATTGCAGGAGCGGGAGCATCAGACACAGCGCCATCTTGTGGCAAATATATATAAAAACATGAAAAACAATACAACTAAAATAATTAATTTAAAAACCAGTACATAACATTAGCTATGCAAATCAAATTAAATCAATTAACATTCCCCCACATAGAAAAAATGGTCCAAAGAGACATCATAGATGACGGAACTAAAACAATGTTGGTATCAGTAAAAATGCAAACTATGAATTATTAATAAATGCATTTATATCCCATTCTACGTTCATTTCCAGGGGACTATATGTTCCGGCTCTGTAGATCCACTTGGTCTCCAACCTGGAGACCTCCCGGGTCATATGACTACCTCTCCAGTTACCAATGAGTCGATCTATACCAAGAAACACTGTTCCCCTGGGATCTCGGGCATGATGGGTATCGTAGTGCTGCGATAGGCTATGCTTAGGGTAGCCTTTTTTAATGTTTGTCACATGTTCGCTTAATCTGACACGGAGCATCCGAGTGGTCCAACCGATGTATTCGAACCCACATGGACACCGTATCAGATATACCACATACCTGGAGGAACATGTGATAAATTGTTTGATAGGGAATTGTATCTGTGTGGATTGGGATTGAAAGGAATCAATATTCCTACTCTTTTCCTTATTTATCCTACATATTGAACATTTCCTGCATGGGAAAAAACCTTTCATATTTTGAAAGAAACACGTCTTGGCCACAGGCTGCACGATATTGGGTGCTATACTGAGTCTAAGAGGGGGAACACCCCTATTCTGACTCCTAACTGTTGTAATGGCGACTTATCCCTTGTTGAGACCTCTATGCCTGGCCTGTATAAGCAGATATGATCACCGCAGACAGTTCTTATCAGATAGTGACTCACCAATTACCGATTTCTTCCACGAGCGTTTATTCATTGGAATAGCAGGTACAGCATACAACAAATGTGACAGATGGTCGAAAGATGGTAACTGCAGGTCAAAACATAGTAATGTGTCCTAGGATGCGAGTAGATTGAGTGAGGCCTTCTAGCATGTGGCCATATTCTTTACCTCAAGAGAGAGAGGACACAGGAAGAGGAAATAGAATAGCAGAGTGCACCCGGAACAGGAAGTTACAGAGTAGAGTGAACTAGGAAGAGGAAATAGCTCACAGAGGATGGGAGGTACACACTTAGAAAATACAATAGGAAGGTGTAATATCCAAAAGAACCACAAGATGGCATTGTAATAACCAACTATAAAAACATTACTATAGCTGCATATTTATGTTACATGCAAATCATGTAACAGAACAACCCCTAAAAACTACCCTGGGTGCCTCCGGGAGGGAAGGGCCCAGGGTTCGGCCATTCTTTAGTACCCCCCAATGCTTCCGCATTATCCTCTTTATATCGTGTTGCTGGACAGAGTAGGTGGTAAAGAAGGCATATTGAAATGTGTGATCCACCTCTCTAGTCTTGGGCACCAGTAGTTCATCCCTATTTCTGCCAGCTGCACAAGTGAGGGCCATATCCAATTCCGAGGCGGAATAGCCCTTCTCCAAAAATATGCCTCTAAGGACAGAAGCCTCCCGGAAAAAATCCACATCATTACTGCAGTTTCTTTTTAACCTCAGAAACTGGCTGACGGGCACTGAGTTTAACCAAGCCGGATGGTGGCAGCTGTTCTTACTAATGAACCCATTCCTGTCCGTATCTTTGAAAAAGGTAGAGGTAATGATGCTCCCTTCCACTATACGGATGCGTAAATCAAGAAAATAAATTTCCGTGGTGCTTGATTCATGCTGCAGTTGGATTCCTCGGTCATTCTGATTCAGTTCACCAATAAAAGTCACAAGAGAACTCTGGTCACCATGCCAAATGAGGAGGACGTCATCTATATACCTTTTCCACAGGACCAATTCCTGTCTTGGATGGTCCAAGATGACGTCCTCCTCCCATTTTGCCATAAATAGATTCGCCATACTGGGCTCGAATTTCGCGCCCATGGCAACACCTCTATTCTGCAAGTAAAAGGTCCCCTTGAACCAAAAATAATTGTGCTGCATCGCAAAATCCAATAGCCGCAGCACAAAATCACATATACCCAACAGCCTATCCCCTTTGAGGAAATGTTCCACTGCCTCCCTTCCATGCTGATGGGAGATGATTGTATAAAGGGACGACACATCCGCCGTCGCCAATATATAACCATCTTTCCACTCAACAGTCTTAAGAATATTAATTACCAGTGTAGAGTCCCTCAAAAAAGAGGGAGTCTTAGTGACCAAAGGTTGCAGAAAATGGTCGATGTACTTACCCACCCTGGAAGTAACCGAATCAATACCGCTAATGATCGGTCTCCCAGGGGGGTGTACTGGATCCTTATGTACCTTTGGTAAATAGTTCATAATGGGGATGCGTGGAGCAGCTGGTACCAAATAGGATTTCTCCTTTTTGGTGAGGAATTTCCGTTGGTATCCCTCATCCAAAATAGATAATAGTTCCTTTTGAAATTTTCTGGTGGGGTCAGCCCCCAATATTACATAGGTGTCCCTATCAGAGAGGAGGCGAGCCATTTTGGAGTTGTATTGATCCACATCCAAAATGACTATCCCCCCTCCCTTATCAGCAGGGCGCACCACTATGTCTTTGCGTGATTCAAGCCTTTCCAAGCCTGTTTGAAACGTTTTATTAGTTCTCATTCTCTTAAACCTCAGCCCCTCGAGGTCCTTGAGGACCAAGTCCCTAAAAACTGATATTGAAGGGGCTAAGCTCCCTGGAGGGTTAAATACTGAAGCATTTGCCAAGCCTGTATTCCTAATGCCCAATGCCTCACTATAAGTGGACCTCACTGGGTTAGTGATCAAATATCTCTTAATATTCATCTTACGTATAAATTTATGCATACCAATAAAGGTTTGAAATTTATCAAGTGCTCTAGGGGGGGCAAATTTTAAGCCCTGATTCAAAACATGTTTTTCCTCATTAGAGAGGGTGGCGGTGCTCAAATTAAAGAGGCCTTTAGACACGCCTCCTTTTTTGAGCGGCTCCTCCTCCCCCCTCTGGTCCCTCTTTTACGTTTATGGACCTTTTTGAGACTGAAGGACCTCTGGGAAAAAAACGTCCAGGTTGATTATATCCCTCATTCATAACACCTCCCCTACCTGAATTGACATACTGTCCAAGATGATCGTACTGCTGCCAATGGGCCCTATTAGCCTGAGGGCCCGGGGAGCTGAACCTTCCACTATCCCAATGTGAATACCAATCAGAGGGATGGTCAGTAATGTACCTATCATCCCCTTCCCCTCGATTCATCAAGGGACTATATCTGTTGGAGGTGCTAATTTGACCATGATTGGGGGTCATAGGTCTTCTACCACCCTTTCCCCTACTCCTCCCTGAGGGTCTACCCCTTTTGGGAGGATTATAGTGGTAGTCACCAGGCTGATTATTACCTGGCCAAAACTGACCCGGGGTAGCTGGTGGCTGCATAGAAGGCCCCACTTCCATAGTATATCTCCCACCTGCTCCCCAATACCCCCACTCTGCCACTTGAAAACTTTGTTATTCTGATAATCTAAGGAGTCCCTCTGATATTTCTTCCTTTTTTTGTTTTTTTGATCATTATCCTCCTTTTCTAAATACTTTTTGAGCTTATCTGATTTTTTAACATATTCCTCACTCCCTTTGAATGCAAGAAGCTTATCTTTGATGATATTAATTGCCGCATCCAATTTCACTAATTTTTCCTTCTTGATCCTAAGCATATGGTTCATTAGAGCCAAGCCTGCTTTATTAAAGTATTGATACCATTCATCTATATTTTCGATGTCACTCTGAGGGGCTACCTCCCACCTTAGGCTCCTTGGAACCATTTTAGCAACGAGATAATTCTCAAAGAAGACAATATCCCAATTGATGTGGAGCTCTGAGGTCAGAAGGTTCTTTAATCTAAGAAATAACCCCCCCCCAGATCATCCTGTTTATCATTTACACGATTACGGATACTTGCAGGGTCAATAGAATGAGCAGCCCTGAAATCAAAGATATCCATAACAATATCTTTCTGCTGCAGCACTAAATAAATTTGATGCCAGAAATATGATGGATGTACTGCTGCACAGAAGGCAAAGGAAATAACATAAAAACAGCTGCTAGCACAATATTGCAAATTTCAACAATATCCAAAAACATAAAAGGTAAAAGGTGCAGCGCTAAAAACTCAATCTCAATAGGGTTCAGTCCATAAAAATCACTCTTGAAAATCCAGATAAAATAAGAAGATCAAGATAGCCCGTCACCAGCACCAAACACACTGTCTCTTACCAGAGCCACAGGACCCTTGTTACAGGGGTCAGATACACCTTCTGGCAAGAGAGATCCAGGTCAACAAGTATCTAAATGGTAGTCAGTGGTCATCAGAATTGAACCTTGATTCCCAGCGTCACCTCATCCACGGCATATGGAATGATAACAGAGGGGGGGACTCATGGTGCAGTAACTAAAACCAGGCTTTATTCACACAAACGGTTATATACACTTACATTTAGAACGATGATAAACAAACGTATCGGCTCACATAGAGCCACATCGGCTATTAGCATAGATTCCCGCTATCAAGATGGCCACCGCGTCCTTGCCCTCACTCCCACGTGTCGTCCTAAAATCCTCCCGACGCGTTTCGTCACAGATTGACATCGTCAGGGGCGTGGCCTAGGACGAACGTTCAAGCGTTATATAGGCTTGTACGATCGTGACACGCAGGACGCTGGATATTATGCGCTTCAAGCCTCTGTGTGTACATGTCTTCCAAGAAATTTTAACTTCCACCACCAAGACTATAGTAGGTACTCTTACCAGAGGGAGGAGGCAAATAGGCTCATATGTAGAAACCATCAATGTATCATCACAGATAGCTACACATGGACCACAGGCTTCTCACAAATCTCCACTGTATCTTGAAATATAATCCACCCTCATGGGAAAGAAAGAAACCTCCACATAGTGTAATAATGTATGGCTTAAGATATTTATTATAAAGTAATGCACTTACATCAAGGACGTTCATGCAGGCATATAAACAAGGAATTCCTAGTAGACTATAGGCGCAATGATAGGAAGCTGACTCTCTGTCAGCCGACGTGTTTCGTCTAAAACAGACTTCAACTGGGGTTTGAGCCAGGGTCTCCTCATTGAGTTTTAAATGTAATACAATACACACACCTGTAATGTACATGATTCCGAAACGACAAGTGGATCCATGGTGCTCAATGGCGTGCTTTCCACGCCTCACTCAAGAAGACGGGAAGCACGTCTAATACAGGAAGTGCGTCTGGCACAAGACGTAACTTCCGGACATTGCACTTCAAGACCGCAGGTGGAATTACCCACATGCAGGATGAGCGTCATAACCGGAAGTGGCCGGGCACAGATATAATCCTACCCACAGCCAAGCCTCATTCTTAAAGTCAGAAGCACCGCGATAAAGCAATAGCTTTTAGTGAAAATAACTAAAATAAAAATAAAGTACACATCAAAATAAACCAGCATAATTAAACAATAAAAAGAACTGGTTAGCAAGACCGATAATGTAAAAGTATTAAAAATCCACCCACTTACCCCAAAACTAAAAAGTATATAGTAACATGAGATAATAGATGTTAATTCAGATAGATAATAATTAAAAATATGCACAGAAAATCAATTCAAAATTGAATTGAAAAATGTAATATAACATTGATTCATAGGGAATCATAATGTGCATACTAAACTGTATAAACATTAATTAGACTCCACATAGATAATAGAACAAGATTGGCAGGGGGCAGGCCTCCTTAAATACCCTGGGACAGTCCAGTGAGGGGAGGAGAGTGCCGGGTGGAAGAGTGGAGATGTAGCAGGTGCTGTGAAGGCCTCACCCAGAAGGGAGCCCCACAGTCTGGGTGACCTTGAGACCTGAAGGCTCGGGTGCAGCCAGGAGTGGAGTCGCTTCCTGGAGCAGCACAAGGGAGCAGCAGAGAGGCTACATTAAAGACTCTTTAAAGGATCCACCGGTGTCGTGAGTGTCAGACCCTGGGAGCTGGACAGAAAGGCTGGAGCAGGCTGGGAGGAGACAGTGGACAGTCTGTGGAGGTTGCCAGTCAAGGGAAGGATTATCGCTGGACAGCGAGGTAGGCTAGAGTGGCCTGGAAGAGGATGGGCTGGGAGTAGTAGTTCATCCATGCCCAGCTAGCACCAACATACTTTGCTACACCCTAAGGGCCTGTGGCTTCACAACTGGGAGACCGTGGCCCTTGCCTGTAATGGGTGGTCCGGAGGTCCTGCTAGCAACAGAGCAGGCCTCACCATGTGCTAGCTGTGGTGAAGGAAGAGGTGTCACGGAGGCCTGATAAATTGCCTTTCAGGCCTGGAACAGCAAGCAGAAGAGGAGTTAGGAGAGGAGTGGTCAGCAAGCGTCAGTGCTGGAGAAAGAGGAGTTTATATACAGTCAGTGTATATAGAAGGTCCTGTTTACTAATACACTGGGCATCCCACAGCAACCCTTACCCCATACAAGTTTATTCCCCTAATAAAACAACAAAACAAAGTACCTGCCTGTTCCGTGACTCTGGATGTGAGGAAAAAAATGTGTGACTAAGGGCAGGGTGTCAGATGAACCACAACAACCAGCCACCCCTAAGGGGGCCATTGGCTACACCATAATCCCCCTTCCACCAAATGATTTATACCAGTGCACAAAGCAAGGTACTTAAACACATGGGTGAGCGTGTTTGGGGTGAACGAACTTGACTGACCAGCACAGAGTCCTGACCTCAACCCCATAGAACACCATTGGGATGAATTAGAGCAGAGACTGTGATCCAGGCCTTCTCATCCAACATCAGTGCCTGACCTCACAAATGCTCTTCTGGAAGAATGGTCAAACATTCCCATAGACACTCCTAAACCTTGTGGACAGCCTTCCCAGAAGAGGTGAAGCTGTTATAGCTGCAAAGGGTGGGCCAACTCAATATTGAACCCCATGGACTAAAGTCTTGTACATATGCGCAGATTGCTGGCCAACTGAACGTCCAACATTTGTCCAAACTGGGCGACAGTGGTTTGGTCTAGCATAATGACACGAGTCAAGTAATCGGCCAACAAAGCCGAACGTAGTGACGTGTTACGAGTGTATAACAAGGAAGTTCAGGTGATTGTGATTTAGGAACGCAGGTTACACACCGAACACTTCCTGGATCCCGAACATGCGTGTTTGCACTTCCAACGCCTTGTTGGCCAACTTCTATACACACCGGCCAACACCTTGTTGGCGAACACAAGTTTTATAGTCTCGTTGTTCAACTTCTGTTGGACGACAGTTGGAAATCGGCTGTAGAATCGTGCGTACACAAGATCAGATTATCGGCCAACAGACTGTTCGACGACCGTTGTTGGCCAACAATCGGACTGTGTGTACGGGCCTTAAGACTGGGATGCTATTAACCACTTCACCCCCGGAAGGATTTCCCATGTTATTATCAGAGCCATTTTTGTGATTCGGCACTGCGCCATTTTAATTGACAATTGCGCGGTTGTGCGACGTTGTAACCAAACCAAATTTGCGTCCTTTTTTTCCCACAAATAGAGCTTTTTTTTGGTGGTATTTAATCCCCTCTGCGTCATTTCTGATCACCGCTATAAATAAAAAAAAAGCCCAATTTTGCAAAAAAAAAAAAACAATTTTCTTACTTTTTGCTAAAATACAAATCCAAAAAAAAAAAAAAAAAAAAAAAAAAAAAGTATTCATCACTTTTGGCCTATTTATATTCTTCCTCATATTTTTGGTATAAAAAAAAAAAAATCGCAATTGGCATTTATTGATTGGTTTGCGCAAAAGTTGCCGCGTTTACAAACCATGAGAATTAATTTCTGGTGTTTTTACAATTTTTTTTTTTTACTGGCAATGGCGGCGATCTGCAATTTTTATCGGGACTGCGGTGGACATGTCGGACATTTTTGACACTTTTTTGGGACCAATGACATTTATGCAGCAATCAGAAATGTAAATATCCACTGATTACTGTATAAATGTCATTGGCAGGGAAGGGGTTAACCTGCAGGGGGCAATCTAGGGGTAACTGTGCTCCCTAGGCGTGTTCTAACTGTGAGGGGGCTGGACTGGCAGGGGCATGAGAGATCTAACTGATCCCAGTGACAGGGATCAGTAGATCTCTTACATGCCAACTGACAGATCGAGGAACCGCCGTGTTTACATCAGCGGTTCCCGATCTTTCTCTCTGCCAGGTCATTGCGGCTCGCTGGTGGGCATTGGGTCTGCCTGAGCCGCGGGCACACTCCTGCAGGGCACACGAGAGCGCGCCGCTGGTTGTAAAGAACTGAAAATCGTCATTTGTTGTGTTTGCAGCATATTTACTGAAATCAAAAGCTATTTCAATCAAACTTTGAACAACATTTTAACTTTTTAAACATTTTAACATAGGACCCCTTATTTGATAGCAGCTTCACAAATCTTCCATCCATTGAACTTGTGAGTTTTTGGAGAGTTTCTGCTTGAATTTGTTTGCAAGATGTTAGAATCGCCTCCCAGAGCTGCTGTTTGGATGTAAACTGCCTCCCACCCTCATAGATCTTCTGCTTGAGGAAGCTCCAAAGGTTCTCAATAGGACTGAGGTCAGGGGAGGATGGAGGCCACACCATGCCTTTCTCTCCTTTTATCCCCATAGCAGCCATTGATGCAGAGGTGTTCTTTGCAGCATGAGATGGTGCATTGTCATGCATGAAGATGATTTTATTACGGAAAGCATACAGTCCTGCTCACCATTATTGGCACCCCTTCATGTTTTGCATAACTGAGTGAATGTCTTCAGAAATAAATGGAAATGTACCAAATTTATATCAGCAGGATCTTTAAGGCATTATTTTAGTAGAAGTACGTACTGTTACGTGGTAGAGTACGACGTTTCTTGTGGAGACGTAGTTACCGACGATACCCCTATTTTCCTCTCTTTCCGTACCACACCGGAGGTAGGAGGGGACTGGAGTCAGGATAACTCTTGGAAACCTCGAAGGAGTTCGTCTTCTAGATACTCCCACCCTCCGTCAAATGTAGGTTTGTCGTCGAGACCCTCCGCTAAGATTGTAGAACGTTTGTTTAAGTTCGTCTTTGAGAGGTTTTTGAGTGTTCAAGTTACCTACCTTCTAAACACTTCGACGATAGTTTATTCCCCAGGATACAATTTTACAAATTTTT
>BLSH010402695.1:37501-53373 GCA_018402905.1 Glandirana rugosa | reverse complement strand
GTGCCGTCCTTAATTCCCTCACTGGAGCGTGATCAGAAGATGCGCGACTACAGGCGCATCCTTTTAGACACGCTGCTGAGGGCATTCCCAAATTACACCGGGGGCTCAGTGGAAGCACAAGGCGAAGGCAGAGGAGGAGGAAGAGTTCGCCAACGCAGCTGTGGCACCGCCAGCACCTCAGAAGGCAGGGTTAGCATGGCCGAAATGTGGAAAAGCTTTGTCAGCAGCACGCCACAACAAACAGCACCACCAGCTGATAGGCAACGTCTTAGCAGGAGGCAGCATTTCAGCAACATGGTGGAACAGTATGTGTGCAGACGCCTACACGTACTGACTGATGGGTCTGTCCCATTCAACTTCTGGGTCTCCAAATTGGCCACATGGCCTGAGCTTGTCCTTTATGCCTTGGAGGTGCTGGCCTGCCCTGCAGCCAGTGTATTGTCTTAACGTGTGTTTAGCACGGCAGGGGGCGTTATCACAGACAAACGCAGCCGTCTGTCCACAGCCAACGTGGACAAGCTAACGTTAACTAAAATGAACCAGGCATGGATCCCACAAGACTTGTCTGTACCTTGTGCAGAATAGACATTTAGACCAGCCTCACACAGCCATTGGTATACTTTTTTTTCTTTCAATATGTCCAATATTTTGGGGGCTACCCCAATTAAAAAAAAACCAAACAAACAAAAAACAGTGTTGGCTACCTCCTCCTCCTCCACCGCCACTTCCACCTACACCGCCACGGTCACCGCCTCCTCAACCTCTGGGCTCCTCCTGCAATTTTTTTTTTTTATGTGATTTTAAGTTATTTCCCTATCCACATTTGTTTGCATTGCACTTGTCCTGCTCTTACCCCCAGTTTGCTTCCTTTTCCAGGACTTTTTTAGAGCCATTTTTGTGCCCAAAAGTTCAGCTCACCTTTGACTTCAATGGGGTTCGGGGTCCGGGGTCAAGTTCGGGTCAAGTTCGGTGCTGAACTCAAACTTTTTCGTGAAGTTCGGCCGAACCCGACGAACCCAAACATCCAGATGTCTACTCAACTCTAGCCATGAGGTGCCATGTTGAACTTCCAGTGACCAGTATGAGAGAGTGAGAGAGATAACACCAAATGTAACACACCTGCTCCCCATTCACACCTGAGACCTTGTAACACTAATGAGTCACATGACACCGGGGAGGGAAAATGGCTAATTTGGCCCAATGTGGACATTTTGACTTAGCGGTGTACTCACTTTTGTTGCCAGTGGTTTAGACATTATTTTGAGGGGACAAAAAAAATTACACTTATACAAGCTGTACACTCACTACATTTTAGCAAAGTGTCATTTCTTCAGTGTTGTCACATGAAAAAATATAATAAAATATTTACAAAAATGTGAGGAGTGTACTCACTTTTGTAAGATACTGTACATTAATGGTATATTGGTACATAATGGAAGCTGGAATTTAGAAAATAGCCTTTAACAGTTATTTTTGTACCTGCAGCATTATAGAATAAAATGCAGGGAAATGTTTATGTATTCGTGCATCTCATACTGCATGTGTTTTTTTTAATTTTCTTTTTATGATATTGTCTTGCAATTTTTTTTTTGTGCAATCCTTAGGCTGGGTTCACATATGAACCACATGTGGTTCACAGCAGGGGTCCGGTGCGTCCTGGTTCACCGTTTCAGGTCTGATTTCAGCCCGAATTTTGGGCTGGATTTGAACCTGAAATGGACCAAAAGTCACACAGCCTTTTTGTGAAAAATGCACTGGATCTGCTGCAGAGATATGTGAACCGGCTCCATAGAGAACCGGTCAAAATCTCCTGCTATTGCGAATTGGATGCGGAGAACCCGCAACCAATTCGCAATGGTGTGAACCCAGCCTTAGACAATAAAATGCAACAAAACTAAGCAAATGCACTTTTTTCTTTATTTGGAGCCATGGTATTTTAAAAATGTATTGTGTACTGCATATAAAAAGTTTGCATTTTATTCTGTAATTTGTCTGTTCAAAATGGCACTTAAAGCAGAGTTCCACCAAAAAGTGGCATGTCATTTTTTGGGGGGGGGGGGGCGGAGACCCTATTTTCCGGCCATTCACATAGCGCAGCGCGACTCACGCATGCACAGTGGGCACCCGGCTTTGAAGCCAAAGCCGGGTGCCCACACTTGTGATGCCAGCACCAGCGAGGGGGGGGGTGCATCACTGGAGCGTGGGACAGGTAAGTGTCCGATTGTTAAAAGTCAGCATCTACACTTGTTGTAGCTGCTGACTTTTAACTGGGTGGAACTCCGCTTAAATCTTAAATTATGTTAACAGTGTTTTTTTTTTTACAATTTTGTGCTGTTTTTAAGGTTGAATATAATTTTTATTATAGACAATGTCATGAATTTACAAAGATGAAGTCATGAGTTTACAAACAGACATTGCAGTGTATAAAAACAGACAAATGGAACTTAAGTTGTCAGGAAAGACAATAGCCATTTTTGGTGTTGGCAAAAACTACATTAAGTACATAAAATAAACAAAAGGTTAATGGCCAATGTGTCAATCCAAAATATAAGGTATAGATTGAGAGGGTGGGCAGTAACCAACAGATCATCCATATTTTCATAAGTACAAGTCAACAGGAGATGAAGAAATAGGAGGAAAGAGAGAGAGAAGAAAAAGGGAGTGCGAGTAGGGAAAAAAGAAAGCGGGTAGGCCACGAGTTCACTCAGGATGAAGAACCACCAAAACTAGATAAGACTCAGTTGAGGACTATCAGTTTAGTCTGTTCTTCAGTTTAATTTTGCGCTTTTTTAAATACGATATATATACAATTATGTCAAACATGTAAAAATGTTAACAAACAATAAAAAAAAAAAAAATATATAACCATTTGTCACCTGCCCACAGTACATTTACTGTGGACGGGACGCACAGCCAGGCTAGGCTATGTACTGGTACCTCTCTTAGCACATGCGCACCCCCTGAGGTACGCAATGTCTCAATCTGGTGACCGATGTATCCGCTGGTATCATGTGATTGCTATGATTGGTCATAGTGATCACAACGCTTTGTTAACTGACAGTTTTACCTTTTCCAGAAGCAAGGAAAGTGTGTCAGCTATCAGCCCAGAGCTCAGGCGGGAAACAAGTCTTTTTTTTTTTTAACAGAAATTTTTTTATTTATCAGATACAAATACAAAAAAAAAAAAAAATAAGGCACAAAGTTGCAGTGTTGTACACAAGGGTAATACATAGGTCATTAGAAATTGTTAGCAACCCAAGTCATACAAGTAGGGGAACACATCATATGGCAATTTAAGTAGGTTAATACCTAGTGAAGTCAAACCAGGGGTCTATACAGTACCGGACCAGTGAAGTTAAGGGGGAAAGGAGGAGAATGGGGGGGGAGTATTGGGTAGGTGGGGGAGAGAAAAGGAGGGGAGGGGGGGACGAGGGGGGGGTGGGGGGAAGGAGTAAAACAGACAGCCAAAGGCACTACACCATAATTCAATGTTTATCAAGACTCAGCCTGACATAGCACTTGTAATAAGTATTGAATGGGGCTAGCCAGTCCTGGCCTTCACCCACTCCCCCCAAATTTTGTCAAACTTTTTAGGGCACTTTCTACTCATGTAAGTCAGTTTATAAAGGGGTAATATAGAATCTACAATCAACCTCCACTGTGTGACCGTGGGGGCTTCAGCCTGTTTCTATTTGACTAAGATGGCCTTTCTAGTGTAAAACGGTGTGTGAAAAACAAACAGTTATTTGTGAACATTAGGGGCAACCACATCACATATACCCAGCAGCAAAACCCTAGGGTCAAAGTTCATGGATAAGTCTCCTATTTCATTAATCTGTTCCACCACCCCCCTCCAAAACTCCTGAATCTGAGGGCAGGACCACACAACAGGCATAAAGGTTCCTAGTTCCCTCAAACATTTAGGGCATCTATTAGACTGCATAGAGTAAATCTTAGGGAGTCGCTGAGGGGTATAGTACGCTCTGTGAATACATTTCAGCCGAATGTACCTATCCCTAGCTGAAATCAGGGGATCAAGGGGATACATTGCTGAATCCCTTCATCCCAGTCCTAGTGAGATAAAAGTGAGCACATCTCCCTGCCAGGGTTGAAAAAAACGGTGTATTTTTGCCTGAGTCTGTAGTGGAGATTCTAAGGTAGAGGGACGATAGGATCCTGTCGGCATTGCCAGATATCAGGAAGCGCTCCACTGTGACCGCTGGGTTGTCCAGGAACTGTGACTGTACCGCATGTCTGTAGACAGCGAAAGAGCATCCACGAGGGAATATAGAATGTAGCTTTTAAGTCTTTGAAGGTTAGCAGACGCCCCTCTGGTAGCACATGCTGTATTGTGATTACTCCAAATCCAGCCCACACACTGGGGTCAGGTATAGAGTAGAGGTGTGGCAGTTGAGGGTTACCCCAGAGTGGGGCATGTGGGGAGAACCCCCGCGGGTCACTTACCAATTTCGTCAT
Organism: Glandirana rugosa; assembly: GCA_018402905.1. NCBI lineage: Eukaryota > Metazoa > Chordata > Amphibia > Anura > Ranidae > Glandirana > Glandirana rugosa. The sequence continues at coordinate 48,897 of BLSH010402695.1, read as the reverse complement.
CTGGCCCCACACTTTAACTGTGGTGCGCATTGAGACAGTCATGTCTCCGTGTGACCTCAGGCCTGAAATACTAAATTGCTCAGAGCTGCATACGATCCAAGGATAGCGGCTTCAAGGGTGACTGCTTGGTTGGTTCTGGTCTGTTCAAACCACCACCGTACAGTTACAAGAACCGCAGCCCAGTAGTAGTAATGAAAGCAGGGTAGCGCCAAACCCCATAAAGACAGGGGTAGTTGCAGGGTAGTTTTGGCTATTCTAGGGGTATACCCAGCCCAGATGAAACTATTAACAATTTGGTCTAATCTGAGAAAGAAGGAATTAGGGATAGGGGCCGGGGTATTCCAGAAGACAAAAAACTTGGGAAGCAAAGACATCTTAATAAGGTTGATTCTGCCTACCAAGAAGAGTGGGAGGGAATTCCAAGCCTGGCATTTAAGGGTCAATCGCTGCAAAACTGGGAATACATTATCCTCCAGGTAAGATGGGAGGTACGCTGCACCTCTATCCCTAGGTATCGGAATCCCAGTGGGTGATGGATAGGGGGGGGTCGAGAGGGGCAGAGAGAGAAAAAACAGTAGCGACTAACTCCAGTTGACTCTGATGCCTGAGAAAACCCCAAATTGATCTATAGTATTCAGAGCCGCTTCAAGGGAGTCTGAGGCATCAGGTAGATACAACAGGGCTTCATCTGCCTATAGAGAATTTATTCGCAGACAGGGCCTACTGGGAGACCAGGTACCTGTGACGAAGCTCTTAGTAGTACGACCATGGGCTCCATTGCAAGCGCAAATAGCCCAGGTGATAAGAGGAAGCTCTGCCTGGTGCCCCTACTGAGAGCGAATGTGGGAGAGAGGATGCCATTGGTTCTAATCCTGGGCATGGGGGAGCTATGAAGCAACTGTATCCAGGTTATAAACTTGGGGCCAAAGCCAAATTTCTTCAACACTTGCCACAGGAATGTCCACTCCACCAAGTCAAAGGCCTTCTTTCGGTCAAGTGAGGCCACAACCTCAGAGGAGGCATCCCCAAGATGATTAAAAAAAAAGTTAAAATCAGTTTTTTTGCTATAAAATTACTTAGAACCCACAAACATTATATATATATATATTTTTTTCTAACACCCTAGAGAATAAAATGGCAGTCATTGCAAAACTTTATGTCACACTGTATTTGCACAGCGGTCTTCTAAGCGTGCTTTTTTTTTAATAAATTCAGTTTTTTTAGTTAAAAAATAAGAAAACAGTAAAGTTAGGCCAATTTTTCCCATATTGTGAAAGATAATGTTACGCCGAGTAAAATGATACCCAACATGTCATGCTTCAAAATTGCGAATCCGCCACTAAGACCACTTTTATCTTGTTCAGAATCGGTTCCTGAAAAAAACGCTATCTGAATGGTGCCTGCAGCTGCAGGCACCATTCAGATATCACTTCTCAAAGGTAGCGACGTCATATGACGTCCACCTAAAGAGAAGTGGTTAAGGAGTGAAATAGGGCTTGGGGAACACAACAACCACCGCCTCCGTCATTGAATATGGAACACAGCCTTCTTTCAAAGCCGATTGGAACAATGCGTGCATATGAGGGATTATAGCCTCTGCATTGGTTTTATAGAACTCAGATAGGAGTCCATCCGGTCCCGGGGTATTAGCAGTCTGGAGCATAGCCACTGCAGACTGAACCACCTTCAATGTAAAAGGAGCCTCCGGTCTTTGGCGAGCAGTATCTGATAGTATGGGAAAATTTATAGTATCTAAAAAGGACAGACGATCCTCAGTGGTGTATGTCACCCTGAAGGAGTACAGGTCCACATTAAATTTTCTGAATTGGGCATTTATCTGGATTGGGTTAGAAAGCAACACGCCTCTCCATCCCTAATATGGGCAATATTAGTAGTCGTAGCGTGTTCCTTAGCAAGCCAGGCCAAGAGTCTACTGTTGGGTAATATTTCTTATACATATACATACACACAGTTTTTTATAATATATACATAGGTGTTTACTGTAGGCCATGGTTTAGGTCCTAACATAGCTGGCAGGCAAGCTTTATTTTATGTTCATGTGTGTATGTACGTGCACATGTATACATTATATTATGTGTATAAATACATTGTGTATGTGTTGGGACAGGCAGTTGACAAATCCATTTTATACATCAAAAGGATGTTAATGGTTGTGCAAGGCCATATTGGGACTGGTGATCTAATTAGGCATTTCAAAGGGGGGGGGGTTTGATTAAAGAATAGACTGACCAAACCAAGTTGTGATATGACTACAGCTGTTGACAGCTTAGGGTCGTTATCTGTCACTCTTTCAAGACTAAAGTAGATCAAAAAGGCCTAATAAAATTGGCCAATCAAATTACTCACTCTTAGTCACCTATGGGGGGGAGGTGTATAAGAGGGAAACCTGTTTTAGCTAAAGTATGACAAAAAAACTGGGTTCTCTGAAGGTGTCTTAATGTTGCACTATTCCTGCCATCAATATTCTCTATAACCATGTTGGATTTTATCATCTCTTGATGGACCTTGTTCTGTCTGAAGTCCATAAATGCTACTCACTCTCTGGAAGAACCGATTGATTGCTGTGGGAACAACTGCAATAATTATAACTAAATAATAATTACATGAATTCATCTACTATGTTGGGTAATATTTCTTATACATATACATACACACAGTTTTTTTATAATGTACATAGGTGTTTATTGTAGGCGTGGTTTAGGTCCTAATACAGCTGGCAGGCAAGCTTCATTTTATGTGTATGTGTGTATGTATGTGCACATGTATACATTATATTATGTGTATACATATATTGTGTATGTGTTGGGACAGGCAGTTGACAATCCATTTTATACATCAAAAGGATGTTAATGGTTGTGCAAGGCCACATTGGTATTCAGGACAGGTTATCTAATTAGGCATTTCAAAGGGACCTTTTGATTAAAGAATAGACTGACCAAACCAAGTTGTTCTCTACATATCAAAGGGACAGGTCTAATAAAATTGGACAATCAAATTGCTCACTCTTAGTCACCCATGGGGGGGGGGGTATAAGAGGAAAACCTTTTTTAGCTAAAGTATGACAGGAAAACTGGGTTCTCTGAAAGTATCTTAATGTTGCATTATTCTCTATACCTATGTTGGATTTTATCATCTCTTGATGGACTTTGTTCTGTCTGAAGTTTCAATAAATGCAACTCTCTGGAAGAACCGACTGATTGCTGTGGGAACAACTACAATAATTATAACTAAATGATAATTACATTCATTCATCCACTACTACATCACTACATCTACCTGTCCTCTCACCTTGTTCAAAGATTCTTTGCGCATGGGACAGGAGAATTTTTTGAGAGGACGTAGCGCAGAGGACCAATATTTCTTTATACAAGACCTGCAGATCATAGTAGGTGTTGTGGTCCCTAGTTTCAACATAGTGGGCCTCTAGCTCCCATGCCCAGCTCTCAGCCAGCTCTAGCATAAGGGAGGACTCCTTCCTAGCTTTCCCTATAGTGAATTGGTACTGAGCCCTGATGTGAGCCTTTTAGGCATCCCAGACCACCATAGAGGGTGCCGTGTCCCGATTATGCAACCAAAAGTCAGATATTTCAGAGGTCATTGGGGGAAGAATACGCTCGGCAGTGGCCCAGAATCAGGACAGCCTCCATAGGCAGGGACCACAAGCTAAATCAATACGCAGCTTCAGGAGCTCAGGAGCATGGTCAGATATACCATGGGGCAAAATAGAAACATCCAGGGTGTGTGAGGCCAGAGAGTCACTTACATAGATTAAATCAATGTGGGACATTGTTAAGATAATAAGATACTTTATTTATTTGTCATTATATCCAAGCACAATGAAATTTCTCATGTAAAACACTCACGTTATACAAACATTTATAACATAACATAACTTACTATCCCCCCTCCCCCCACCACCCCCCGAGCATGCAAGCAAAGGCAGATATCTGATCGGCATCACCACTATCCGTCTATTTTAAAAGAACCTCATTCAGCGCCCTAATGGCATTTGGATAAAAACTTTTCTTAAAACGATTTGTACTCACCCTGATATTTCTGTACCGCCTGCCTGATGGCAGCAGTTCAAAAAGATGATTACCAGGGTGGGACAAATCCTTTACTATCCCTTCTGCCTTGCAAATGCAACGGGACTGGTGAATTTGGTCCATTGTGACAAACTCACAGCCTGCAACTCTGTGCAGAGTTTATTATTCTCTGTAGAGCAGCCTACTAGGCTGCCGAACAGTTAGGATACCAGACCAACATACAATACATCAGCACACTTTCAATAGATGACCAGTAAAAAGACCCTAAGATCTTCTCATCCAGGCCATGTTTCCTAAAAAGGCGCAGAAAATATAAGCGTTGCTGACACTTTATAACAACTAAACACAACTTCATAGGTTAAATAAACTATTAACATATGTAGCAGTGCTACAAATATCCACACTAGCATGTGAGAGCTCAGATGCTTCAGAAAAACTTAATAAAGTCACTTTTAACAAGTCCACAAGTCCCAGTGAAAGTGTAAGAAAAGCAGGTCCACAATTCACAGTGAAGAGATATGCTGATAAGTGTCTATCATTCCCAAAGATATTCCATATCACACCTCGTGCACAGGAATGGCAGTGACTCCCTTTACCATCAGTTGGACTCTTACCGGCTTTTGGGGCTTGGCATTCTCATGCACAAGCTGACAAGCTTTTCAGTGTAACTCAGACACTAACCACACTGGCGACTTTGTCCCTCTCGTAAATGGCATATGGAGCAAGTTCATGTGGAAATGTAGAGGATCACAACATAGCGTAACATTGCTTAAAAAGTTTTATTCAATACATTTAAAAACAAATAGGGGTCACCCCCCCCCCAGGTGGTCACCTTACCAGAACGGAGGTGTCAAACAGCATGTATAGCATGAGCCAGACGCCAGCTGTTCCTGGAGCCCCTGCAGACAGTGAACAAACGTCTCCACTGTAACCCCGAACAGGAGGGAACCCGCGGATGTTGGCATCCGACCCACGTGAATTTACCGTACAGCCTCAGACGTGTTTCTTCGGATGGACCTCTACTTGTGATCAGCTGTACGATACGGCAACATCACAGTAAATATACTCCTCCCCCTCAGCTGAAAGCACACTACTTCCGGTGTCTCCAGCGGCAGGAAAAGCTAGCATCCGCCTCTCACAGCAGATACATATACATAAAACTTCAACAGTTGATTATTACCAACTCCATAAAATGTTGAATGACAGTACAACACAGAAATCTCTACAAAACGGAACTGCAATAGAATTTTTTAAAAACGGAACCTCAATGGGATTTTTTTTAAAACTATAACCAAAATGACAATATTAAAGGATCTTATAGGAAATACAAGGTTTCATTCAACATGAATCCCTATATATTTTATATATTTCATACGTTCGTAATAGGATTAAGTAAAAGTTGCCTTCAATCAAAGCTCTAAATCATTCCTATCACAACATTCATAGTAACCAGTTATAATACTGAGAGGCAAGGTTATAAGAGCTTCATTACATAATCATTAAAATTAAAATTATACAAATTATGCACAATATACAGAGATTGACTGTTTTAAAACGGTATACCATAACTATTTTAGAGTGATGACAGGACGACCACCATTCCCATACCACTCTGATCGCTTTTTAACCCTCTAATAATCATTTACAGGTTGTTCTAAACCAGGGCGACTCCAGTGCATGCGTCCCCACTAGTACGCCATAGGCCACTGTAAAGTCACTGGAGTACACAACTCCATGACAATCCATATCCCATTCTATTTAATTTAGTATCTAAATATGTACCCAAATGGAAAAAAACACATCCTTACGATTTACTTCACAAGAGGGCCAATAATCGTCCTCATTCCAAACAAACCCATCATTAACCAATGAAAACCCGTATAGGGGAACATTTAACAAATATTAAAAAAAGGGTTTAAATACCGTAGTGTTTCCATGCACTTTAGGGAGAAACACCAGAGAGATCCTACTCTACTACAGTTCTGTGGTATAGATTGTGTTTACCTGGCATGGAGGGGCTCGAACCGGGTAAGAGACCTTTCACAACGTGAAACTCAGTGGATATTTCTCATGAACAGCTTGGCCCCGAGAGGACTCAATATTAAGCTGGACCTAAATGCATTTATCAGCGATTTAAAATAAAATATCCATAGAGGATATTTTGGTTAATGATGGGTTTGTTTGGAAAGAGGACGATTATTAGCCCTCTTGTGAAGTGAATAGTACGGATGTGTTTTTTTTCTATTTGGGTACATATTTAGATACTAAATTAAATAGAATGGGATATGGATTGTCATGGAGTTGTGTACTCTAGTAACTTTACAGTGGCCTATGGCGTACTAGTGGGGACGCATGCAATGGAGTCGGCCTGGTTTAGAACAACCTGTAAATGATAATTAGAGGGTTAAAAAGTGATCAGAGTGGTATGGGAATGGTGGTCGTCCTGTCATCACTCTAAAATAGTTATGGTATACCGTTTTAAAATGGTCAATCTCTGTATATTGTGCATAATTTATATAATTTTAATTTTAATGATTATGTAATGAAGCTCTTATAACCTTGCCTCTCAGTATTATAACTGGTTACTATGAATGTTGTGATAGGAATGGTTTAGAGCTTTGATTGAAGGCAACCTTGACTTAATCCTATTATGAACTTATGAAATATTTAAAATATATAGGGATATATATAAAATATATAGGGATTCATGTTGAATGAATCCTTGTATTTCCTATAAGATCCTTTAATATTGTGATTTTGGTTATAGTTTTTTAAAAAATCCCATTGCGTTTCCGTTTTTAAAAAATTCTATTGCGGTTCCATTTTGTAGAGATCCCTGCGTTGTACTGTCATTGAATGTTTTATGGAGTTGGCAATAATCAAGTGTTGAAGTTTTATGTATATGTATCTGCTGTGAGAGGCGGATGCTAGCTTTTCCTGCAGCTGGAGACACCGGAAGTAGCGGGATTTCAGCTGAGGGGGAGGAGTGTATTTACTGTGATGTTGCCGTACGGTACAGCCGATAATAAGTAGAAGTCCATCCGACGAAACGCGTCTGAGGCTGTACTGTAACTTCACGTGGGTCGGATGCCAACATCCGCGGGTTCCCTGCTGGTCGGGGTTGCAGTGGAGATGTTTGTTCGGTGTCTGCAGGGGCTCCGGGAACAGCTGGCGTCTGACTCATGCTATACATGCTGTTTGACACCTCCGTTCTGGTAAGGTGACCCCTATTTGTTTTTAATGTATTGAATAAAACTTTTTAAGCAATGTTACGCTATGTTGTGATTTCTACATTTCCACAAGAACTTGCTCTGTATGCCATTTACGGGAGGGACGAAGTTGTCAGTGTGGTTAGTGTCTGAGTTACACTGAAAAGCTTGTCAGCTTGTGCATGAGAATGCCAAGCACCAAAAGCCGGTAAGAGTCCAACTGATGGTGAAGGGAGTCACTGTCATTCCTGTGCACGAGGTGTAATATGGAATATCTTTGGGAATTATAGACACTTATCAGCATATCTCATCACTGTGAATTGTGGACCTGCTTTTCTTACACTTTCACTGGGACTTGTGGACTTGTTAAAAGTGACTTTATTATGTTTTTCTAAAAACATCTGAGCTCTCACATGCTAGTGTGGATATTTGTAGCGCTGCTGCATATGTTAATAGTTTATTTAACCTATGAAGTTGTGTTTTGATGTAAGTTGTAAACAGCAGCAGCTTGTTGCATAATCATATTCGTTTCACGTTTACTCTTGGAACTTATTATCCACCTTGAGTGGAAATCAGTAGTGGCGCAGGTATTAGAGGTTCTGTAAGTGGGTTTTTACATGGTTTGGATCTCTAGTTATTTACTTTGTAACAACTGCTCTCACATTCGCTGACCAAGTTAGATTTTCCGTGATGTAAACGCCTAAGAACTTAAAAGCGGGAACTCGCTCGACTAATTCCCCCCTTATAAAAAGTGGCGCCAAGTCAGGTTTTTTCTTCCTGAAATCTAATATCACCTCCTTCGTTTTACCTGTGTTTAAGAACAGATTATTTTCCTCACACCATTTTACAATCTTATCCACCTCTTCCCTATAATGCACCTCATCTCCATTCTGAATTTGACCAACAATAGTAGTGTCGTCCGCAAATTTTACGACACTATTTGTTGGGAAATAGGGAACACAGTTGTGAGTGTACAGTGAGTAGAGGAGGAGGCTCAGCACACAGCCTTGTGGCACTCCTGTACCAACAGTATGCACAGAGGAGATATATTTGCCCAATCTGACCGCTTGTGGATGGTTTATCAGAAAATCCCTTGTCCACAAACAAAGGGACATTGGTAACCTCAACTTCAGCATCTTGGCAAATAAAAGATCTGGAATTACAGTGTTAAATGCTGAACTGTAATTAATAAACAGCATTCTTAGGTAATTGCCAGGGGAGTCTAGATGGTTTAGGGCCCCGTGCAAAGCTAGGGCAATAGCATGCTCTGTGCTCCCATTTGCCCTGTATGCAAACCGGTGGGGATCGAAGTTAACTGGTAGGGTTGTTTTAATGCTCCCTAGCACTACTCTCTCAAGGCATTTCATAACTACCGAGGTCAACGCAATGGGCCTGTAGTCCTTAAGACTGTCTACATTTGCAGTTTTAGGTATTGGGGTAATAATGGTTGATTTTAGGCAGGTAGGAACTTCAGCTAAAAATAAATACCGGTTTAGGATGCTAGTAAAAACACCTGCTATTTGGTCTAATTTTTGCATAAGTACTAGAGTGAAACTCCCCCGGATGTTTCCATCGCCAAACATCACATAGTCCATATGTCTCCACCCATCTATACAGTAGAGAATCAACAGTTGAATCAGTAGTGAGCTTATACAGGCTGGGCATGTTGAAAACACCAGCCAGGAGGAGCTGTGCATATGTGTATTGCGCAACAATTGGTGCCACCTTAAATAGAAGTGACATATTTGCTGGAGGAGGGAAGTATATACCCACAATCACCATCTCAATCCCAGCACAGTTTGCGTGTAAAACAACATAGCGACCCTCAGGGTCCAGGTGGAGATCCAAGAGCCCAAACTGCAAAGATTTATGGACCAGGACACTGATCCCCCTGGAGTAGGAGGAGTGGTAGTACGAGCCTACCCAGGGTTTTTTGAGGGCCAGCGTCCTGCTACCTGTCAGATGCGTCTCCTGCAAAATGCAGATGTGAGAGTGGAATCTTTTCAAAAAGTTAAAGACCAGGGAGAGTTTGAATTTAGCATTGAACCCCCTGACGTTCCCTGAGATCACAGCTATGGAAGCCATAATTGATCAGATCTAATCTTGAGCTGTCTCCAGATGTCCACCTGATTTGCATATACATTAGCATACACACTGTATAACAGAGTCGGAGCACCAGCACCTACTGCGCGGGGTGTGGTGTCTCTACCTCCAGTCATGAGCAAACAATTAAAAATATAATAGCAAAAAATTTTGCGCTTGTGAATAGGTGTATGTGAAAATAAAAATTTAAGTGTAATATAAAACACAAACAGACAATCCAGTGACTATTAATAAAGTCCATAAACTAAATCATCAGTGAATTCTGAACATATAAGTGTGTAACAATCCAAAAATAACTGTGTAAGAGATTGATTGTAGATAGCATCCACCATGTACCAACACCAATGTGTAAATTCAACCTCCACCTGTTAGGGTATGCTTTTACCAGAGCCCCATGACCACCTATTACAGGGGGGGTCAGGGAACACTTGTGTGGACACATCCTCTACTAGGCTCCAATAGGCAATCTGGTCACAATGATGGTCAATTCCAAATGACTATAGTTCCGCTTGACAAATACAGCCTCCAATCATCCCAGATCAGGGACTGGATCCAGGACAATCCTCCCCATGGAATACCCAGTGTGTGGAGAGATCCAACGAGGAAGGCACAAAGTTGGGAGAACTAGTGAAGAAAGTCCAGCATCCTCTGCACAATAGAGCGTCTACGGATCCAGTCCCTGATCTGGGATGATTGGAGGCTGTATTTGTCAAGCTGTATTTGTCAAGTGGAACTGTAGTCATTTGGAATTGACCATCATTGTGACCAGATTGCCTATTGGAGCCTAGTGGAGGCTGTGTCCACACAAGTGTTCCCTGACCCCCCGTAATAGGTGGTCATGGGGCTCTGGTAAGAGCATACCCTAACAGGTGGAGGTTGAACTTACACATTGGTGTTGGTACATGGTGGATGCTACAATCAGGCCCATAAATATTGGGACATCGACAAAATTCTAATCTTTTTGGCTCTATACACCTAAAACACCCAAACACCCAAACATAAATGAAACGAACAAGATGTGCTTTAACTGCAAACTTTCAGCTTTAATTTGAGGGTATTTACATCCAAATCAGGTGAATGGTGTAGAAATTACAACAGGTTGTATCTGTGCTTCCCACTTTTAAGGGACCAAAAGTAATGGGACAGATTAACAATCATAAATCAAACTTTCACTTTTTAATACTTGGTTGCAAATCCTTTGCAGTCAATTATAGCCTGAAGTCTGGAACGCATAGACATCACCAGACACTGGGTTTCATCCCTGGTGATGCTCTGCCAGGCCTCTAATACAACTGTCTTCAGTTCCTGCTTGTTCTTGGGGCATTTTCCCTTCAGTTTTGTCTTCAGCAAGTGAAATTCATGCTCAATCAGATTCAGGTCAGGTGATTGACTTGGCCATTGCATAACATTCCACTTCTTTCCCTTAAAAAACTCTTTGGTTGCTTTCGCAGTATGCTTCGGGTCATTGTCCATCTGCACTGTGAAGTGCCGTCCAATGAGTTCTGAAGCATTTGGCTGAATATGAGCAGATAATATTGCCCGAAACACTTCAAAATTCATCCTGCTGCTTTTGTCAGCAGTCACATCATCAATAAATACAAGAGAACCAGTTCCATTGGCAGCCATACATGCCCACACCATGACACTACCACCACCATGCTTCACTGATGAGGTGGTATGCTTTGGATCATGAGCAATTCCTTTCTTTCTCCATACTCTTCTCTTCCCATCACTCTGGTACAAGTTGATCTTGATCTCATCTGTCCATAGGATGTTGTTCCAGAACTGTGAAGGCTTTTTTAGATGTTGTTTGGCAAACTCTAATCTGGCCTTCCTGTTTTTAAGGCTCACCAATGGTTTACATCTGTATTCACTCTGGTGAAGTCTTCTCTTGATTGTTGACTTTGGCACACATACACCTACCTCCTGGAGAGTGTTCTTGATCTGGCCAACTGTTGTGAAGGGCGTTTTCTTGGAAGTGTCAAGACCTTGTTGTAGGATACCTGTCTACTCTAGT
>BLSH010402695.1:20177-30282 GCA_018402905.1 Glandirana rugosa | reverse complement strand
CAGCAACAATAGCCCCCAAGCAAAAATAGATCCTCCCCAAAATAAGAGACACCCCCAACAATAACAGATCCCCCCAGCAACAATAGACCGCTTGCAACAAAATACCGCCTCGCAATAACAGATCTACTCCAGGAACAATAGACCCCACCAGTAACAATAGACCCCCTCCCTCAACAATAGATCCCCCAGCAACAACAGATCCCCCAGCAGGCATCATTAAAAAAACATCCAGCAGCCAGCAACAATAGGCCCCTCCCTCAACAATAGATCCCTCCCAGCAACAATTGACCCACTAGCAACATAATCCCCCTACCCAAAACCCCCCAGAAACAATAGATCCCCCAGCTGCTGGCATCATTTGACCCTTCAGCACACCCCACTACCTCTTGCCACTGCATACATCCAGTGCTGGAGGTGTTGAAACTGCTTTCTCCCGCATGATTGCAAACCCTCAGGTATTACTATCAAGACAAGGGATGAACTGAGAGCTCGGTCCTAACTTAAGTTCGGACTGTACTTGGGTTGTTCAGATTAAATCCAAACTTCTGGGACATTTAATGAAAATTTAAAAAGTAATGGTTCCACCGTCAGTAAAGCTTAGTGGTGGTTACCTCATCCCAAAATGTATGGATATTGAAAAACAAATATCACCCCCCAGGTGGAACTTTAAGTAGGTAACTAAAACCACAATAGCAAAATATAACACTTTATTTGTAATTTGAAATATAATACGATAAAAGTAGGCTTTGTCAACCCAATAGGGGACAAAAAAAGGTTTACAAGTATCACAAATATCATATAAAAAATTATATGGATAATCATACAGTCCACCAAGTGTGAATCCACATATGCTGCAGTAAAAAGTTTCAAAGTAGATTTTTTCCGTTCTCCGAGGATGGAATTTGATACCCAACATATATGTTTTGGGTCCAAGAGAAGCCCTTCATCAGGGGTATGTTACAACAGGGAGAGAAGAAGCAGCTCAATGTTGTATCTGTGCTAAAACAGTTGTGTTTCTGTTCTAGCGGCAACTGTAGGTATGGGCCTAGCGGCTGTATACAGTATATAATCCATAAAGGACAAGTACAATGCTGTTGTCAGCCAGGTAGAAATGTAGCGGAGGAATGAGAGACAGCTAGGGTGGGGCTATCAATCCATGGAGGGAGTATAGTAGGGTCATCTCAAAAGAGCATGTCGTTGGGGTCCCAACCATATGACACGTCCAAAAGTATTGTACTCCATGATATGGGAGGGAATAAGTCACAGGTGTGGTCACAAATATATACTGAGGATCGGGGGGAACTACCACCAGTCCATTCCCTCCTGTAAAGATGGAAGGATCCTCCAAACCCTATGTGCTGCTCTTTGCATCCGCCGTCCACCCTGGCCATGCCACATTTACTGAAAATTGCTCCACCGAACATTCCAGAATGAATTGCAAAATCTGTCATTGGCCAAAGTCTTGCACTTGAACTCTGCACTCAAGCACTCCATCCCCCACATACAGCTTTTGCCCTAGCCATTAAGAAATGCAGAGAATAAGGCCATGTCTGGGAGGCCCAAAGGGAGAACCAAAAGCGGTTCCTATGTAGCTATCAAGGGGTGAGCAGCATCTGTACCCAAAGTGGTGATCAGAGTGTGGCATCTAGAGGCAGGTCACATGTACCTTTCTTTTCTGGCAGTGGGCATGCTATACACCCAGAGCACATGGAGAAGGTGGTGAAGTGGCTAACCAAGCCTTCATCCTCAGCCTCCTCTGTTTCCTAGGAACAGAATAGTTGGAAGTTATAAGTAGCTGGTAAAATCCCCTGTTTTGCCTTCTCATCCACAGCTACTCCTACCACTGCCCCACCAACACTGTAGCAATATGCAGCCTTTGTCTAAAGCATATCACGTGTGGCAATACCATTGTTTGTTTGAGTACCATATATATGAAGAGACACATGACCTCTCCATGCAACTCATTAAAAGCATCACCTGAATGCAGGTGTTAGCAGGAAAGAGGCTGCACTCCTGTTCTGTCCAGCACCTCCATTTCCACCTCAAGATTCCACATCAGCAGCTTCCAGAGATTTAACAGCCTGATCAGAAGTTTATAAGGGGAAGAAGGTCAGCATGGTGCCTTGTAGAGTAGGGGCAAGCATAAGCTGCAACTTTTTTTTCTAACTCTGCCAACCCCACCTTGCTCTCATCACCAGTAATCAGCAGGCAAGTGTCTTTGCCTCAGTTGCTGGAATGGAAGAAGAAGTAAGCTCTCAGCCCCCCTAGACTTATCAGTTCAATGTCAGCTTGGCAAAATTGCTGGCTTTTCAGCTCTTTCCATTTTAGCTGGTGGATTCTGTCCCTTTTGTGAATTTGCAGCCTTGTGCTGTACTACAACAACAGGTTCCCAGCTGTCATTTCTTTGCCTGTAAGGCCATCCCTGCCCTTCAACATCATATGGAAGGTACAATTTCCTTGTTGCTGGACCACGTGGCCAGCGGAGAGGTCCACTTGACCACAGACATGTGGTTCAACAAGTATGGGCAGTAACAGTATACTGTATACCTTTCACTGCCCACTGGGTAAATCTTCTTGCAGCTGGAAAGGATGCAAGGTGGGGGATTAGAACCATTGGTTGTGCCACCTAACATCCTTACAGCTGGTGATGGTGACAGTGCAGTCACATCTATCTCGTCCTCTTCCTCAATGTTCTCTTTGGGTGAGGCATCCTCTAAATCACCAGTACCCCTTAAGTGTAGAAGAGGCAATGCAACAGGCACAATTATGTTATACAGTGTTGCAGCTGGTATGCCTAGGGCACAGAAGTCATTCTGGGGCTGGGGACAGAGATTCTGTCAGCTCTACAGGGGCAGGCCTAGAGGTGGTTACGCCATGCCATCTTGTGCCAGGCAAAGTTTTGTGTGACAATGGCACAAGGCTGTATGCCTTTTGGCAAGGAAAGCTCACACATGTGCCTTGCCTGTCAGCAGTCCCCAACCTAGTGGTGCAGAATTTCCTGGATAGGTACCCTGGCTTATAGGATCTTCTGAAGGCTAGAAGAGTTTGTAGTCATGTCAGGCAGACATACCCAGCTAGAGTGCAGCTGAGTGAAATTCAGTGGGAACTTCATCTGCCCGCACAATCCTGTTCTGTAACATGCCCACCCAAAGGAATCGTGGCCATGCTGCATCAGTTGCACATGTATCAGTGGGCCATAAATGTGTATCTGTCAGTGTATGGCATGAGGACAAACTTGGGAGAGCTGGTGTTCTTCTCCTCATGTCAATGGTTCCTCATACAGGATGCATACTCCATATTGTCGCCATTTGAGGAGGTACCCTCAAATGTGGGCATCAGCATCTCAATTTTTGTGGTCTTCATCATGGAATAAACACTGTGTGGTATTATAGACAGGGCATTGTAGGCACAACAGCAGGAGGAATGGGAGAACTTCCTGGTGTCTTAAACCAGGTGTGCATGTAAAGTATTTGTTCTTTCAACCCAGCAGGGTAAACGGAAAAAAAAACCCGACAGTTTACCATAGTGACACACACAACATTAGTGCAGCGATCTCCCCCTCTAATCAGAACACACTGATCAGTACTCACAAGCTTTTAGCTTCTAGCGCTGATTGGATGCTGGTTTTCCAGCATATCCCTTCAAAAAAAGCAGGTCATTAAACAAGCTTCTGACGGAAAGATAGCTGTACACAATGACCATATGTCAGCTGGTTCCTGTTGAACCCACTAATATTGGCTGATATTCAAGTCATGTGTACAGAGCCTTAGGGCCTGCTATATCCAGACATTGTCCCTGTGAGCAAGTAAAGGAGGAGCGTGAGGAGGATGAGGAGTATGGTTGCTATGTGTCATGTACCTGTCTGTGGTCAAAGTTGGTAAAACAGATAAGCAGTATACATGAACAGGCAAGAGTAGTTGTCACGCACCCGGTGGTGGAGTCTGTCTTATGCACGGAATAACCACCCTTGTGCACCTGATTCTGGAACCCCTGGTAGAGCAGACAGGAGGCCGAGAGTGCAGGATGGCATAAGGGCTGTATTGACTCTGATGATGGTGTGAGAGGTTCCTGAGCGGCTCGTGCAGATAAGAAGAAAGGTGGTTCAGGCTGGGTCGGCAACTGGCGGGCGGTGTGGTACAAAGGAGTAGGCAGAAAAATGGTCAGGTCCAAGCAGAAGTCGCAATCAGGCGGGCAGCAGAGGTACAAGGTATCAGGCAGGAGAATGGTTGTGGGTAGCCAGGGTCGGTGCAGGCGGATATCAAGCAGGTCAGGTCAAGCCGTGTTTTCAGAAAACAGGAACGAGTAAACAGGAACAGAGCTGAGGCTCCCAGGTACACTGGATGCTGTAGAATGGACAGCACTGGATGCTGTAGAATGGACGCACACGAGCACAAGCGTGAGCACACACTACGTGCACCCGTGCACAGGCTTCCAGGCCTGGTTTCCATGTGCAACAGTTGTTTCCTGACAGTAGTCCAGTGAAGAGTCAGACATAGCCAGGTCAGGAATGCAGTCAATCAGGCTTCAGTGTTTGGTCTGCATCTATTAAGGTCACTTTTCAGTAAAGCAAGGAAGCTTGAAAACCTTTAAACTCTTAGACCCCTTTCACACTTGGGCCGCCCGAGCGTCAGTGGTAAAGCACCGCTAGTTTAGCTGCTCTTTACTGCTGTTATAGTGGCGCTTTGGCGCCGCCATTCGGATGGCAGCAGGGTGCTTTTAACCCTCTAAGAAGGGATTAACAAGGGGTTAAAAGCGCTGGTTTGTGGCGCTTCTGAAGCGGTGTTCAGCCGCTTCGGAAGCGCTGCCCATTCATTTCAATGGGCAGGGGCGGTGGAGGAGTGGTGTATACTTTGCTCCCACACCGCCCTAAAGATGCTGCTTGCAGGACTTTTTTTCCTGTCTTGCAAGCGCACCGCCCCAGTGTGAAAGCACTCAGGCTTTCACACTGGGGTGGATGGGGGGAGTTTTTCTGGCGCTTTACAGATGCTATTTTTAAAGCGCCTACAGATAGTACAGAAAGTAAGCTTAAAAACCTCTGTAGTGTATTAATGTTTGCTTTACAAAACAGAAAGACTGCACATACAACTGCAGGTAAAACAATTCATAGGATATAAGGTATTACAAAATATGCCTACAATATGTATATGTATCTTCCAGGATCTCTATAGAGACTGCTTCTTGCTTGTCCAAAGTCCTACAAATCACTACACTGTCTCTAGCACAAAACCAATTTCTCCTTTGTCTGAGCACATGGTTTTCCTCTTTCCGCTTACCCTACTTTCTGTAGCATTATTTCCTGTCCTGAGCTTTACGAACCAGTCCTAAAGCTTTGTTGGGTTAATTATTTGAATAGGGGAGGTCTAGCTTCTGAAAACAACACATGTATCTAAAATGTTTTTCAACATATCTATGCTATAAAAATCACCAAAATCACCAAAATCCAGGACTTCTCCAGAGCCTCTCCCATCCTCTGGAATGCTCTACCCCAATCTGTCCGACTTTCTCCTACTTTGTCCACCTTCTGATGATCCCTAAAAACTCATCTTTTCAGAGAAGCCTATCTGGCTCCCACCTAACAACTGTACATTTATCTTCTCTATTAGCACATCCCCCACAGTTATTACCTTTTGCATCTCTTGACCTTCCCTCTTAGATTGTAAGCTCGAGCAGGACCCTCTGATTCCTACTGTATTTAAGTGTATTGTATTTGTACTGTCTACCCTCAAGTTGTAAAGCGCTGCGTAAACTATTGCCGCTATATAAATCCTGTATAATAATAATAATAATCAATTATGTTATGGAGTCCTCCAGCACAACTGTTTCTCTGTCTCTCACCACACGGCTTGTTCAAGTCCTCTCCCCTTCCCCTACTTCCTATAGCATCATTTCCTGTCCTGAGCTGATGAAGCAATCCAACTGGTTCATTAGCATATGGATAGGGGGAGCATTAGCTTGTAAACAATACATGGTTTTAAAAATGTTTTTCCTATATTTTGCTATAAAAATCAAGAAGTGCAATGTGTTGCTTAGGCTATTTTAATGATTTTTATAGCATAAATATGCAGTGACTAGAGTTGAGCGGACACCTGGATGTTTGGGTTCGGCGGGTTCGGCCGAACTTCGCAAAAAAGTCCGGGTTCAGTACCGAACTTGACCCGAACTTGACCCCGGAGTCAATGGGGACCCAAACTTTTCGGCACAAAAATGGCTGTAAAAAAGTCCTGGCAAGTGCTAGAGGGCTGCAAAAGCAGTAGGCGATGATTTTAGAACAATAATCTGTCCCTTACAGTAACAGCAGGAACCTGACCCTATAGGAGTAGGCAATGATTTTAGAACAATAATCTGTCCCTTACAGCAACAGCAGGGACCTGACCCTATAGGAGTAGGCGATGATTTTAGAACAATAATCTGTCCCTTACAGCAACAGCAAGAACCTGATCCTATAGGAGTAGGTGATTATTTTAGAACAATAATCTGTCCCTTACAGCAACAGCAGGAACCTGACCCTATAGGAGTAGGCGATGATTTTAGAACAACAATCTGTCCCTCACAGCAACAGCAGAAACCTGACCCTATAGGAGTAGGCGATGATTTTAGAGCAATAATCTGTCCCTTACAGCAACAGCAGGAACCTGACCCTATAGGAGTAGGCGATGATTTTAGAACAATAATCTGCCCTTACAGCAACAGCAGGAACCTGACCCTATAGAACTAGGAGATGATTTTAGAACAATAATCTGTCCCTCAAAGCAGTAGACTCTACCTAGTCCAGTATCAGATTGTTCTGTAATGCAGGATGAGATGTTATTAGATCTGCAATCTGTCCCTAAAAGCAGGAGCAGTAAGCTCTACCTAGTCCAGAATCAGATCATTCTGTAATGCAGGATGAGATCTGCAATCTGTCCCTCAAAGCAGTAGTAGTAGTCATCTCTACCTAGTCCAGAATCAGATCGTTCTGTAATGCAGGATGACATGTTATTATATCCGCAATCTGTCCCTCACAGCACCGGCAGCATCCTCTCCCTACACTAGCCTGAGAGCATGGGACATGCAGCACTACGTGAC
Source organism: Glandirana rugosa (assembly GCA_018402905.1). Classification (NCBI taxonomy): domain Eukaryota; kingdom Metazoa; phylum Chordata; class Amphibia; order Anura; family Ranidae; genus Glandirana; species Glandirana rugosa. The sequence continues at coordinate 23,217 of BLSH010402695.1, read as the reverse complement.
TCCAGCTTATACAGAGGCTGGGTCACATGATGCACTGGCCAATCATAGCCATGCCATTAGTAGGCATGGCTGTGATGGCTTCTAAGGGCAAACCAGTGAAATGCTTGTTGATTGGCTGCCCTGCAGCTATTCAACAGGCGAGATCAAATACCCAAACTCAAAAACCCAAACTTTTTTTCAAATGTCCGGGTTCGGGTCCAGGTCACGGACACCCCAAAGTTTGGTTCGGACACAAACTTTACTGTTCGGGTTCGCTCAACTCTAGCAGTGACATTTTTAAGACCACGTATTGTTTAGAAGCTAAGGTTCTCCCTATTCATATGCTAATGAACCTGTTGGACTGCATCATGAGCTCCGGATGGGAAATGATGCTAAAGGAAGTAGGAAAGGGGAGAAACCATGTACATCTTTAAGGCATACATGTCATAAGCATGTGATTTGAACAACTTACTTATTTTTTAATGCTACCCTTTAAGCTGCCCAAAAAGGCTGCCTCCCCACTAAACGATAATTTAATTGTTCCTTTATTACTAATTGTCCCCCAGGTCACTGTCCAGTTCCCATGCACTTTGTTTGGCAATCTCTTGCCTATTGGCTCAGAAAATGGCCATTACTGATTTCTAAGATTCATCTCCCTTTCACTTTAATAGGGTTAGGATTTGGGATCTGAACTTTGGTCATGTTTGCAAAACCTGTGTCAAACCAAACCCAGGTCCTTTCAGTTCATCACTAATATAGTCTATTTGCTTCTGTATATTTTCTCAGACCATACTGAACCGACATATTGATTTTAATTTCTGAAACTAATCTGCCTGCATGTACAAAGTATTATTCAAGTTTAGGCTCCGAGTAAGCCAGTACAGTATCCTACAAAAGTGAGTACACCCATCACATTTTTGTAAATATTTTATTACATCTTGTATAACAGTGTAAATTTGCTGTTTCCTCAAAATAACTCAACACACAGCCAACAAAAGTGAGTACACCCCTATATGAAAATTATCAAATTGGGCCCAAAGTGTCAATATTTTGTGTGGCCACCATTATTTTCCAGCACTGCCTTAATCCTTGTGGGCATGGAGTTCACCAGAGCTTCACAGGTTGCCACTGGAGTCCTCTTCCACTGCTCCATGATGGCATCACGGAGCTGGTGGATGTTAAACACCTTGTGCTCCTCCACCTTCCATTTGAGGATGCCCCACTGATGCTCAATAGGGTTTAGGTCTGGAGACATGCTTAGCCAGTCCATCACCTTTACCCTCAGCTTCTTTAACAAGGCAGTGGTCGCCTTGGAGGTGTGTTTGGAGTCGTTATCATGTTGGAATACTGCCCTGCGGCCCAGTCTCCAAAGGGAGGGGATCATGCTCTGCTTCAGTATGTCACAGTACATGTTGGCATTAATAGTTCCCTCAATGAACTGTAGCTCCCTAGTGCCAGCAGCACTCATGCAGCCCAAGACCATGACACTCCCACCACCATGCTTGACTGTAGGCAAGATACACTTGTCTTTGTACTCCTCACCTGGTTGCCGCCACACACGCTTGACACCATCTGAACCAAATACGTTTATCTTGGTCTCATCAGACAACAGGACATGGTTCCAGGAATCCAAGTCCTTAGTCTGCTTGTCTTCAGAAAACTGTTTGCGGGCTTTCGTGTGCATCATCTTTAGAAGAGGCTTCTTTCTGGGACGACAGCCATGCAGACCATTTTGATGCAGTGTGTGGTGTATGGTCTGAGCACTGACAGGCTGACCCCACCACCCCTTCAACCTCTGCATCAATGCTGGCAGCACTCATATGTCTATTTCCCAAAGACAACCTCTGGATATGACGCTGAACACATGCACTCAACTTCTTTGGTCGACCATGACAAGGCCTGTTCTGAGTGGAACCTGTCCTGTTAAACCACTGTATGGTCTTGACCACGTGCTGCAGCTCAGTTTCAGGGTCTTGGCAATTTTCTTATAGCCTAGGCCATCTTTATCTAGAGCAACAATTCTTTTTTTCAGATCCTCAGAGAGTTCTCTGCCATGAGGTGCAACGTTGAACTTCCAGTGGCCAGTATGAGAGAGTGAGAGTGATAACACCAAATTTAACACATCTGCTCCCCATTCACACCTAAGACCCTATATCACTAATGAGTCACATGACACCGGGGAGTGAAAATGGCTAATTGGGCCCATTTTGGACATTTTCCCTCAGGGGTGTACTCATTTTGTTGCCAGCGGTTTAGACATGAATGGCTGTGTGTTGAGTTATTTTGAGGAGACAGCAAATTTACACTGTTATACAAGGTGTACACTCACTACTTTACATTGTAGCAAAGTGTTATTTCTTCAGTGTTGTCACATGAAAAGATATAATGACATATTTACAAAAATGTGAGTGGTATACTCACTTTTGTCAGATACTGTATATATATAACCGACTGTATACAGATCGCCCTATCTATCTATATATCTAGTATATATTTCACTCTACACTAAACTGCCTGTACTAACTGACTGTATACAGATCGCCCTAGCTATCTATATATCTAGTATATATTTCACTCTACACTAAACTGAGTATACTAACTGACTGTATACAGATCACTCTATCTATCTATCTATCTATCTATCTATCTATCTATCTATCTATCTATCTATCTATCTACAGTGGGGCAAAGAATATTTAGTCAGCCACCAATTGTGCAAGTTCTCCCACTTAAAAAGATGAGAGAGGCCTGTAATTTCCATCATAGGTACTTCAACTATGAGAGACAGAATGAGAACAAAAAATCCAGAAAATCACATTGTCTGATTTTTAAAGAATTTATTTGCAAATTGTGGTGGAAAATAAGTATTTGGTCACCTACAAAAAAGCAAGATTTCTGGCTCTCACAGACATTTAAGAAATTTTTAGTCTGTTACACTAAAAGACCTAAAAAACAAGAGTAAGACAGAGAGTATCAACTTCATGGATACTACCTTTAATGTCCGGAGAGAGTAGAAAAATTCACCCTCTTGAACGTGTTAACCACCGACTGATTTATAAGA
>BLSH010402673.1:319747-330330 GCA_018402905.1 Glandirana rugosa | reverse complement strand
GGGGGGGGGGGGGGTTGGGGCAGGATTAAGTAAAGTTCTGTAAAGGTACCTACATACAAATATTATCAGATGAGTAAGGTGGAATTAGGCCATAATTGTATGGCTATGAGCACCTCCCAGTCTGGACATCCCCTTTCTTGGGAACAGAATCATTTGACCACAGTGGATTTTGTGCTACCCTTGATTTTTTCACTGATTTTTGCAATTATTTTCCACCAATGTAGCCGGGGATGTTGTTATGAAAAACCATAGAAAGCCTATATATATATATATGTAGTTTTTGTTCCTACTCAGAGGAACTGACGTGGTCAAACGCCTAACATGACACCGGATCTCAGTGTAATTAATTATAATCCCCCAAGTTGTTGCAGCATTCAATATACATGTGTTAGCTAGGGATGGTGGTATAAAAAAAACCTACAAAGCCTACTGTATATGTGGTTATTTCTTCCTACTCAGAGGAAGCTACTGTACTTTGTCAAACACCTAAGGGACACCAGATCTCAGTGTAATTAATTATAATCCACCATGTCATGTTCATTCAATATACATGTGGTAGAATTATTGAACAAGTACTATGCCTTGTCAGTGCCACCGGGTATTGAATGACTTGGCAGACAATGTTGGGTGTGAACGCACACAGCCTCAGGAGTATCGACCAAGAAGGTGCTCTTGTTTATTTACCTTATCTCTTACCTAATCTCTTCCATTACAGTGTATTACGTATAGGGATATAGTTCCATGGTGGTAATATAACTACATAATACATTATTTTGTTCGTTCAACAAGAGGGTTTGAGGTGGATGGGGGAATCACTCCCGCTCTTTCTATTGTGGGGAGCCTTCTTCGCCATCAGAACACAATGATCAATGTTGTCGGCTATAGCCAGTGGCACCGATCGTTCGGGAAAAACCCTGATCGCATAAATGTCACACACCATGAAGCTGTGGTCTCCAGGTTTCATTATACTGTGAGCCACATTTATACTGTACACTACAATTGGATGTAAGCCTCACAAAGTATGAAAATATCAATACAATTATGGGAATAATTATATGAGGGGGTCTTCAAAAAAGTTTCCTATATTTAATAGAGTTAAAAAAATGCAGAAACTTTTTCTTTTAGAAAGGTTTTTATTAAAGACATACAGAGCCAACTGACTGAGACACTTATCCAGAGTGTACAACATAATTTAGGGGATAGCTCCAAAATACAATAGGATAAAAGAAAGTTATGATAGAAAGAAAGTAATATATGGGATAATTAAACTGATCCACATTATAACTGCAATGCTCAAATGTTCCTGAAAGGTAGAACATAGTTATCAGCAGTAACAAAAAGAAAAACTGAAGGAGGCCATACCTCAAAAACCGTGGGGAAAGTATACAACTTGGATTCACCAAGACTGTCCCGAGACTTGATGCAAGTCCCGGCGTCCTGACGAATGAATGGAGTGGAGCCCATTGCTGGAACAAGCTCCAGCACTTGGCTGCAGTGGCCTGCCCATGAGCATGCACTGGCACACAAGCACCAATCATAGCTGTGTAAATGTGACAAGCAGCCGGCGGTGAGAGATGCCGGCTGCCTCACACATACGTAGCACACAGCGACTTGTGGCTGAACCTGCCTTCTCCTCCTTGGCTTTGATGCTTTCATGCACACAGACAGGAGGGGGAAGCAGGGGCAGATTGGGCCAGGGGGCAATTGCTGATGCCCAAAAAAGGCTGCAGACATGCCAACCAGGCACTTGTGCATCAACTGGGGGGAGGGGGCAGTCAATGGGGAGTGTACAGAGTAAAGGAGGAAAGATGGGGGGTGTAAGAGTAAAGGGGGGTTAGACTGGGGAGGTTTAAGGGTAAAGGGGGGATAGACTGGGGGGGGGGGAGTTGCTATAAGGAGGAATGCGGGGGGTTTGTGCAAGGAGGGAGTGGGGGGATTGTGGTTAAGTGGAGGAATGGGGGGTGGGATTTGACCCTCTGTACCCTGCCCTACTGACTCCTGTCTTGCTGACCCCTGTACCCTACTCTACTGACCCCTTGTCTTCCATCCTGCTAACTCCTGTACCCTGCCCTACTGACCTCCTGTCTTCCGTCCTGCTAACCCCTGTACCCTGCCCTACTGACCCCCTGTCTTCCGTCCTGCTTACCCCTGTACCCTGCCCTACTGACCCCCTGTCTTCTGTCCTGCTTACCCCTGTACCCTGCCCTACTGACCACCTGTCTTCCATTCTGCTGACCCCTGTACCCTACCCTACTGATCACCTGTCTTCTATCTTGCTGACCCCTGTACACTGCCCTACTGACCCCCTGTCTTGTGTCCTGCTGACCCTTGTACACCGCCCTACTTAACTCCTGTCTTCTGTCCTGCTAACCCCTCTATTCTGCCCTACTCACTCCCTGTCCTCCATTCTGCTTACTCCTGTACCCTGCCCTACAGACCCCCTGTCTTCCATCTTGCTGACCCCTGTACCCAGCCCTACTGACCCCCTAACCTCTGTCCTGCTGATCCCTGTCCTCTGTCCTTGTGACCCCTCTTCTCTGCCATACTGACCCTAGGGCTCTGCCTTGTTGACCTCTGCACACTGCCCTGCTGACCATTCTGCTCTGCCTTGCTAATTCCTGTCTTCCACCCTGCTGACTCCTGTCTTCTGCCCTGATAACCCCTGCTCTCCACCCAACTGACCCCTGTCCGAGTTTTGTTTAACCACACTCCTTATGCCCCTCCCACTGTTAAGAGTTTGGCCACACCGTGCCGCAAATTACTTCCTCCCTCAAGTGTCCCTCATTCTGAAGTTCAAAAGTTGAGAGATACAACGTGTTCTCGGAACCAGAGGTATTGTCAGTTGACTGAGGTATACAAAAATATATAGGATGAAGAAAAAAAGAGGGGAAAGTTGAAGGAGAAGACAGAAGAGGAAAGAGGAAAAAGAGTGGTCTCAGAGGACAATGCACCTGAGAAATGTCATAATGTCAGTAACAGATGGGCATAGGATATCCAGGGCTGCCAAACGTGCAGAAACTGGTCATGGGAATCAGACAGTATGGATGTTAATATCTCATTGACTATAACATCGTTCATGTGATGTTTAACTGCTTCAAAGCTGATAGCAGAAGCTTTCCAGGCCCTCGCTATAGAGAGCTTAGTTTCAAGAAAGAGGTGCATTGCCAGTTTGCGTTCTGTCCATCATAATGACTCGATAGGTTTAAAAAGGTAGGCTTCACAGAGGTTTCTCTTTAAAACGTGTGCAAACTTTTTGAAGAACCCTTATACAAATTTTTGAGATATATAAAACAAGCAGGTTCAAGTATGTTGTGTGTTTATGATGCAGTAGTTTTCAGACAAACATATACCAAGCACAGGCAGATAGACTTTAAAGAGGAAGTAAACCCAGGTGGGGTTTACTTTCCTCTACAATCCCCTGTAAAGTAGAATCATAATGGGCTACTATGCATCGCATAGTAGCCTACTATGTGCCACTTACCTACAAATGAAGCCTGCGATGTCCAGCGCTGTCCCCCGTGCTGGTGGCGACCATCTTCAGCCCCTCTTCCTTCCGGGGGCCGCGACCCCGGCGCTGGTCGCAGTGGGGAGAACGGCACGGAGGCCGTTTCTTCACTGCGCATGTGCCGACATGACGTTGGCACAGCTACAACACTGCATATCTCCTGAACCGTACAGGTTTAGGAGATATGCAGGGCACCTACAGGTAAGCCTTATCATAGGCTTACCTGTAGGTTAAAGTGGTTGTCACAAGTTGACAACCACTTTAATGAGCCATACCAAGGGGAGTTGGGATCCACATACTTCTCACAAGTTGTTGTTAGGAACAATTGGTCTTGAAAGGTGCTATTCATTCCTTAGATATAAGTATAAACTGACAAATCAAAGTTAAAGCGGAAGTCTGCCGCCTGCCGCCATTCCTCTAAAAATTTAAAGTCAGCAGCTACACATACAGTAACTGCTGACTTTTAACTTGAGGACACTTACCTGTCCTGGAGTCCAGCGATGTTGGCAATGTCCACCGATCGGCAGGTCGAGTGTTGCCGCCGCCATTGAGGCTAAGGGTAGTCGTTCAGCTTGACGGCTGGGTCCATACTGCGCATGCGTGAGCCACCGCTGCTCTTTCCCATTGGCGGCAGCGGAGGAGGGAGAAGAAGGGAGGTGGAATGTGTGGAAAAGGACACCTGTCAAAGACAGGTGTCCTCTATCCATTCCCCCCCAAAAGGTGCCAAATGTGACACCTGAGGTGGGGGGGGGGGGGGGAATCCGACCAGCGGAAGTTCCACTTTTGGGTGGAACTCCGCTTTAATAGGGTTACATAGCAGCCAAAGAAAGCCAGCACATTGTGAAGGTTTATCAGGTCTTAGAATCAACTGCTTGGAGGAGGTCCAGGAAATGAGAACCATTATCGTTTGACAGGTTTCTGGAAGAGCATTACTGGCTTTGTAGAACTATAACTCCATAATGGACACTGGGACTTAGATCCCCCTCTGACGTCAGTCGGGAGGTCACATCACTGCTGTGCTGTCCACTAAGCCCCTCCTGCTGTCGCTGTTAGATTGGGGGAGGAGAGCGGTGGGAGGTCACGTGACTGGAAAAAGGCGATCTGAAAGAAGGTGTTCACCGGCATCATTTTAAACAAACATTTACACTGTGTATTATAATAGATATAAGGGTGATTTAACCCAACACCTGCGCAAAGATAAATTAATGTGCTAATACAAAAATGTGTACAATATATTACAAACAAAACAAAACAAAAGAGAGCTGCATGTTATAAAGCAAAGAGCTTAACAATGAACAAACCAAAAATTAATTAACCGCGCTCCCAGTAATTGTGCATATACATCAATAAACAATACTGTCATCAATTGTGTGACAAGTGAATAAAGTGCTTATAAGTTCTAAAAAAAAAAATCCAATATAAACATAAAGTGAAGTCCCATAAACACTCCGTAGTACCCAAACACCTCAGTGACCAAATTCATCCGTCACTTCGTCTATCTCCTCTTCACCAACATTCACATGTGCATCCTACTCACCGAAGCATGTTGACCCCCATTACAGGTAGTCAAAGACAACATGGTTGGATGTTTCCACTTGAAGGTTAAAAACAGCCCAGGACAAATGGGCAAGGTCTATAAAGACATGGATGAGTGAGTTTGGGGTGGAGGAACTTGACTGGCCTGCACAGAATCCTGACCTCAACCCGATAGAACACTTTTGGGATGAATTAGAGCAGAGACTGTGACCCAGACCTTCTTGTCCCCATAAGTTCCTGACCTCACAAATGTGCTTCTGGAAGAATAGTCAAACATTCCCATAGACACACTCCTAAACCTTATGGACAGCCTTCCCAGAAGAGCTGAAGCTGTTATAGCTGCAAAGGGTGGGCCAATTCAATATTGTACCCTACAGACTAAGACTAGGATGCCAATAAAGTGATTGTAAAGGCTCTTTTTTTTTTAAAATAACGAACATGCTATACTTACCTCCTCTGTACAGTTGGATTTGCGCAGAGCAGCCCGGATCCTCCTCTTCTTGGGTCCTTCTTTGCAGCTCCTGACCCCTCCTCCTATCGAGTGCCCCCCCCCCCCCAGCCAGCAGCTTGCTACAGGGGGCACCTGAGCCAAGTCAGAGCTCCGTGTGTCCATTCAGACACTGAGCCCCACCCCAGCTCCACCCCTTCTCTCCCCCAATTGGCTGACTGACTTTGATTGACAGCCGTGGGAGCCAATGGCACCACTGCTGTGTCTCAGCCAAACAGGAGGAGTGTCCTGGATGGCTAAGACATTTGTAGATAAAGATAAAAAAACCTTCCGCTTTTACAACTCCTTTAACCGGTTCCGTTCGCATACATTTACTGCTGCAGAGTGACACTGTAGAGCAAATCGCCGTCTATAAACTGCGACTCGCTCTAGTGCCCGCCACACTCTGCAGCAGTGTGGTTGCAAGTCTGGTGGACTCGATGTCCACCAGCTACCCCTGATTGCCTGGCAGAGAAGAAAAATGGGGAACCGCCAATGTAAACACAGCGGTTCCCCATTCTGTCAGGCGGCATGTAAGAGATCTACTGATACCTGTCACAGCCTAGCCCCCTCACAGTTAGAACACGCCCAGGGAACACAGTTGACCCCTAGATCTCCCCCTGCAGGTTAACCCTTTCACTGCCAATGACATTTACACAGTAATCAGTGGATATTTAAATTTCTGATCGCTGTATAAATGTCATTGGTCCCAAAAAAGTGTCAAAAATGTCCGACATGTCCGCTGCAATATCACAGTCTGATAAAAATCGCAGATCGCCGCCATTACTAGTAAAAAAACCTTTCCGGGCCTTAAGTGGTTAAAGTTCATGTGCGTGTAAAGGTAGGCATCCCAATACTTTTGGTAATATAGTGTCCCTAAATTTAAGTTGATCCATAAGGGACTGGCCTGTCCTAAGAAGTTTTTTCAAATTCGGCATCCATGTCTTGATATCTCGGTTTCTTTCTGGGGGGGATGCTACTGCATCACAAATGTCTTCTTCTTATATGTAACTGTAGCCAGGTGCTGGCTAACTTTGCCTGTGTCATCGTGGTACATTCTAAATCGTCAGCTGTAGTGAGCTTGTTTCCCTCTAGTGCTCAGCCTGGACACTGTGTCATCATCTCCTGAATACAGAGTAAGCAGAGACCACAGTTGAGAGCAGGGAATTTTGGGATATGTAGTCCGAGGAGCCAGGATTTGCACCCCAAATTTGGTAGGTATGTTGCTGAAGTCCTACCCCACCGCTGGTAAACATTTGGGGCTTTTATCATCTATGGTTCCGGAGATACGGGGCACCTTGCACAGCCTGTCAGAAGCTACATACAGAGCGGCCGCTTTAAATACAAGCTGGCACACTGTGTTTTCAGCAGACTGAGAGGATGAGCTCACAGTGCCTCTCCTCACTTCATGTCAGAGGCACTGAGCTCAATGGACAGCTTGGAGCCTTATCCAATGGTAAAGCACCATTGGCCCAAGCTGTCCAATAAAAATGCTGCCGTGAAGGCACGCCTCACTGCAGTGTCATAGAAGGGGGCATGTGTCTAAAAGACAAATACTCCCTTCCAGCCCAGCCCTCTTAACTACAAGGAAATACATGAGTTTATGTGTATAAGATTTACCCACAATCCCATGTTTTTCTCACACAGTTAAGAGGGAGTATTAGAATCTGCTGCTGCTGAAAAGGTACAAGCTAAACCATATGTTATTATGCTATATGTTTGTAGTGGATGCCCGCTATTTCTTTCAGCGGCTTTTGCTAAGCGGCCGCTGTAAATATACAGGCTCTCCTAGAAGGGAGAATGCACCTGTCAGCCCCTGCGGAGGAATTTGCCCCCCTTCTTCTTGTCTTCACTGACTGGATTTAAAGTTCTTGCCAACTCTCCAATTAAACAAAAAAAAAAACCCTGCAAAACAAAAAGCATAATGAGCTAGTATGCAGCGCTCTCGGCACACTGCTGTGACCGCCGACATGCTTCTACCGGGTCCACAGCTCCGGCCAATCACAGTGCGGGCTCCAACGCGGTGATTGGCCGGAGCATGCGCACGGGAGCCGCCAGTTACGGCACATTTACTGAAGAAGCGACACCCTGGGCCACCCTGGGGCCGATCCTTCAGGGTGTATGTGCCGATGACGTCGGCACATGCAGATACAGGGAATATCTCCTAAACTGTGCAAGTTTAGGAGATATTCCCGGGACCTACAGGTAAGCCTTATTATAGGCTTACCTGTAGTTTAACCACTTAAGGACCGGAAGGAATTCCCACTGTAGTATCAGAGCACTTTTTGCAATTCAGCACTGCGTCACTTTAACTGACAATTGCACGGTCATGCGACGTTGTACTCAAACAAAATTGACGTCCTTTTTTCCCCACAAATAGAGCTTCCTTTTGGTGGTATTTGATCACTTCTGCGTCACTTCTGATCACTGCTATAAGCAAAAAAAGAGCGACAATTTTGAAAAAAAAAACAATATTTTTTACTCTTTTTGATAAAATAGATATCCAAAAAAATATAAAAAAACAAATTTATTCATCAGTTTTGACCGATATATATTCTTCCTCATATTTGTGGTAAAAAAATAATTGTGATCTGCATTTATTGATTGGTTTGCGCAAAAGTGGCCGCGTTTACAAACCATGAGAATTGATTTATGGCGTTTTTACTATTTTGTTTTTTTTACTAGTAATGGCGGCGATCTGCGATTTTTATCACGGCTGCGATATTGCAGCGGACATGTCGGACATTTTTTAAACTTTTTTGGGACCAATGACATTTATACAGCGATCAGAAATTTAAATATCCACTGATTATTATATGAATGTCATTGGCAGGGAAGGGGTAACCTGCAGGGGGCGATCTAGGGGCTGTGTTCCCTGGGCGTGTTCTAACTGTGAGGGGGCTGGGTTGCCAGGGGCATAAGAGATCTAACTGATCCCAGTGACAGGGATCAGTAGATCTCTTACATGCCACCTGACAGAGCGGGGGACCGCCGTGTTTACATCAGTGGTTCCCTGCTTTTCTTCTGTGCCAGGTGATCGCGGCTCGCCGGTGGACACTGAGTCCGCCCGACCCACGGCCATACTGTTGGAGAGCAGCGGCGCACTTCCAACCGCTAGCCGCGCATGCACGAGCCGCCGTCTATAGATGGCGATTCGCGCTACAGCACCACTCTGCCGCAGTAAATGTACGCGAGACGGTCCATAAGCTGTTAAAGTGGCTGTCCAGAGTTGACAACCACTTTAATGTAATGTGTGTAGAGCTACACAGAAGGATCGGATTACACTACTTCTCTGCTGCGCTTCTGTGGGCATAGGAAGAAACAGCCAATGGAAGGAACAGTTATAACAGCCAATGAAGGAGGCTTTTACAAGCAGCAGGACCAAAAGGATTGCTGGGAGCAGAGGTGCCTCATGGGAGAAGCTATTTAAGCAGAGGCTGAGGCTTGACACAGTCTCTCTGGACAGCGGTGATCGATCAAGCAGGACCTGGTGTGCTGGAGGGGCCTGGATTGCGGCCTACTCCTACAGACTGTGGGGTTCAGTGGCCTTGTAGTGCTTCAGTGAGTAGCCTGGGGAGTCTGCCCTGCACCAAGTGGAGCCTGTTCCTGTTTCCTGCATCCCACAGGGGCGATCGATCCGGGAGAACCGTTGAGAGAGACGGGGGAAGTTGATCCAAGGTGCCAGAGAGCTGGAGTGTCATCCTCATTGTTACCGTCATCCAAGCAGCAGATCCATCCCTCACAGTCACTGTTCCGGTTGGGTGAGCGGGCTAGGCCCATCAATATAGTACTGTGCACATAAAGACCGATTTCTCATGCTTGTTGTTAGCCAAGGCCTAGGCATTAACAGAGAGGAAATAGTTGGAATACAATCATTTAAACTCTTTTACTGGATTGCTGTCAGCTGTAGTTTTTGTGCAAAGTCAGTGGCCACTGTGAAGGTCTTTCTTTCATTGCAGTAAGAGTGTCTTACATCATTATAGTGCACTACTTGGAATAGTCTGTTTGCAGCTACTACGGTCACTTGCTGAGTGGCTATCAACTCAATTAAAGAGCCGGCTGAAGATTTACTGACCTTTGATCCAGGAATATTGATTTACTACAGTTGCATCTGCTTTCTTCCTATCTAGTAGGTTTCAATACTTACCCAGTTTGGAGCAATTCACCTAGGAACCCTCTGTTACAGAGCAGGTTGAATGTGTGTGTATCTGAAATATATATCTAAGTTGTACTAGTTTACTTATCCAAATGAGTTGTACCTGTTTAGCATAACAATTATATTGGTTGATCTCCACATATAATAGGTCTATATCTGAGTGTGTATGTTCACGTGTTATTCATTCTGTGGCTGTCGGGGGAGTGAATAGTAGAGAGTGGTTTGATGTACAGTAGTCATTGCCCTGCTCTCCTGTACCCACTCTCGTGCACAGAATCTTTAGACTACAGCTCAGATAGTGTATGATATATCGGTATTGTGTTGTAATTTATTTACAAGTGATTTCTATAAGTTGTCAATCTAAAGTTTCTCTTTATCCAAAAAATATTTTGAGTAAATCCCGTTGGTTTCTCAACACTGTGTGCTTCTCTTTACTGTGTCTTATTTAAAGGGGAACTAACACATTAATACTTGAACCTAGTATTGCCAGGTGTGCCAGAGGTGACTGAGACTGTTATTGGGGTTGAGAGGCAGAATAATGGACTAAACATACTTAAGCGGCTCCTGCGGGGGTAACGCTACATTTTATAATTTATTATTTATCTATTTACTGTGAAATTGGTGTTTGGAAGTTATAACTTCAAACTTCAGTAATTTGTCCATTAAGCCACCTGCTTGTGTACAGTTTTTGAAAATATAGTAAATTACCTTAAAATTAATATGGAATAATTTGTATATTACTTACTTATGGTAATTAACCCCTTGCCACCAGCGGCGGCTGGTGTGGGAGGGGCGCTGGGGCGCCGCCTCCCCGCCGGCACCAACTGAAAAAAAAAAAAGCAGAAAACGGCCGCCCCTCCGCCGCGGGGTCGCGGGGAGGGTGTGGTCGGCGGCGACCA
>BLSH010402673.1:272782-290984 GCA_018402905.1 Glandirana rugosa | reverse complement strand
TCCAAAAGACAACAACGTACGTTAAACCAGTTAACCCGGTAGACTTGTCGTAGTATCATGAATTATATTTGTGAATCCCCCAGTAAATGATATCGCGCTTATACGGAAACGCGTTTAAAATAGCGCGTCTTCGCGTTTAAGCGCGATTAATCGCGCTTTTACCTTAAGTGATTTCGGGACTCCCTCTTTTATCAGGGTCTTAGTTTAAGTGATATTGCGGGTTTGTCGTCACTGACTGATTTTTTGATCAGCACAATCTTCGTTCCCTTAACGTGTACCTTTATTACAAATCTCGTACTATCCTAGTGGATTTAACAAAGCTTTTTACATCATAGAACAAATTACTACTAGATGAGCATGCTCAGTTGTGCTGATGAATAGTCAGGAAAAAAGGGGTAATTTGGCTCTTTTCAGACTTTCAATGATATTTCAGGTTATATATCACTTTTTTAAACAATTTAAAGGCAGATCATCATTAAACAAGATACTACATTTTTCGAAACAATTTAGGTGATCCTATCATGCTCTAAACATTATTTCCATGTGCAATTCCCTTGCTTCTAACACGACTAGTTTTTTAGTCAGTCACTGCTGTTTGGGCGTTATAGTGAATTTGATTCTGGGACTATTTTCTCCCTCAGGGCTTTAGTGAATTCCATTTTCGCGCTAATTAGCGCGAATTTGCGCTTCTGCGCGATAAAATTTGCGCAAAGGCATATTCGCGCTATAGTAAATGACCCCCTAAGTGTTTATATTAAGTACTATGATGCTGTTCAGATGGCCCAATTGACCAAATTGCATGCAACAACAGAAAACCTCTTATGGCTGAGTCTGGAAGCTACAGAGCGTGATCCCTTAGGAATCGCCAATCTTCTTTCGATTGCGCTAAAGGAATGAAAATTTATTACAAACTCTATTACTTTACATTTACTCTCACTTTAGGACCAACTCAAACATTGAGTAGGTCTCCTCTCCTACCTATGTTCTCTTTCCTGCGGAATCCCTCATTCTAGCCGGCTTACCTCCTTCCACAGCAGGGCTACTCTCAAACTGACTAGATTGCACTGCCTAACAAGCTTGGGTGCGATTCTTCCATTCCCTATGCTATGTCAATGCTTTTGTTTACCTCCTAATGAACTTTTTCAATACCTTCAAATTAACATTTCTTTCCTGCTAGCATATCTCCCCACTCGTCCATAGATCAGCTTATCATATTTGCGAAAAAGATCCCCATGCTCATGGTCAAATTTCCACCCTGTATCTCACAATGCTTTTGAAGCTCTTTCTCTGGCCCCCATCCTATGTCAAGTGGGAGTCTGACCTCAGTGTCATGGTTGAGCCAGAAGATTGGTGTGAAATCTGGATGGCCACTAAATGCTGCTTCGTGAATGTCCCTGCACTGGAGCCTCATATAAAGTCCTTATCCGATGGTACCTGGTCTAAGCATGCATTTGCAAATTTGTACTGAACTACTCTTCAGAGTGCTTTAGGAATCAGAAACACGTCTACATGTCTGATGGATGTGTCCCGACTTTCACAGGATCTGGACAAGGTCTTTGACCTTCTCTCCACAGCGTTTAGAAAAACTATTGCTCCAGACCCCACTCTAGCTATCCTAAATATGCGTCCCCTAGACATTACCACCATGCAATTCTGCTGCTATTATACATTATGACAGCTGATGAAGAGACCACAGCATCTGTCTGGAAACCTTTATTTTCAGTCTGCTCAAAGTTAAAGTTACACATGTCATGAGCCATGGAAAAATTGAGGCTACCTTCATTACCGTGTCCCCAAATATGCTAAAATTTGGCAGCCATGGATTGATAAGTTTCTTCCCACAAACTTTGACCCGTTGTAGCTAACTAACTCCTGCCATTTGGCTCCACAAGCGACCCTTCCACCATGACCAAGGCCTCCTGGGAACCCCCTTCACCTTTCTCCCCTTCCTTTGCCTACCTACTCCCCTGCTCTCTTCTCCCATTTTTTGTAAAATAACCAATTCAATTTAAAATGAAAGGCAAAACATTTGTGTATGGATATAAAAAAATTCTAAATACTTTTTTTTAATTTTTATATATAAGCGATCACATTCCCTCTGTTCTCAGCTGCATAAGAGCTGGGGGGGGGGGGGGGGAGGTGGGGAAGCAATAGTACACTGAGCTTTCCAGTGAAAGGCTGTGCAGTCTGATCACTGGAGGAGAGCAGGCTGAGTTCCCAGCACAACTAAAGAATTGACCATGGTGTGTTCTCATACTCAGTGTGGTCAGTTTCTAATAGGAAAACTGAGGGACTGGCAGGAACACCAGGGATTTCCCACAAAGGAAGCAATACAAAGAGAACTGGATACTTTTTCATACAAGTACATGTTACAGCAGGCACATATCAGGAATATGAAATGTTGAGGTAACAAATGCTTTAATGCTATGCAAAGGTTTTAATGCTGCTGGACATTCGCCAAACTTAATCCCAACTGTAGTGCCTGAACCCCACTAAAGTCTATGGGAGTTGAATCTTGTAAAAAAAAAAAAAAAATCTGGCCTCTTTCAAGGCCATTTTTCAAGCGTTTGGAAAAAAGGGTCATGGGTCGTTGGGCACTGACATTGGGGACTTGTACAAATGCAAAACATTAAAAAAAATGGTGCGCAGCAGGTCTTTTTGGTAAGCTAGAAAGGTCAACACTAAAAATACACAATTTGGCCCCTTTCACACTGAGGCGCTTCTAAACTGCCAGTAAAACACTGAGTGCTTTTGAAGAGCTTTCCATTCATTTCAATGGAGAGCAGCGTTTTTTCACCTCCCTGCCCCAGTGTGAAAGCATTCATTTATTTTAATGTAAATAGGTTTTCGTGAGCTTTTCACGTGCTTTTTTAAGCTTGAAAGTGCCTGAAAAGCGCCTCAGTGTGAAAGGGGTCTACATAATTTGTTTAAATAACATGCTGCAGGAGTATGCATCTCCTATCTCTCAGTGTACTAGCACAGCAGCGCTCTGCAGCACTTGGGAGGGAGACAACATTTGCAGGATAAGTTTCAGCTTTGGTCAGGCTTTCTTGGACCTTGTTGATGGTTGTTACTAGGAACATGAGTGAGTGCCTTTATTGTATTTATCCTTTGCATCCAAAGAAAAACATATATTGCGCTAGTCCATGCAGCTCCCTTGTTCTCTTTTCTTCAAGTTGTCTACATTTCCTTGTTGTTGTGATATAAGGGACGGCTGTAAGGGACGGACATCATACTTATTGTGGACATTACCAATTGGGACATCCAAGTGTGATCTGTGTGAAAAAATGGAAAATTTCCTACAAAATACTTACCGTAATTTTCCTTTCCTGATGGACTCCATGGCAGCCTACGTGTGGGTTTAGCCCCGCCTCTAATACCCTATAGGACACCTCTCCCATAAATCTTTGCTCCGAGCCGGCGGCCGTGTTCCATAACTAGCCTACTCCAGACATTTGGGAGGGAGTCCATCAGGAAAGGAAAATTACGGTAAGTATTTGGTAGGAAATTTTCAGTTTTCCTGACAGACTCCATGGCAGCCTACATGTGGGAAATAACTCGCCAACATACCCGGGTGGGCAAAAATGCTGAACAAAAAGATTTATTTAACACCGTCCACTGACAATACCTGATGGGCAAAGATAACAGAAGATAGAGCAGCTGGCTCCACACAATAATGTGACATGAACGTATGGATTGAAGACCAGGAGGCTGCCCTGCAGATCACTTCGGGAGCGACATGTCGTGAAGCTGCCCACGAGGTCGAGACACTTCTAGTTGAGTGCGCTGTCACCGCCTGAGGAGGAGCCAAGCCCTTTTCCTTATAGGCCCACTGGATCGCCTGGACGATCCACGCAGCAATGGATCTGACGGAGGCTCTCAGCCCCTTTTTCTTCCCGTTGAGTAAGACAAATAGATGATCAGATTGGCGAAAAGGAGCCGTGGCTTCCAGATACAGTCTTAGGTTGACCCCCACATCAAGGGGGTGCAAGCCCGAGCCATCCATTCTCTCGAAGGAGGGTAGCACTATCTCCTGATTTTCATGGAAGATTGAAGTGACCTTGGGATTTGACCCCAGCATAGGAACCAAGACCACCCTGTCTGAGAAGAAAGTAAGAAAGGGTTCTCTGGCTCCCAAGGCCTGGATCTCCGAGATTCTCTTTGCCGATGTAATGGCCACAAGAAAAGCAGTCTTGCAAGCAAGCTTACTGATTGAGAGTGTTCTGTGCATCTGCGAGAAAAATTTGAGAACCAGTGGCAGATCCCATTTAGG
Organism: Glandirana rugosa; assembly: GCA_018402905.1. Lineage (NCBI taxonomy): Eukaryota > Metazoa > Chordata > Amphibia > Anura > Ranidae > Glandirana > Glandirana rugosa. The sequence goes on along the minus strand of BLSH010402673.1, from coordinate 286,711 downwards.
AAACCGTTTTCTCTGTGGTCTCAACCTGACCGCTCCCTTGAAGAATTTCTGAACTAGGGCGTGCCTGGCCCATGAAGTACCAGTAAAGGCAGAGATTGCCAATACCTGTACCCGGAGAGAACTTACAGCTAGTTCTAGGTCCAGACCCGACTGCAGAAAACTCAGGATGTCCTAGACTGATGGGGAACCACAGGAGTTGGATCGGGAGGACATATGGATTGTGAACCTGGACCAGATTCTCTCGTAGACTCGGTTCGTACTCACTCGTCTTGCACTTAGGAGTGTGGGAATTGCTTCCTTCGGGCACCCTAGTGCCTCCAACCTTTCCCTTTCAAGAACCAGACCTTCAACTGCAGGTGGCACGGGCATGGATGTAGGGACGTGCCCTGGGATAGTAGATCTAGCCTGAGTGGTAATGGGACTGGGTCCCTGTAGCTGAGGAGTGATAAAAGAGGAAACCAGGGCCTGTTGGGCCAGTATGGAATTACCGCGGTCACTTCAAACTTCTTCCGTTCTGAGCCTTCGCAGAAATTTGAGGATTATCGGAATCGGAGGAAAGGCATACGCCCTGCGGAACCTCCACTGCTCCGTGAGAGCATCGACCCCGTAGGCCTGAGGGTCCCGGAACCTCAAATAATACCTTGCTAGCCACGCAAACACTTCCTCGTGGAGCAACCACTCGTTGTTGTCCAGACGGGCTCGAGAAAGAAAGTCCACCTGGACGTTCAGAACTCCGGGAACATAGGTTGCTTTGATGTTGCTCAGATTCCTCTGTGCCCATAACATGATTGGCTCCAACTCCTGTAGTAAACTCCGACTCCGGGTCCCCCCTGTCTCCTTGTGTAGGACACTGCCGTGGTGTTGTCTAGTCGAAGTGACACCGCTAATCCTGCTGTCAGATGGTGAAAGGCCTGTAATGCTTGGAAAGCTGCTCTTAATTCCAAGACGTTCGAAACCACCCCCCAAGAGGGGAAGTCCCAGACGCCCTGAGCCATCTCCGTTAGACAGTGTGCACCCCAGCCTCTGTTGCTGGCATCTGATGTGACAGTCACCCACGTGATGGGAAGAAAGGAATGGCAATTGCACAGATTCTTCCGATGAAGCCACCAGAGAAGGGAGCCCCTCATGGCGGGAGAGATGTAGATGTGTTGAGACTTGTCGCCTGACGGCCACTGTCGAAGAAACCCTCTTTGAAAGGGTCGCATTCTCCACTTTTCCGACTTCACCATGGGAATCGTCGACACCATTGTCCCAATGATCCTCAGGCACTGGATGGCCTGAAGGTACGTTGATGAGAGCGCCAGTCGTATCCTGCCCTGGACCGTTTCTATCTTCTCCTTGGGTAAGGAGATGGTGCCCAGAGTCGTGTCGAAAAGGGCACAGAGGTATACAAGAGACTGTGAGGGCTCTAAGTGGCTTTTCTCTGAGTTGAGCAACCACCCGAACTCCTGGAGGGTGGCAATGACTTGGTCCCTGTGTTCTACTATCTGTGATTTGTCCTGTGCCAAAAGAAGCAGATCGTCCAGATAATGATAGAGCCGAATACCTCTGGTTCTTAACAGAGCCACTACAGCCAACAAGACCTTCGAGAAGACTCAAGGAGAGGTTGATAGGCCGAAGGGTAGGCAGGTGAACTGACAATGGAGCTTCCCCACGGCAAACCGGAGGAACTGCTGAAACCCTGCTGCCACCGGCACATGGAAGTATGCGTCCTTCAAATCTATGGAGACTAGCCAGTCCCCGGCCTGGACTGCCTGTTGGATTGTGGACAGCTTTTCCATTTTGAACCTCTCCTTCCTGATGAAGCGGTTCAAGTGAGTCAAGTCTATCACAGGTCTCCATGCGCCATTCCTTTTCCGTACCATGAAGAGTGGGGAATAAATCCCCAGCCCTCGCTCTTCGTTCGGGACAGGAATTGCGGCGCCTTGTGCCAACAAAGATCCTATGTAGGCTAAAAGGGTCTCTCTTTTTCCTCTTGAAGCTGAAAGGGTTGTGGGAACGAACCTCAGCCTGGGCGCCTTGCAGAAGGCCCACGCATGGCCCTGGGAGACCGTTCTGACAGTCCATCCATCCTGGATTGAGGCCACCCAAACATGTAGAAAGCGGAGCAGGCGAGCCCCCACCTGACATGCCTGGGCGGGCCCAATCTCAAAAGGATTTGGCTGGGCCCCCTTCACCAATCGGACCACTCCTAGTAGCCTTCTTGCTAGACGACTGCCTGGACTCCCAAGATCTGGAGAATTGCCGACCAGGCTTGGAGCTGCGTGCTTCCCTGGAACGGTCCTGGTTCTGCTTCCTCGAGAAGGGGTGTCCCCGGCCCTGCCCACGCCGGTCCTGAGGGAGGAACCCCGACCTACCTCCAGTGGCTCGGGTTATGGCCGTGTCTAACTTGTTCCCGAAGAGAGAGGACCCCTCAAATGGGATTCGGCACCAAACCTGCTTGGACGCCGGGTCGGCCTGCCATGGGCGGAGCCATAAGGCCCGCTTGGCCGTAACGGTCGAGAGCATAACCCGATACAAAAGCCGAATAAGGTCAAGAGAAGCCTCCCCCAGGAAGGCGGTAGCCAGCCTAAGCTCCTGTATGGGGGAACTCTTGGCCACCTTGTCCGAGACACTCCTGAGTGTCTCGTCCATACTGTCTGTCCACCGCTCCATTGCCTTTAATGTCGCCACCAGGGCCAGGGCAGGCTTACATGCCATACCCGCAGACAGGTATGCCTTCTTAAGGTCAGAGTCGATCCGTCTGTCCAGGGCATCCCTAAAGGAGACTGTATCCTCCAGAGGAAGTGTGACATGCTTGACCAGTCGCATTACAGCCGCATCCACTAGGGGAGCTGATTCCAAGTGACTGACCTCCTCTTCTTTAAAGGGATACAGCTTCAGAACCTTAGGTAACAAGGAGTTTTTCCTGTCAGTCTTGGACCACTCTTCCGAAATGACTTCACCCAGCTCCGTAAGAAAGGGGAAGTTAGCTCAGTCCTTCTTTAGCTGTTTGAAATATTTCCTCTGTTTAGGAGGAGCGACCACGGGATCCTCCCAATCCAGGGCATCCCTTACTGCTTTGACCAACGGGGCGACCAGGGCAAAATCAAACCCCCCATACGGCTCCTCGGACTCTGAATCCTCTTCCAACGAATCGGTGGAGGGGTGACTTGGCTGGGAGAGATCCCAGGTGTTTGGAGCCTGCGGCTCTATCACTGGTGCGCCCCCAGGTCTGGTGGGAGACTTACGGGTTCTGCCAGTCTCTATCTTCTTAAGAGACTCCTTTACGACCCTTTTCACAAGGGACTCCAGCTGTACCGTCTCCCCTCTTTCGCCGGCAGCTCTTGCGTAGCAGGGGTCACAGAGAGATCTCCCAATTGGTGCCTGCAACCTGCACCCCCAGCAGGTATGGTCAGCTGAGCGACTGGAGTGGGTCACCGAGTGATGGGCTGGGTCCCTACCATGGTGACTTGACCTGGAGGGTGACCCGTGGTGCTTAGATCTGGAAGAAGAATGTCGGCTATGGGACTTAGATGAAGCACTTCTTCTGTGGGAACTGCGATGATGATCCGACCTAGAGGAGCTAAAACAAGAAGCAGAGGAAAGTAGACACAGGGGTTAGGGTAAGAGCCTCTGCCATACCCCCCTCCCCCCCCCCCAGGCTACCACCCAGAAAGAGCGTACCTGTGGTGGGAGGGCTGGCCACAGGCTGGCGGTGTAGCATCCCTGGTACTGGCGGTCTCCATGGAGGTTACAAGAGAAAACTCTATTAAGTCAAATGCAGCTCCCACAGGAGCCCGGACTCCAGCAATGCCCCTGCCTACCTTGGAACAGGCAGGAAACTGCTTGGGGAAGTCGCCGCTGAAGCCCGCAATCATTCCCAAAGATTGCGGGCTTCTCCCGGTTTAAATTTGGCGCCTCCCCAGTGACGTCACCGTTATGTCAGCGCGCACACGCGGCCGCCGCCACTTCGGCAGCACCGCGCATGCGCCAACCAGGCTTTGTTCCTGATCCAGACCCGCGCATGCGCGATACAACCGCGGGCCAAGAACCGGGAAGTGAACGGCGGCTGGAACACACTCGGAAACCAGCCGCCATGCCTGTCAGCCACGGACCACCAGGGAAACAACAGAGAGGGAAAGCTCCTAAAAACAAGAAAGATAGGTACAAACACTGCTGCCATGTAAAATAATTCTGCAACGCTGCCACACTTCTTGCCAAGATACTGCCCATGCCGTCTTCTGGGGTACACAAGGCTGCCCGCTAGTAGCTAGGCTGAGTGGCCACAATGCGCAGCCTACCTGCCAGTGGCTAGGCATCCAGGCTTCTTCTGCGCTCTTCCATTTGCCCCCGTCCATACACCGCTAGTAGCTAGGGCTTATAGGAGTATGCGACTTGTCCATCTCCTAAGTCGCAGCTCGGCTATCCAGTGGCAGGTAAGAGGACCATCTACTCGGTCCTGCGAGGAGGACAAAAAAGGAACACGGCCACCAGCTCAGAGCAAAGATTTATGGGAGAGGTGTCCTATAGGGTATTAGAGGCGGGGCTAAACCCACACGTAGGCTGCCATGGAGTGTGTCAGGAAAGGTTTTTTTTTTTGTTTGTTGGGGTATGCCATAAACTTTCATGTGAAGAGGAGCACCTGTACAATGTACTCCATAAAAAGTGCATGCGTACAAAAACTATTGTAACCATGTGCCCCCTCAGGGGTGGCTGGTAGTTGTGGTTCACCTTCTGCTGCCCTCAATCCCACCATATCTCACACATCCGGAGTCACTGAACAGGTCGGCTCTTGTTTTTGTTTGTTTTATTTAGGGGATTAACTTGGATGGGAAAAAGACTGTGGGATGCCCCAAAGAATTGCGTTACAGGACCACCTATATACACGACTGTATATACAACTTCACTTCCTCCAGCACTTTACTTGCAGACTGTTACTCCTCACACTTCTCTCCAGCACTTCACTTGCAGACTGTTACTCCTGACCTGAAGCAAAATTTATCAGGCTCACATAATTCCTTTCTCTTCACCGCAGCTAGCATATGGTGGGGCCTGCACTCTGTCATCAGGACCTCTGGACCACCCATTACAGGCCAGGGTCAAGAAGCCCTCAAGGGTAGCTTAGTATGTTGGTGCTAGTTGGGCCTTTGATGGACTACAACTCCCAGCCTATCCCACTTCCAGACCACACCTGTATGCTTTCCTCTCAGTGGCACTCCTTCCTCTGACTGGCTCCTGAGACCTCCACAGACCGTCCACTATTCCTCTCCCAGCCTGCTCCAGCCTTGTCCTCCAGCTCCCAGGGTCTGTCACTCACCAACTCCAGTGGATACTTTAAAGTGTTCTCAGTAGCACCTCTGCTGTTCTCCTACTCCCTTGTGCCGCTCCAGGAATCAACTCCACTCCTGGCTGCACCTGAGTCTCCAGGCCTCAAGGTCACCCCCCCCCCCCAGACTGGCGGCTCCCTCCCGGGTAGAGGCCTCAACAGCACCTCTGCTACATCTTCACCACTTCCTCCCGAACTCTCTTCCTCCCTGCTGGCAGATCACTGTATTTTAAGCGGAGTTCCACCCAAAAGTGTTACATTTGCCACCTTTGGGGGGGAGGGGGAAGAGGACACCTGTCTTTAGACAGGTGTCCTTTTCCACACATTCAGGAGCCCAGGGCCGCGGCCTTTAGCAACCGGGCTCCCGCCTCCTTCGCCAATGAGAAAGTGCAGCGGCGGCTTGCGCATGCGCAGTAGGGGCTCGGCCGTGAAGCCGAATGGAAACACATTCGGGTTCCCTTAATCTCAATGGCGGTGGCTGCACTCGTGGGCGGTGCCGACATCGCTGGACTCCAGGACAGGTAAGTGTCCTAAAGTTATAAGTCAGCAGCTACTGTATGTGTAGCTGCTGACTTTTGATTTTTAAAGGAGCGGTGGATCTGCCCCCTGCCAATCCAGATTGTGGCACCTCCTCATCCATCCCCCCTTCCAGCACTTTCTGGAACCAGGGGAGGAGTATCCAAGGGGTAATCTCCAGCCTACTCTGAGCCATTCCCCTGCCCAAATCAAAACATTCAGGCCTGCGATTTACATCAGGCCTGACTAAATTTTGCCTCTCCTAGCAAAAAGACCTCTACAAAAACACTTACACTTTGGGGGGCGCTACACTATGATTGCACTATATTGTATATATTAGGTGTCACGAGTGAAAGCAATAATAATAGGGCCAGTTTTCAATGGTAACTCTAATTTGATGAGCTGTAAAAGCTTTTAAAGCAATGCCTATGGACATTTTTGGGTACCATGGTTTTTGCCGTCTCAGGGCTGTGCGCAATTTTGACTCTTTACATATTTGGTATATATTTACTTAACATAAACACCAAAAATGGATGATATAATGTGTTTGTGTACACTAAAACCCATTTTACTATTTTTTTACAAAAAATATAGATTTGGTAAATGTAGCACAAATGCCGTATGACATAAAAGTTTGCAAGTGCCACCATTTTCTTCTAAAGAATCTCTGCTTCCTGAAAATATACTGTGAGGGATTAGCTCTTGTGGGGATCACCTTTCCTGGGAAGGACAGTTGAGCAAGCAGTTTCCTTAAAATCTGGCTTGCAGCCAAGCTTATTTAACCACTTTAGCCCTGGAAGGATTTCCCCCTTTATGACTAGAGCACTTTTTGCGATTCGGCACTGCGTCGTTTTAACTGACAATTGCACGGTCATGCGACGTTGTACTCAAATGAAATTGATGTCCTTTTTTTCACACAAATAGAGATTTCTTTTGGTGGTATTTGACCACCTCTGCGGATTTTAATTTGTGCGCTGTAAACAAACAAAAAGCGACAATTTTGCAAAAGCCCCAATATTTCTTACTTTTTGCTAAAATACATATCCAAAAGAATATAAAAAAACAAATTTTTTTCATCAGTTTTGACCGATATATATTTTTCCACATATTTTTGGTAAAAAAAAATCCCAATCGGTGTATATTGATTGTTTTGCGTAAAAGTTGCCATGCCAACGATGAGAATTAATTCAGGGGGTTTTTATTTTTTTTATTTTTTACTGGTGGCGATCTGCAATATTTTTATTGGGACTACGACATTGCGGTGGACATGTCGGACCCTTTTGACACTATTTTGGGACCATTGGCATTTATACAGCGATCAGTGGTATGAAAATGCACTGGCAGGGAAAGGGTTAACAGTGGGGGGAGGGGGGGTGATCAAAGGGTTAAATGTGTTCCCTGCTTTCTGTTCCTAACTGTATGGGGGGCTGGGCTGACTGGGGAGGAGAGTGATCGTTGCTCCCATATACAGGAAGCATATGATCACACTCCTCTCCCCTGTCAGAATGGAGATCCGTGTGTTTACATACACGGATCCCCGTTCTGTCACTGCTGCGGAGTGATCGTGGGTATCCGGTAGACATCGAGTCCACCCTACCCACTCCCTGGCACCCCCACTACACAGTGAGTGTGCGCCCACGATCCTCGATCTCACAGCCGCTGTTAGGTGATGGCAATTTGCGTTATCAAGCCAGACTGCCGCCGTCAAATGACGGCGGGCGGCCGTTAAGAGGTTAAAAGTTGGCACATCAGAAGAAATCAAAACAGAAAACAAATCTTTGCCTTCCGGGGCTAAACTAAACCATAGAGATTTCCTCACTATAAGGTGTAGGGCTGGTCCCCCACACCCACAAAACATAAGCAAATGCAAACCTTTTTCTTTGTAGTACAAACAACAAAATTAGCTCTCTCAGATTGATCCTTCTGAACCCCGGGCCAGAGCAAAACTGTGCTCTCTTCCTGGTTCATTTAAACCACACCTGGAGAGGGCTTTGGTGGACCAGAACATCCGGTCCAGAAGCAGCCCTGCCACAGTGGCTGGTAAAGTACCGGCTAGATCGCGCACTAGTCCATTCCAAATGGACGCATACGAGGAGACAGATAGCGTCCGTCTACCACTTCGTCTCGCATAACGTCACAATACATACACGTATACAGGCGGTCCCAGGGTTACAAACTAGATAGGGACTGTAGGTTTGTTCTTAAGTTGAATTTGTTTGTAAGTCGGAACAGGTACATTTTTTAAGTGTAGCTTTAGCCAAAAACACTATTTTTAAGCTTTTTGGATAGCACAGGGAAGGGTTAACACCCCTGTAACATTTTTTTGCTGTCTATGTTTCTGTTCAGAAGATTTCACCTCACTTCCTGTCCCAATGATAATTGGATTTTGAAAATTTTGGGTTGTTGTGGAAACAAGGATTGGTGATAAAGAATCAGTGGAGACACCTTTTTCCCATAATAACTTACTTACAGGAGTGAATTTCCCTTCCTAGGGGGAGATTTCCTCTCACTTCCTGTTGTCTCCCTCCATTTGTAAGTAGGAGTCGTTTGTAACTCGGATGTTTGTAACTAGGGGACCGCCTGTACTGTGTCGCGTAAGTTAAGCTGACCAGACTTTTAAAATGAAATCCGGGGACATATTTTTTTTAATAGTAACTGTGGCAATCAGCCGCTTATAGCGGGACTGCGATATTGCAGAGGACAAATCGGACACTTAGTGACACTTTGTGGGAACCAGTGATACAAATACAGTGATCAGTTTGAAAAATATGCACTGTCACTGTACTAATGACACTGGATGGGAAGGGGTTATCATCAGGGGGATCAAAGGGTTAAATGTGTTCCTAACCAGTGTTTTCTCACTGTGGGGAGGTGCTTTTACTAAGGGAAGGCATAGATCCCTGTCCCTGATTTGCAGGAACGCAGGATCAATGTCTTCCATACTGATAAAACGGTGATCTGCTTTGTTTACACAGTGAGACCGTTGTTCTGCCTGTGTACAGAACGAATGGCAGGTACCAACAGACATCGAGTCCGCCAGACCCGCTGATCAGCTCTGATACCCAGAAATGCAGGATTACATATATATATGCATGATCCTGCGCAGCGCGACCACCCTGTAGCAGTAAATTTGCTATGGGGCGGTCGCCAACTGGTTAAGATCATCAGCATTATGATAAGACACAGGCACTCTCTCATGGCTCTGACTGGCAGTGCTCTGTCCCAGTGTATCACATGACATGGCTGCTGGGTGCTGATACTTATGAACAATAAGTTAACAAAAGCAGCACCTAGCAGCCATGTTATGTGACCGTGCTCTGCCAGCAAGAGCCATGATAGAGTGCCTTCTGCCTGTGAGCTATGATACCATCCATTATGCCAGAGAGACAGACACAGTGCAATGTAGTCTATTCACAGACACCCCCAAAGCACACTGGTGTTGAAGCCTTGAAGGCATGGGCAGTCCCACGATCGGATCCGCTTCCCCTCTGTTCCTGCTACTGGACACTGTCAGCTGAGCTCAGCTGCCTCTCTCTGCCTGTCACCGCTGCCACCCACCTGAGCTGCCTTACAGCCTCTCAAGTCTCTCTCTCCGGGCCCCAGCTACTACTGGGTGGGGAGCAGAGCTGAGCAGAGGAAAATCACTCTGCCGGGGAAGCAGGGGAGGGCTGGGCCAGGGGGCAGGGTGGCAATTGCCCCCCAGGCCACCCTAACTTACATTCAAAATGGCTGATGGCTGCTGCCACTCACACTTTTTTTTTCTTGTGGAGGAAGGAAGTAGGGGCCAGGCAAAGTGGGAGCACTGGTGAGGCTGCATTGGTGGACACTGGTGAGGCTGCATTGGTTGGTGGTGAGGCTGCATTGGTGGACACTGGGGAGGCTGCATTGGTGGGTGGTGAGGCTGCATTGATGCATTATTTTTGTTAAAGTTCCTTTGTTGCTATTAACATTAAATTATGTTACCACATTTTATCATATTTGTCTTACTTCATAACCTCAATAACCGTTATAAAACCAGGTGGGCATGGATGCTGAGCTGATTCGGTGGTTCAATGGGCCACTTGACTGGACTTGCCCCCCAGGCCTAAGGCTGCCAGCCCTCCCCTGCGGGGAAGGCAAGGATATAGGCACGCGGCTGGCTGGGAGTTGAGCCAAGGCAGAAGAACATGCGAGCGGGAGCGGAATAGGCATGCGCCCAAAACTGAAGAAATTGTCCCTCAGCTCCGACCAGCACATGGTCATCAGAAAGCGGCACAGATAATGGAAAAAAATACAACCCCCTGAGCTAGTAGGAGCAGTGGAGCTGGCATGTGTTATTCAGAATTTTTTTCTTTTTAATTCTGCACTGACTGTCTTTGAAAGTGCCCGGGCCCCTGTTCAAATCCAATCCGGGGATAAAACCGGGGACAGACTTGATCTAGTGACAGTGTCCTCAATCCGGGGACTGTCTTCTGAAACCAGGGACGTCTGGTCACCCTATCGTAAGTGGATTTGTCCACTTACAGCATTCATGGACTTTTGATTCAGGGCCATACAGTCAGCAAGATCAAATAAAAGTATCTGTGATATGGCATTTATCAATCATTATTTACATCTAGGCTATATATCTATTTCAACCGTATTCATGCGAATACTCAGTGTGGATAACTGTCATTTTGGTGTGCTGGGGGTGCACCTGTGCAGGCTCAGTCCCGAGACAGGCTGTATTCATCCATAGACACACACAGCGCTAGTACGCCATGCCGCCACTCCCTCCTCACAGCAGTTTGACTGACATTGCTCCCACTGATGGTAGTGTCTTCTGTGAAACCAGGAATTGGAGGAGTGGTACTACAGCCAGGACAGCCATGGAGTGGTGAGAAGAGCCAGGCAAGTGTTTGGGGATATGGGGAGGAGTAGTCAGGTGTTTTTTCACCTAAGTCCATAGAATGGTAATTCTAATGGTAATTAAGGTAACAACCTTTTTGACTTAACGTGTCAAGAAGGGTCAGGAGATGAGGTGAGTAGCTTGAGTCTGCAGGCAAGAGGTATGCACAGTGTTTTGCTACAGCTAGCGTCAGTTGTTGCCTCTATGCATCCCACTGCCTAGTGGCTGCTGCAGTGCTGCAGCTCAGGGCAGGGGCCATTGAATTAGGGTGCATTCACCCATGCGTCTAGCCATGGTGCATATTCAAGCGATAAGAATCTACTGATTCCGGCTGCTGGGTTTGACAGCTGGGAGCAGATACCTGCAGTTGCTAAGCCCATACTGTGTCATAACAGGTAATCGCTGGCTGTGCAAACAGTTATGAATAGCTGCGGCTGCTGACAGCCCGTCATTGCACTGTTTGGGCTCGACCGCAGGTATTTGCTTACACACCCCAGCTGGTAGACATCTTTCACTACTCAATTTCCACATCCACAACTAGCATGATCCCTGGACATCCTAACCCAACCCCTTTGCACTCCCTCTTGATTCACAACACAATCCCCACCCCCATCCTTAGAGCAGAACATTACCCGTAACAGTTTGATACCAATTAATGTTCTTTAACAAAAGAGCATAATTAATAATCATGCTACCAAAATGAGTGTGTGCTGTAAATTGCCTCCAGCATTACTTTTGCTTCTTGCTGAAGGCTGCCATTTTGTTGAAGCCCAGAGCAGTCACTTTCTTATTGGAAACTTCCCCCCTCTCCTTGGTCTCAAAAATGATATGTCACTTTCTTCAATTAAAATATGTATATTTCCAGTTAGGAAAGAAAAACACAAAGATAGCGTGAGGGAACACAGCTCATGGATTAAGGGTGGAGTCCTTCACTGGGTGATCTGGCTTTAATGGCCTCCAGCCATTGAAAATGCAACTGCTAGATGTAGTTGCAACTCCAGCATTCCATGAAAGTCTTTATGTGCTACATAAAGGTCAGGATTAAAATCATCTGACGCGTTTCGGCATGCAGTCTGGTTCACAGCATATTCCCAAATTAAATGTATATTTCCAGCCTTGATTGTATGTCTTGGCTCAGACAGAGAGGAAGGCTGACAGAAGTTTTACAGTGCTGAAGTTCACAAACTGTCTATGAGGGAGAAAGGTGAAAATTTTAGAGAAATAAGATATTGTTGGCGCTATATAAAATCTGTATAATAATAATAATAATAATAATAATAACACATTATCCTTGTAAAGTAAACTATTTTATGTCTTACTGGCAGCAGACATTGTCTTGTCATCTGCTTGTTTTTTGTTTCTTCCTCCAAAATCTTTGTTCCCTAAACACAGTCTATGTCATCCCTGTTGCTTTCTTCCTCCTTCTGCAACAGTAAATCTTAAAGCTGTAAGCGATCAGCCTCTAGTGGCTCTGATTCTAGGCACTGTGCCAAGAATAGAGAACAACTAAGCATGTGCAAAGCAGGGTGAGACAGTGCATTATTACAGTGTTAATTTCGTCTACTAAAACCGACTAAAACATTTTAGTCTTCTATCTTAATACCATTTAAGTCGACTAAAATATGACTAAAACTAAAACAATTGAGATGACTAAAATACGACTAAAACTAAAATGGCATTTTAGTCAAAAGGCTAAAATGGGACTAAAGCTAAAATGTAATTTGAGTCAAAAGACTAAGACTAAAACTAAATGGAAATTTGCAGTCAAAATTAACACTGGTCTGTAGTGCATGTTCGTACCTCAATATCATAAATAATAACATATTAGATTTTTCACTCCAGCAGTATATAATGAGGTTGGAAATTGTAGAGAAATGCTTAAATAAGGCTTTACAATTTAACTACACGTGTTAGATTTTAGACGACTAAAATGAGTTTTAGTCGACTAAAATGATTTTAGTCGACTAAAATATACTGGAGATTTAGTCAACTAAATACGACTAAAACTAAAATTATTGCAGAAGACTAAAATGGGACTAAAACTAAAATGCCATTTAAGTCCTAAGACTAACACTAAATCGAAATTTGCTGCCAAAATTAACAATGGACCAGTCTAAAGTGATCTATCGGGACTTAATTTTCTGACCAAAATTTCACTTTAACTGACAGACATCCTTGCTGACAGGTCAGTAGTAAAACCTAGAGCTGGCCATACAATATAATCTGATTGTGAATACTCCCTGCACTCTTCTCCATCACATACTGCCCCAGTGTTGCCAACCCTCCGTATTTTTACGGACAGCCAGTAAAAACGAGCCTGTTTTTCCCCTGTCCGTAGTGCCAGTAATTCTACCTCAAGTGCCAGTAAAATTGCAGTGTTTATGTTATCTCCCAGCAGCAGCCGTCTCACTCACACAGGAGAACAAAGCTGCTGCCTCCTCCCCCCTCCTTCTCTGCTTTGTACACACAGGAGGAGGAGGGGGAGCAAGGAACGTGCAGTCATCTCAAAGTTACAAACTTTTCTTCTGTGCTCTTAGTGACTGCCATGAAGTTCCTCCTGCAATCCCCCTGCTATTGCCAGCTTATCTGTTAAAGGATTCCCTGCTAAAGTCAGTAGGGTCAAAGACCTAATTTTAGAAGAGGCAACTATGCAATCAGCAAAGGAAAATGTCCTGTTCTTGGTGACAAACTTTATTGCCACACCAGGACAAGTGCTAGGTTTATGTCCAGAGGTAAGACTGCACTCCCTTTATACTGTCTGTATTACTGCTCCTGTTCCTTCCAGCAGACAGAGCTCACCTATCATATAACACTGGTAAAAGCATACACTGTGCAGAACATTTATGAGAAGGTCAATTTTATTATACGGAAATACAAATATAATAAAGTGCACATTAAACATGAAATAAAGTTAGGGTTTTAACCAAATGATCGCTATAAAAATAAATATGTACTTGAATTGCACACAGGGTTGTCTAGGATTAGTGCATCCCTCCTAGCCTTTTAGGGCCGATTCACACTAGAATGCAGTGCAGGAGAGCAGCGTTCCCATGCATTCCAATCGCACTGCCTTTGCAATCTGCTGTGGGGATCAGTTCAAAGTTAATGACACACCAAACGCAGGTTGCAAATGCTGTGCGTTTGCCCACACCAGATCGCATGGTACAAAAGTACCATGCAATGCAGTTGCTGTGCGTTTCAAAAATTAGTAAATGCACTACTTTTGGTTCGGTATGAT
>BLSH010402673.1:250365-260533 GCA_018402905.1 Glandirana rugosa | reverse complement strand
TAGGACTTTAGACATAGGACGTAGGACTTTGGACGTAGGACTTTGGACGTAGGACATTGGACGTAGGACTTTGGACGTAGGACTTTGGACGTAGGATTTTGGACTTCGTACGTGGGGATTTAGGATAGAACGGGACAAGGTCCGAGGGAGACTGACTAGAAGGCACATACTGGCAGCTGACCGAATTTAAAATGCCAGACCTGTTAAGGAAAAGTGCAAATACAACAAAGTGATCGAGACACGGAAAACCAACCGATATGGCAAACGACAAACCAACACGCAAAATCAAGTGTATAGAATTAATCTCAACTCGCGTCCGTGCGAGCGTTCGGGTTCCGTCCGGACCCGGACCCGGACTTTGTCCCGAAGTTCGGACGGACCAGCAGAACCCGAACGTCCAGGTGTTCGCTCAACTCTAATTAAGATATGTGAACTAAAACGCACAACCAAACAGCAAACGGTATAGCCAACCAAAAGGCACAGAGCTAGTGAAACAACATAAACGTGAAAAGGAATTGTCCAGACCGTAAAATTTAAGCCAGTCGACGGTCATACACGGAAGATCAGTCAGAGGGAGCCTGGAACAGGGCAAGATAGGATTTAGGGGTGCATGCTTCAGGTTTTAGGATGCAGGTTTCAGGATGCAGGTTTCAGGATGCAGGTTACAGGATGCAGGTTTCAGGATGCAGGTTTCAGGATGCAGGATACAGATTTCAGGATATAGGTTTAAGAGGCACAAGGTGAGCACATGCCAAGGCACCCAGCACATGGTGGACAGGGTTTGTATGTCCTTCCTGTAATGAGCATCAGGTGGAGACTAATGAGCCTCTGGTTGCTGGGAGACACCCACTGGTGGCCACTAGATCTGCAGCTCATGGATCCAGGAGTCATCAGCACCAACAGCTGGAGGGACTATTCCTGACAGTACCCCCCCTCTTAGGAGCGGCCTCAGGACGCCTCAAACAGCCGTAGGGGATCTAGTCCATAAGAAAAGGTCCTTTGTCATATGAGTTCAATGAAGGAGTTCCTTGAGAACTGAAGAAGCCCTGGGTCTCCAGGAAGATGCCCCACTACCATCGGAAGGTAACATGTCCCCCCACCTGGATCATGCAACTGGCTGAGGGTCCCACTGCCAGGGTCAGACGACTGGCTGGGTGTCCTGCTGGCCGGATTCCCTGGGATGTAACACATTCGCAGCTTTGAGTCCCTCAACACAGTAGATACCCCAACGCTGGGGCCACACGGGTTACCTTCAAATTTAGCCCTGGGGTCATGTGACAGTACTGGAATACAGACATCGCTGTGTCCAGTCATGACTGAATAGCTTGCCTGATCTCCAGGAGGTGCACTGTGCATCAAAAACCCATTAGGTCTCTCTGAGACACCGGTTACCCATCCTGGGTCCCCTAGTACACCCGGAGCTGTGACAGTCGCCCCCAGACCATGGCAAGGCACAGATCATACTCCGCCACTCCCCAGGAGCCCACCACGACCAGGGCCATAAAGGCAAATGCAGCCATAAGCCATCGATGTTCTGTCTAGACCACCAGGCTCGGGCGCAATAGGAGCAACACACTGCCAGAGGGACTCTACCGAGGCAACTGTCAACCAAATCTTAGGCCAAGTAGACAACCCATATAAGGCACATGAGGGTTCAGATCTCTCCGACCCATTGACAGGTGGACACTCAGCCTTTACACAACCATTTAATTGATCAGGCAGGGCAGCGGGCAAAGGCACATAAGACTGGACAACGGGCTCCAGATCATCAGACTGAATAGCGGGCACTGGATCATCAGACTGGACAGCAGGCACTGGATCATCAGACTGGACAGCGGGCAGTGGATCATCAGACTGGACAGCGTGCACTGGATCATCAGACTGGACAGCATGCACTGGATCATCAGACTGGACAGCGGGCACTGGATTGTCAGAATGGACAGCGGGCACTGGATCGTCAGACTGGACAGCGGGCATTGGATCCTCAGACTGGACAGCAGGCACTGGATCATCAGACTGGACAGCGGGCACTGGATCGTTAGACTGGACAGCGGGTACCGGATCAGCAGACTGGACAGCGGGTACAGGATCAGCAGACTGGACAGCAGGCACCATATCATCAGGCACAGGACCAGCGGGCACCAGGTCATCAAGCACGGGATCAGCGGGCACAGGATCAGCAGGCCCCGGGTCATCAGGACCAGCGGGCACTGGGTCATCAGGCAAAGGATCAGCAGGCACCAGGCCATCAGGCACAGGATGAGTGGGTACTGGGTCATCAGGCACGGGATCAGCATGCACAGGATCAGCAGGCACCGGGTCATCAGGCACAGGATCAGCGGGCACTGGGTCATCAGCCACTAGGTCATCGGGCACAGGATAAGCGGGCACCGGGTCATCAGGCACAGGATCAGCGAGCACCGGGTCATCATGCACTGGATCAGCGGGCACAGGATCAGCAGGCTGGAACAGATCAGCTGGCGTAGGAGCAGACTGGAACAGATCGACTGGTGTAGGAGCAGACTGGAACAGATCGGCTGGCGTAGGAGCAGACTAGAACAGATCGGCTTGCGTTGGAGCACACTGGAACAGATCGGCTGGTGTAGGAGCAGACTGGAACAGATCGGCTGGCGTAGGAGCAGACTGGAACAGATCGGCTGGCGTAGGAGCAGACTGGAACAGATCGGCTGGCGTAGGAACAGACTAGAACAGATCGGTTGGCGTAGGAGCAGACTGGAACAGATCAGCTGATGTAGAAGCAGACTGGAACAGATCGGCTGATGTGGAAGCAGACTGGAACAGATTGACTCTTGTGGAGGCAGATTGGAACAGATTGGCTGGAGTAGAAACAGGCTTGAGTAGGTTGGCTGTTGTGGAGGCAGACTGGGATGGATCGGCTGGTGTGGAGGCAAACTGGAACAGATCAGCTGGTGTAGAAGCAGACTGGAACAGATCGGC
Organism: Glandirana rugosa; assembly: GCA_018402905.1. Taxonomy (NCBI): domain Eukaryota; kingdom Metazoa; phylum Chordata; class Amphibia; order Anura; family Ranidae; genus Glandirana; species Glandirana rugosa. Next base: position 257,575 of record BLSH010402673.1, on the reverse strand, counting down.
TGGTGTGGAAGCAGACTGGAACAGATCGACTGTTGTGGAGGCAGATTGGAACAGATTGGCTGGTGTAGAGACGGGCTTGAGCAGGTTGGCTGGTGTGGAGGCAGACTGGGATGGATCGGCTGGTGTGGAGGCAGACTGGAACAGATCAGCTGGTGTAGAAGCAGGACTGGATATCGGCTGAATTTTGTGGGTTGGAAAAAACTTCAGTTTCTTTTTAGCTTTAACCACTGAAGTTCTGTACGTGGCTGCAGGGCTGTAAGTAGGGCGCACAGCTGATGGAAGAGTATGGCTGGAGTATGGTAAAAAAGAGGGTGCGGTCGCTAAGGGGGATCTTTGTCGACTTGTTGTAAGCAGCGAAGGAGAGGTAGGTGGGTTAAAGGCAGGGTAGGTACAGCAGGTGGAAGTGGGGTACTGATATTTGGTTGGTAGCAGAGTATATTGGGCTGTGACTGTGGTTGCTGTAGGTGAAGGAGAGAGAGACCTCTGAACAAACTGGTGGCTAGTGGATGGATGCATGTCAACAGATACTGAAGAGGACAGATCCGACCAAGCTTGGAGTAAAGGTTGAACAAATGTCAATTTACACTCTCCTCGTCTGACTAAAGAGTGTACTGCGTTGATACAATCTAACAGAGCCTTTTGTGAAAACGCAGAGTAATGTTCCAAAAAATAACTTTTATCATCTTCTAGGAGCCAGACAAGCGACACCACCTGACAAACATCGAAGGGCATTCTAAAAGCTGGTCACTGGTCCACTCCTTTAATGTCTGGTGGCAATAGTCACGATCCTGTCAGCAGCAGAGAAAAGTAAATAACCTCCTCCATATGCATGTTATCACAACCAGCAAAACCAAGATTGCTATTCTGTGCAGCCACTTCTGGTCAGGACTGGCCTTGGCGTTATGTCAGAAACTGGTGTGACCAGAAATGTGTGGACTGCACAGAAAATACCAAACACAAGCGTAAAGGAAATAAGATGATTTATTACAAGATATGTGACAGTGAACTAAAATGCACAACCAAACAGCAAACGGTATAGCCAACCAAAAGGCACAGGGCTAGTGAAACAACATAAACGTGAAAAGGAATTGTCCAAACTGTAAACTTTAAGCCAGGCCAGGGTCATGCATGGAAGATCAGTCAGAGGGAACTGGGAGCAGGGCAAGACAGGATTCAGGGGTGCAGACTTCAGGTTTTAGGATGCAGGTTTCAGGATGCAGGTTCCAGGATACAGGGTGCAGGATACAGATTTCAGGATACAGGTTTAAGAGGCACAAGGTGAGCACATGCCAAGGCACCCAGCACATGGTGGACAGGGTTTATATGTCCTTCCTGTAATGAGCATCGGGTGGAGACTCATGAGCCTCTGGTTGCTGGGAGACACCTGCTGGTGGCCACTGGAACTGCAGCCCATGGATCCAGGAGTCATCAGCGAGACAGCTGGAGGGACTATTCCTGACAATACCGCACTTACTCCAAACCTAGACTGCACCTATAATGACCCTATACTGCATTATACCAAACCTCTACTGCACCTGAACCAGATCTACCTTGCACCTGTGCTGAAACCATACCGCACCTATACTGTACCTATACTGCATGCAGGTTAACTGAGATTGTCGTTATGTGCTCCAATGCTCTTAAAGGGCCCCAACGATAGCTGGTAGAAGAACATCTCAAAGAACTGCCCCTCTAATAATTATTCTGCAAGCCCCATTTGCTCCTCTGCACCACCTCCTCTACCATCCTCATTTTCTTTTGCACAATGTGTACCCAGTGTCTCTAGAACTATCACTAAATAAGGAAAATGATTAACTTGTACTTTAATTGTATCCTTGTTGTGTAATGGAAAAGTATTTAAAAAGTTATCAATACAAGCTAGTCAGGTTTCTCACAAAAATTGCTTGCACTGTGGAAAATTGCTTGCACTGTGGAAAATGATGATGTGAGAAAATCATAAATTCAGAATTGTAAAATGTTTAATTACTATGTAAATTAACGTTGTGCTACAAGTGCCTTCATATGCTCCTTACAACCACTGTTATAGCAAGGCTGAAAGAGTAATTACTGCTAATTGGTGCAGTTAGGGAGCATGGATGTATTCATACATTGTGGCACACCCAATAGTTACAAATATTGGGTCACTTTGTTAAGCAATTCTTCACCAGCAGATAAGGTTGTCACCTTGGGCCCATCCTCTTCTGTAGCTAACAATTGGTCTTTAAGGCCAACCATTATACAATCCACCACCCCCTGCCATTTCAGGGGCACTGTGAGCCTGGTATTAAAATTCTAATAGCTGAACTATTCTAGGGTACATTTCACTGTCAGCCTAAAAAAAACAGTTTCTGTGCTCCTGCTGAATTTGACTTTCTAGAATGCATTTACAACCCATCCCAAAGCAATGGTGCAAAGGAATCCAATGCAACCAATCAGATCTTACTATTCATCAGCAAGGCGACTGTTAAAGAAACACTGTCACCTGGTCCATGCAGAGCAAAATGACAGTGTCTCTGCAAATAGGTCCCTCTTCCTTGTACTCACCTTCCCTGTGTTCCCCTGACACTTCTTTGGCCATTGCAATCGGCAATTAAATTACTGGTGTCAGCGATAAGGGATGAGTTTGATTCAGGGCTAGTTTTGTGAAACATCCTCAAAATGTTAGCTTTTCTCAGAACACAATTTAAGACTATAGGGTAAATCTTGATATTTTATTTGGTAGTTTTGTGGGGTTAATAACCAAACTATTGTCAACCAAAATGCACAGGAAGCCAGACACTGCCATTGGGAACATGAACCAATGAAAAAAAAAATATCTTCAATATAGCATCAGGAAGAGGGTCTTTTCATGCATTATGAGTATGACATTGAACTAACAAACACTTTTACAGAACAGCACAATTTTCATGGCAGCCTTAGAGAAAGTGTACTCTGGTAACGCAAATTTGGTTGGGAAATAAATTTACTTCCCAGTCTGATTTATTTCAGTTTAATTTTTATCAAGTATTATTAAGCCTGGTGGAAGTAGCAGTTGCAGTAGATCTCTAAAAGCCTCTTCCTAAAACTGGCAGTAAAGGCAAGGTATTGCTTGCTAAATAGGCAAGGAGTTTTCCTCCAATACAAAACAATAGCTTTGCAGCTGAGACACAGCTATGAAAAAAATATTGACAGGATAAAATTTAGGATTGAATAGGCCTCAAATTCCAAGAGACGAGTCAGGAAGGAGAAGAAGGAGGAAAGGTGCCAGGAGGTAGACAAGCTAGTAAAGGAGAAAGAAGGGGAAGAGGGTGCATTAGTAATGTTGGCAGACAACTGGCAGCTCTGCACCTGGGAGGATGTTGTAATAGAAGTGTTTTTCAATCAGTCAACTATCTGCTTGGTGTGTTGTATTAGTCTGACACTTCGTAAAAAAACACAAGAACAAACTGTGCACTGGATTTAGATCTTTTAAGGTTTAATGAAGTTGCCATTGGGCACACGAGCTTCGGTTTGGCAGCACTCCACAAAACAGAGACTACCTTCAAGAACAGGCAAAGGACCCAGGGATGACAATCCACATACATACCGCATAATCCAATGAGAGCACCAAAAAATGTCCAACAACTCAAGGTATTTAATTGATAAAATGTATTTATAGCATAATAGAATTCTGCTAGAAATCAATTTTATCATTAAATTACCTTGGACTCTTGGATGTGTTTGGCACTCTCTTTGGAATATATGTACCTTGGGGGAAAAAAGCTGATGTGCTTTGCCTCTAGTTTGTGTGGCACCTATCATTGTAATGTCCTGCAGCACCTCACCCCCTGCTAGCTTCACACACAACACTTTGCCTCTAAGTCTGCCTTGTAATATTTTTTTTTGGGGGGGGGGGTGAAATTCTTAGCTTTTACTGAAACTTTGGCCATGAGGAAGGAGGATGGGGGGTGAATGTGTGGTGCTTTTGGTGCCTAATAGTTACTGCACAACAATGCCATGCATGCTGTGTACAAAAGGCAGCTTGAACCTAATGTGGCTCTACGTGTAAACAGTATGCAGTAAAGTCACTCGCTCAATCATGTGAGAGTGCTCGGGTCTAGAAATTGGCTGCTAGGCTCAGGCACTGCATAGAAGATGAGCTCACATGCTCCCTCAATACACAGAAGCTCTGGGTAGTGTTGCTGGCTGTGACAAAGGAAATAAGCAGGCAAGGTGGGGTGGGCCCTTTGCAGTGGGTTGAGGGGAATCTTGTGCAGTGACACTGTTAGTTTGCCCTGCATGGGAAAGGTGACAGTTTCTCCTAAATTGGGCACTTTGGGTGCCTGCAATTTGCATAACACGCGTTACCTTATTTAAAGGTTGTGTTATTTAAGTAACATCAGATAAGGACAACTGTCATACTACTTGTCATATAACTGTAAAACTTTAGTGTTTTTGTATCTAAGTGGCCACAAATTGCAACACAACACATACAAAAAGTCATGTTTATCTGAAGCATTACTACTGTTGAACACAGAACTGTTGGATGTGTTGTATTCTCATTTTATGTTTGTGTACTGTTAAAGGAAACAGTGTAGGGGTTCCCATAATTCATACCAAACCCTTCAGGTCTGGTATACCAGATCCTTCAAGTCTGGTATTAATTTTAAGGGGGAACCCTATGTAAAAAAGAAAAAAAAAGTGTGGGGTCCCACCAAAATTCATACCAGACCCTTATCCAAGCACAGGAAAGGGGGAGACGAGCGTGCACTCCCCTACTAAAGCATACCAGGTCAATTTCCGACAACATAAGAGGTACAGTAACAGGGATGGAAACGCATGACCCTACCATGTTATGGCTTCATTTAAAGTCCCATACCTTCCCCACCCCCTCTTTTCTTAACATAAAGGGTACCTTTCAATACTTTGAGCTTCAGCACACTCACTTTTAAAAACTGAAACTCTTTCATTGCATATGCTTTTCTACACACAGTCTACCTTATAGAAGAACTTAAGGATTATATAATGTGCGTGGAGTGCAGTGGTCAGAAGTATGAAATGTACAACATAGTATTTATAGTACAATTTCAGGAGTGTTTAAGTCACAAGTGTGAAGGGGCTAGGAGTGCATATCGCACAGAGCGCAGGGGTCGGGAATGCGTAATGCAGAGAGTGCAGGACTCAGGTGTGCAGTGGTAAGGAGTGTGTTAGGCAAAAAGTGTGGGGGTCAGGAGTGCATAAGCAAAAAATGCAGGGCTAGGGAGTGCATATGGTACAGAGTGCAGGGGTCAGGAGTGAATATCACATGCTGGGGCAAAAATCAGCATTGTACAAATCCCCCCTCCAGCCCCCCCTCCAGTAAAGCCCACCCCCTCAGTACAGTTATGTATATGCCCCTCCCCTCCAGCCCCCCCTCCAGTAAAGCCCACCCCCTCAGTACAGTTATGTATATGCCCCTCCCATCCTCTTGTCCACTTACAGAACACCTTATATTCTACAAAGCATTCACAGGATACAAAGAGCTCTGTGACTGGGCAAGGGCAAAGAAAGGGTGGATAGACTGCACTATGGCTTCTACATATAAGAGCCGCAGAGGACTACAAGTATAGCATGAGCTATACTATCCAGCTGAAAGTGTAAATTTACAATAATGGGCAGCGATCCTGGTCATGGCATTAGAGGCAAGTTTATGCCATTTGCCTGAAGTTTTTCTTTAAGCTTTATTTACAATCCAATTTCATTGCCATTGATATAATGTATAAGTCTCTATTGTTTGCGGAACAAGGTATTTCTAAGCAAAACGTTGTTTCAGCTTTGCTCTGCGGGCATTTGTGTGCTTCTATTCATATATCGTTGAGCTGATATAATCCTTGCAAGATTGCTGAGTTTAAAGGATTTGTATTGGGTTTAGCACTCAAAGTACAAAAACACTAAACACAACTTAGTACAAATCAATGTGTTCACCCGCCTTCCTTCTCCACTAGACTTTACTACCAGACATGTAATTTGTTCCAAGAACTCCGATCAATCTATTATTTTCTACATGTGATAACACATACCATCTTATTTTTTTGCTGCCAGTATGGTGATAGTAATTATTATTTTTTTTTTTTTTCCACTTCAGATTACCGACGGAGATTCGATTTTTATCTTTTTCAGCTTATAAGTTCATCAAGCTGTTCTCCGTATTAGTCTCATCATCGTGGATATTTTTCAATCATGATTAAACTGCCATATCAATACGACCCCTTATAAATACACCTTTATTTAATTCCCTCTATCTTCCCCTTTACGTTCCCCCCCCCCCTCCCCCCCTCAGGTCCTCCTTCTCCTCCAATCCCTCCCCCTATTTACTAATTTCTAGTTCCAGTCTCGGTTTCATAATCTCCAAATATTCTTTTGATTTTTTAAATTGAGTCCACTCAGCCCATTTATTATCTCCCCTTCCTCCATTCTTTCCGTCTTCTGATTTTAAACATTCTAGGAAGGCCATCTCATCTACCTTATTGCACCACTCCTCCAATGATGGCGCTTCCATCTTTTTCCATTTTTTGGGGATCAAGCTTTTTGCTGCATTTAGTAGAGTTGGCACCAAAGTCCCAACATACCGCTTTACGGGGCCCACTCCCCCATGGAAGAGACATCTCCATGGGTCTGCTTCCACCTCTTCTTTTGTCACTTTATTGATTGTGTCCCTTATCTTCTCCCAATATTCTTTGATGGTCGGACAGTCCCACCAAATATGTGCCATTGTGCCTTTATTATTGCATCCCCGCCAGCACTTGTCTGTTCCCCCTTTCCCATATTTAGCGGTTTTGTTGGGAGTTAGATACCACCTTGAAATGCACTTATAATTTGTCTCTCTCGTCGCGTTATCCACTGCCGTATCATGTGCTAATGACCACATTGTTTCCCATTGCTGGATGGAGCGTCTTGATCCTAATTCCTCTTCCCACCTGTCCATGTATGGGAGTCTCTCCTCCTCTTCTACTCTCCCCAAAATCCTATATAACTTTGAGATTCCTCCCCTTGCATTTTTTGTTTGGCACAGTTTCTCTATTGCCGTGAGTTCTTTCTCTGTTCTAATTGGCTGTGGGAGTCTTGTTATAAAATGTTTCAATTGCGTGTACTGCCATTCGTCTACTTTCCTAAACCACCCACTGGCCTGCAATTCTCCCCGTGTTTTAATTCTCCCTTTATGTGTTATGTCCTTTAATTGTAGTGTGCCATTTATGATCCATTTCCCCCCCCA